>BSQZ01000063.1:2920356-3520356 GCA_033239005.1 Lamellibrachia satsuma | reverse complement strand
AGTGAAGTCAAATACAGACGGAGACTGTGCGTAATTATTTTAGGCGTTCACTTAAACCCTCGTAGTCACTGCGAACATTGATGTGGACATCAACAAAGTCAGGACGTTATATTACAATGATTTAATTTGTTTGTCGTTCTGATATAATCTACTCTCAAAGAAGGGGAGGGATGTCGTGTATACATGTGAAGTTATCACTTGATACAGCCTAGTGATCACTGGTTGGGGACTGGAAAAAGAAGCCATGTTGATTGTTGTAATAAAGCTAAGTTGACAAGTTAAATTTGAGTGTTCAATCAGTTATTAATCGACATGTACCATTAGATGTTGCTTTTGTCTTTAGCTTTATAAAGTTTTACAGAACAGTAGCCATGTCAGATAACATGGCTGTTAATGATGTAGCAAATACAATGACATTTGCTTATTTGCAGGTCCACTATGGGCCAGAATGTAAGACACATTATGTCCAGATACAACATGAAACATCATGAACTGTTGTATGTGCTTCTGAGTACTATTAAGTCTAAATGTTAAAAATTTGGCATATCAATGTAAATACTACATACTATGATTACATAAATGTGATTTGTGAATTGGTTGTAATGAAAGATTGTAACAATGATGCTGTCTTAAGTAAGGAAGAATGTAATGCCGTGATTTCATATCTAAGCACAATATAATGTGTTTTCTAACTGATGTTTCTTACATGGAACTTTATAACTTGTTTATTATGTACATGTTTGTGGATCTTGAGTCTGAATAAAGTATGTAATAATAATAATAAATCCAAATTAGCCAGAAGGGATTGAATATCCTTCTACTCATATGAGCAAAGGAAAGGACTGATGTGATTTTTTTTTAATTGTGTCTATATGCCATTATTAAAATTTAATTAATGTCTACTAAGGACATGGTTGTAGTAATTAATGTGGGAAATCTCAGCATATAGAGGTTTTCCTCTTTAAGACACATTGTTGGTACAGTCAAAATTATCCAATGTAATGTAATGATTTACCTGACATTAGTTTGTGTTGTGTGCAAGAACATTGACTCGCTGGAGCGGACGGCCGGTGTGGAAGAGGCCAAGTTGACTGAAGCTCACGGCACATTCCACACGTCACATTGTCTGCGTTGTCGCAAGGAGTTCTCCCAAGACTGGATCAAAGGTGTACACTGGTTTATACTCGTCATGTAATGTTGTCTTGTGTCAGTGAATAAATGACAAATTGGTAGTGCCTCTAATATTCAGACATTTGTATATTTGGATGTTCAAGCAAACTCACCCCAAACTAGATTGTGTGTGTATTTGTGTGTTTGCTTGTGTGTGTGTGAATTTGTGTGATTGGGTGCGTACGTGCGTGTGTGCGTGCGTGTGTGCGTGCGTAGACCAACCAAGTCCATCAATGGAGGTCAAGTAAGATTGAATTTGGCGATTAAATAAAAGCTTCTGCTTGCTAGCCATCCTGGACTATTAAAACATGTTAACTGAAAATTGCACCATGACTAACTAATCTAATAGTGATAACAAACATTCTCACATATCTGCTATATACACAAATGGATTTGCACAAGCCACTCTACATTGCAATTAGTTATACAGTTATCCTCTCATCTTACTGCATGGTAAGGAATGAATGTTTGTAATATTAGCATAACCTAGCTAGAGCAAAGATCACACAAAGTAAGTTTGAGTAAATTTTAATAACTTTGAAGAATATCAAGGTTCCACCAGTGTACAACAAATATCTGTACATACAAGTTGCTGAGTTAAGAGTGAGATGCCATGGGACATCAGAGCAACAACAGTCACAGTGATGAACAATTGATGAACAGTTATGTGTTGTTGATGAGGAATTGTGTACATTACACCTGAATGATGTCTTTATTATACTCACAGAGAAGATATTTGGTGAAGGGATACCTCACTGCTCAGATGCCAAGTGTGGAGGACTAGTGAAGCCAGGTTGGTGTCATGTCCTCATTCTCTAGAACTCTCTTACACTGCACTTCAAGAAAGGTTTGCTATTTAGGATGGCATTTTATTATACATTATGATATAGGAATGTAGAAAGTATTTTCTCACAAACTGAGAAAAGTTTTAGAGAATTGGATTGGAATCTTTTGTAGATTAAATGCATTTGGAAATAGTTCCACATACAGAATCATGTTTCGATATTTATTTATTTTTTGGGCATTTTCCTGATCAACTGCTGGAAATTAAAAAAATATATATTTCTCACATTAAACTAAATGATGCAGAGATGTTGTCAGTTAATACAATTTTGTACATGCCACTAATATTGTTCAGCCAGTACACTTTGCTATTCCAGACATAGTTTTCTTTGGTGAGGCACTGCCAAAAACATACTTCCAGGCAGTGAATGAGGTAAAACAAAACTTCATTCCTCATTGGTTGCTGTGATTAATGGGTGAACACGGAGACACATACCAACATTCTGGTGCCAAATGCTACCTTTTTATCAATGAATTTCTCAATCAATTGCATATCCCCTGAACAACATTACTGTGGTCACTCATAATCTCCTTGTCACTCAAAATCTCCTGGTCACTCATAATCTCCTGGCCACTCACACAGAATCACCTGGCCACATATTTAACCACTACTCACAATCTACAACCTGTTGATCAGGACATTTGCTGAATGGCAACTTTGTGGACCATCATGTGAATATGTCTGCTATT
Organism: Lamellibrachia satsuma; assembly: GCA_033239005.1. Lineage (NCBI taxonomy): Eukaryota > Metazoa > Annelida > Polychaeta > Sabellida > Siboglinidae > Lamellibrachia > Lamellibrachia satsuma. The sequence goes on along the minus strand of BSQZ01000063.1, from coordinate 3,517,653 downwards.
TGAACAAACGTGACTCATTTGATAATCATGTTTACTCTGATACCTATTATAACTTGATTGTGATCAATCCACACAATTTTGTGAGTTGTGAGAAGTGTTGAATTATAACATTTTGATTTGAATTAAACCTTTGTGAACATATTTGATATTGAAACTGGTTGCACATCACCGTAGTTATATTCCGCTGCCCATGATATATCATGTTAATGCTGCAGGATATTCCACAATGTGACATGTTGATCATCATGGGTACATCTCTAGTGGTTCAGCCATTTGCTTCTCTGACAAACCAGTAAGTACACAAAATGACAGTTCTTCACTTGTTAGATTGTTGTCTGTCGTTGAAAAGAGCAGTAGGGATGATGTGTTCATGTAAGTATACTTTGTATGACACAGTGCATTAGCTTTGTGCAGCTAACAACCAGTGATCAGCTATCACTGTTAACATTGCAGCTTGGTCATTGGTTATTTGAAAAGAATGATTTAATCATGATGACTGCTGTGTATGTATAACAACCCCCAGGTAATCAGCATCAAATGAAGGCAACAAAGCAGTGAAGTTGGTGTGATACTTACAGGGTGCCTAAGACAACCCCAAGACTCTACATCAACATGGAGAAGACAGAAGAAACAGTGAGTAATCACATGACTCTGAGTAATCACATGACTCATGTGACCTAAACTACACTGTAACATGTTCTTCAACAGGTAGGTCAGCAAAATAGTGACTATTTGGTGATATTCAGATAATGCTGACTAAAGTTTTACCTTCGTTAGATCTTGGTGAGAGATCAGAGTAATTAAAAATGATTTTGCATGAAATTTTTACTGGATTGATGTGGTAAATTGAATTGATGAAATGTGAATAAAACTGAATCACATATGTAAATTGGAAATAACAACTACTCTAGGCTCTAGCCATTTGCTGAGGTGACTAAGGCTGTGTTGTCTAACTAGACAGTGGTGACATAGGTGACACATGCGGCTAAGGCCATATCATCTTGTCAGTGGTTACACACTCAACTAAGGCCATGTCTAGTCAATGGTGACACATGTGGCTAAGGCCATATTATCTAGTCAGTTGTGACACATGCAGCTAAGGCCATGTCGTCTAGTCAGTGGTGACACACATGGCTAAGGCCATGTCGTCTAGTCAGTGGTGACACACATGGCTAAGGCCATGTCATCTAGTCAGTGGCGACACACATGGCTAAGGCCATGTCGTCTAGTCAGTGGTGACACACATGGCTAAGGCCATGTCGTCTAGTCAGTGGTGACACGCGTGGCCAAGGCTATTCTGTCTAACCAGTTATGCAAAGTAATTACTTCAGAAAGCTGTTAGTTTCACAGATTTGCTTTGGAATGTATAATGACAAGGTGGCTAACAACTTTTATCTTAGGCAGGTATCTGGGATGTTATCTTAGGCAGGTTTCTGGGATGCAGTGACATCAGTGTGTTATCTTAGGCAGGTATCAGGGATGCAGTGACATCAATGTGTTATCTTAGGCAAGTATCTAGAATGCAGTGACATCAGTGTGTTATCTTAGGTATCTGGGATGCAGTGACATCAATGTGTTATCTTAGGAAGGTATCAGGGATGCAGTTCCACCAGTGTGTTATGTTAGGCAGGTATCTGGGATAAAGTGATACCATTGTGTTATCTTAGGCTGGGATGCAATTCCACCAGTGTGTTATCTTAGGCAGGTATCTGGGATGCAGTGATACCACTGTGTTATCTTAGGCAAGTATCTGGGATGCAGTTCCACCAGTGTGTTATCTTAGGCAAGTATATGGGATGCCGTGATACCATTGTGTTATCTACAGTGATAACATTGTGTTATCTTTGGCATTGTGTTATCTTGTGTTATCTGGGACGCAGTGATACCATTGTGTTATTCACATTCCAGTCTGACCCGTGGATGCAACTGCTGGGCATGGGAAACTCATTCAAGTTTGATGATGATGACAATTACAGGTATGTAATGTTCTTATTGTCTCAATACCTGTCATACAGCAGTGAAGGTATTATAGACTAAGACACCTGTCATACAGCAGTGAAGGTATTATAGACTAAGACACCTGTCATACAGCAATGAAGGTATTATAGACTAAGACACCTGTCATACAGCAGTAAAGGTATTATAGACTAGGACACCTGTCATACAGCAATGAAGGTATTATAGACTAAAACACCTGTCATACAGCAGTGAAGGTATTATAGACTAAGACACCTGTCATACAGCAGTGAAGGTATTATAGATTAAAACACCTGTCATACAGCAGTGAAGGTATTATAGACTAAAACAGCGGTGACAAGACTATCTGCTAAGCACACATGCATGTTATTACCACTATCAATAGACTTGCTATTAGTCTTACAGTAATTGAGTAGATATAAAATTATAGTGAGGAGAACATACATTCTACAATAATGTATATTGTAATAAAATTGTAATAATTATTGTTACAATAATTGTGTCTGTAGTAGAACTTGCCAGTTGTTGACTGTAAACTTTAGTGACAGTGGTGTCTTTGTAGAGATGTATTCTGGCAGGGCACTTGTGATGACGGTTGCTACAAACTCTCAGAGCTGCTTGGCTGGGAAGTAAGTTTGAGAGCCGAGTAGAAACTAGTGACAATTTCTATCTTTTTGATGACTGCAGTACAGTAAGGGTGCACACAAACTAAACATAAAATTAAAGTAAAAATATAACAGAACTAGAACATAAAATACATACACATTGTTTGTCTGTCGCTGAAAATTTTACCCATGAGATAATTGGAACATTAAAAATAATGAACTTTGTCAATTTTAAAGTGGTTAGTAATAACAATTATCTGTTATTGTAATTATATTAGTGTGTAGATTATTATGTTATTATGATTACTAATCACTTAGGATAGCAAATGACAAATACAAATATGATCACTTTAAAATATGCACTAAATTTATTACAGTTATGTCATGCATGTTGCATACTGATCATAGAAACAGTCCTAGTGCTAAGATTGGTGATTCTTACAATTTGTCTAATTTTAGGATGAGTTAAAAAAGTTGGTGCAAAGTGAACATGCCAAAATTGAAGCAAAAAATGTGCCACTCCGGAGCACAGGAGGTAAGGTTCATTTCCAAACGTTAATTGATTGCTTTTTTTATTAAAATAGAAAAATGTGCCAGTAGATTTTATTCAATTTGTGAATTCATAAACATTTGCTGCCATCAGAATTTTTCTTTAGAAACTATTATTGTTTAATAGACAAGAAAACCTGACAACGACGGGAAATGTGTAAATGTGTACGGTACCAGTTTCTTTGTTTTTTGAGTTAACGAGGCTTCCAATTTAATATCAATAAATGCTCATTGTTGATTAAGTTTTCTGAACTTTTGCAGTCAAGCAAGCAAAGGAAGAAACGTCTCCAGCTGGCGGTGCTACAAAAGGCTAGATGACACCCATCTTTACCATTGCTAGACATACTCTAAAGATACAAGATCATCAGTAATGTGATTTGGTATAAAGAAATAGGCGCTGTAATTGTTTAAAATACACGTTTTACAGTTAACCTCTTTGTATGACAGACTTGCATGGTTTATCTGTACGTTATACCCATTCTGCTTGTAATAGCTCACTGCTAAATAACCCTGTAACTCCCTTTAGCTCACTGCTAAATAACCCTGTAACTCCCTTTAGCTCACTGCTAAATAACCCTGTAACTCCCTTTAGTTCTCCTTTGGTTTTGGTTGTTTCTAATATTTTGGCATTAGTGGAAAACAAATTTGTTGGGTTCTTTTTTGGGGTACTGTGGTTGGAGTTGTTTCCAATCACTTATTGTGTATCACATATATGCATGGAAATGCACAAAGAACAATTTATTTGTGTATAAAAATATCCAATTTTGGTTAATGAAAAGCCAAAATAATTTGTGGAAAAGACATTTTAATTTAGGTATACCAGTGACCCAAACCTTAGTCGGAGGTATATTAATGTATGTATTTTCTGAAAAGGATTTTTATAGGAATACACTGGTGTTTGGTATAATTGAATTGGAGTTCATTGGACAATTTTATAAATTTAAACTTTTGGGACACAGGCTCACTTTTCAAGAATGACCTATTTAGGCATTGAGCCTATCATGCCCAGCACTGAGCAACAGACCCTATTTAGTTAGAGGTAATGTTCAAATAAATATCATATAACATTTATGAAAAAGTTGATAGTTATATATGAGTAACGATTTTCTTCAACCACAATTATTGAAATGACTTTTTGGCTGCTATCGGAAGCTTTCATCAACATTTTGATTCATAATTGGAGCTGTAGCCACACGTATATTGGCGAAACGGAAAACGTTTAAATCAAGACTCGAAGGGCACAAGGAGGTTGAGAACATCACAACCAGATGGTTTACCCAGGAACAAAAGAGAGTGTTAGTGATGGTAGAGGATAAGTGCAATGACAGACCATGACAGAATTATAGACTGGGAGGGCACAAAGGTGATAGACAGAGAGAGAACAACAGAAATGCAAGATGGATTAAAGAGCTCATATGAAAAAGAAAGAAAGACAACTCCAATCATGAATCGAGATGAAGGGGATACCGACTGAGCCATGTATGGGAGGGCCTGCTTACCCAGTCAACGAGCATAGGAAGAATTAGTTGTTCCAGAATTCCTGATGAAGGCTGCCGATGGCAAAACGTTGAGAGCAATAACAATAGTTGTTGTTGAAAAAAAGTCATCACATAACAGTTTAAAACCACTGCATGAGCCAAGCTCTTGTTTATTGGTTAATTGACATAGATTTGTTATTCTGAATCACAGTTGTGGCAGGGATGATACCATCTCATCCTTGCCGATCTCACTGAATACAGATTTTGGAATGTGTTGAATTGTTTGACACCATAAATAGTCATCTTAAAATTGTATATATATATATATATATATATATATATATATATATATATATATATATATATATATATATATATGTATTAAAAGCATTAGTTTGTACAACAATCACTCCCTTCATGATTTACAATGGGGTGCACTTTTCCCAACATAGAGGGTGACCTTTGCCCACATTCAGTGTGTAAATGAAATTACAAGAATGGCAAAAACACAATTTTCCATAAAAAGGTAATTTAATTCTAGTTGTAAAAAGGGCAATATACTGGAGACAGTCCCCAAATCATGCACTCTCCACCTGTGACATGCCCTGCAGGCGGACAGTTCTGGTAGATCTGGAGAAGCTCTCCGCCTTCTCCGGTACAAATAGAGTGACCATTTCTCTATGCCAGAGAGGAAAATAGAATAGACCCCGGAATATGGCAGGGTGGTTCAATGGAATAAGTGCTTGCCTCGTCACCAGGAGGTGCTATGTTTCAACCCCACCAGGCCAGCAGCCCATCCAGTTGTTTCGACTGGATGTCTAGACAATTAATGTTTCGTCTTGCCGTACAGTGAGGCTTCCAAACACGCCATAGCAATGTTGTGCAGTGGCATCTTTTCATAAAACGTATTTTCCAAACTAATCGATCACTTCACGGTCCATGCCCCAACTGCCAGCGCACCTACTAGGTTCAACGTGCCGATTCGTCACACGCTGAATACAGTAAGCAGTCACTATAATAAAAACACTCCTGTGTTAGCTCTAAACATTAGGATTGAAGAAAACCACTCTCCTTCAGATGACAGTTGTCTTTAATCAGGAAATGATCAACTGTTGCACTCTGAAAGGAGTAACAAAATAACATGAATACTAAATACTAGCTAACTAAGCTAAACAGCATTGACAGTGAAATGTGCGTATAGTAATGTTTCTTGTGCCTCAATGTAATGTCATCAGCACACAGTGTTCACTGTCGACCCATTCGTGTGGCAGGCTACTGGTATAATGTACTAGTGCAATTGACTGCAGTGGGCACTTGATGTCCAACCATGCATAACGATACACATCACTGACCAGTGACTACCACATATCTATAGGCCATATACTTGTAGGCCACTTGCTACATCTCATCCATCATCCCCCCACGTTCATGAACTAAAGACTTACACCCACGTCCCTGACACTGGCTCGTAACGACGAGGCGGTCGACGCAATCGTGGTGCGCGCAGGACTCGAGGCGATGACTGTTCCGGAGGCCGTGCAGAGGGAGTACGAGGTAGCGATGAAGGTGGCCCGTCGAAGATTGCTGGAGGTGCATCTACATCAGGAGTTGTGGTAGCTGGATGAATCTCTGGCGCAGCGGCTGCTGGAGACGATGGCGTTGTTGCTGCCTGGGGTTTTGATACAGTAGGAGACGCTGGCGTAGCTGGTGGATGGAGCTCTGGCGCAGTGGCTGCGTTGCTGTCATCGTGTATGGGCGTGGTTGGAGAGCAAGGTCGTTTGACGTGGGACACCGAGATGACAGTGGCTCGCCGATAGATGTAGAGCGCTGGACAAATTGCCTTAAGAACCGTCTGTTGCGAAGGGTGAGTCGGCCCGAGCTGTCAATCTTGACCAGGTACTGTTCATTGTCTCCTATGTCCACGACGACGCCTGATCTGTCCCATTTGTTCGGATGGGGCCCACGCTGGTTTTGGACATATACTCTCGCGCCGATCACCAGGGGCGGTAGGGCCCGCGAGTGGGCATTTAGGGCCTCAGAGGTGCGCGCGAATCGAGCGCGCATAGCATTCTCCTTTGCCGACCAAGCCTCCCGCCACATCGGGCGGATGGATGGATTCTCAAACTTAGTACACCTGTTGACGAATGAGAACGCGTCTCTGATGGGTCTACCAAATATCACTTCTGCAGGGGATACGTTACAAGCGGGGTCGGGTGTGTTCCTGAGTTGCAGCATGGCTCGTAACAGCCCATCATTATCTAGCGAGCCGGTCGGGCCTATGTTATCCATAAGAGTGCACTTAGCCTTCTTGACTGCTACTTCACATCTATCTCGGGTCTCCTGAATGGCGGTGGATATGCCCGGCCAGAATACGATCGAACGGGCACGGGATTCCATCGATGACACTCCCTGGTGGGCAGAATGGAGAGTGCGAAGTACCTCGTTGCGAAGGGAGGGAGGAATTACCACCCGATCCTGGTATAGGACGGCCCCGTCTGAGACACAAAGGCTCTCCCGGTACATCCAGAATGCCGCAACGGTGTCGTCCGTTTCGCGACGTGTGTCTGGGAAGCCTTCTTCGATGGCCACCATGAGCAGGCGCATGCCAGGATCTGATGACGTCTCCATGGCGATGCGCTCCCAGGATAGCGCGGTGAATGATGAAGCATCGCGACGAATGGCTGCGATAATTGCGCACTCCGCAGAATCCATTCCGGAGCATAGGGTGAGACTTGTGAGCTCTGCATACTCACTTTGTGATGGATGGCGAGATGTTGCATCAGCAGCGGTGTTTGTCTTCCCGGGGAGATGCGTCACTTCGAAATGCCAAGGCAGTGTCCGTTTTTTGAGGCGAAATATCCGAGAATTGTTAATTTCGTCGAGTGTTCGGTCGCCAAGGATCTTGACCAGAGGCTTGTGATCAGTGACGACGACAATGTCATCGCAGCCCTGTGTGAAGTAGCGTGACTGTTCTAGGCCCCATGCAACAGCCAAGGCCTCGCCCTCTACTGGCGCGTAGCGTTGCTCGGTAGGGGTAAGGAAACGGGAGCCCGCCAAGGTTATCTTCCATCCATCGTCGCAACACCCCGGCAAGGTCGTTGCACAATCACAATGTTTTTGACTAAGGAAATAACCAATCCCGAGCTTCGACCAATCGGGTCGAAGGCACGTCTGTCTTCGTAGGTCGAAGATCTCGACACCATATCTGATTGCTTCGATAATGTTCGACTTTGAGGCTTGGAATGCGCTCTCCAGGTCTACTGACCAACAGAAGGGTGTCTTTGGGCTCAAGAATGGCTTGAATGGTCTCATGATATCCCGGAGTTGAGCATAGTTCGTCACTTGGTTAACCAAACCGAACCAGGACCGGACGTCGGTCGTGGACGTTGGTGTCGGGAAATCCCGGATAGCGTCCAGATATTTCGGGAGTGGCTCAATCGTAACGCTGGAGATGCGGAATCCGCGAAGTCTCACGGTACGCGAGCGAACTGGAATTTGTCCGGGTTGAGGACTACCCCTGCTCTGCCGACGAGGATGAGGTAATCTATGGTCCTCCACCAATGATTCCGCAGCTCAACATCCCAGTGAACGGTGTCATCGATGCATCGCTCCTTGCGCTGGAAGTTGGCAATGATCTCATCAAAACGGCGGTTGTACCCGTCCCCAGATGATAGGAAGCCTTGTGGTGCACGAGTGTATCGCCATCTGCCGAAAGGGGTGATGAACGTCATCAGGTGCCTGTCCGAATCTCGGAGGGGAACAGAATGATAGCCGTTCCAAGCATCCGTTACGGTTTTCCAGGATTCGCCGGGCACGCGTCTCGCCAGATGGAATGGAGATTCACTGGAGAATGTTTCACGTGCACAATGCTTGTTCAGTGGGGAAAGGTCGACAGTCCTTCGTGGGGAGCCGTTCTGTTTCCGGGTGACCACCATTCGGTGACACCATGTCACAGCTTCACCATGTGGCACACGTTCGATGACGCCAAGGGCCTCGTCACGCAGGAGATACTGGTGTACGCGCTCCTGCCAATGCACAGGGATCAAGGCCGGGGTGTGCACCGCTTTAGGAGTTGCACCTTCCGTGAGATGGATCTCCACTGGGGGCCCTGCCATGCAGAGCAGGGGGCGGTGAGGGCATGTGTTGAATGTTGACGATGCAAATTCCTGGAGTAGCCATGCCTTCATCGTTGCGTTATTTGCCTCCGTGCAATCGAAGGGAAGCACGGTTGGACGATTGGGGACTAAAGTGCGTGGAGGGCATGAGCAGGGTCCGTCGCTCTCAGCAAGGGCCGATACGCACCCAGCGTTACTGGCACGGAGTCCACAGTCCTGTTGATTGCGGGGACCAGGAGGTCCGTCGATGGAGGGTGCAGAAGCTGGAATGCGCGGTAACGGGCCGATCAAGGGGAAGTCGACACGAACGATGCCAAGGTCCACCATGGCCTCGCAGCTGAGGTAGAACCCGTGCGCGACTGGGCTCACATACACCATTGTCGCGCAGGACTGTCGATCATTAGCAGAAGACGATGCGCTGGGGCGGAGAACCACGGCCCCAATGATTTCAATACGTGTCTTGTTGGCCGCGGTCAAGTCAACAGACACAGGCAAGAGGTCTGCTGCAGAGAACCCAGCAGCCAGGAACTCTGACATCGACCATAGGCATGATTGCGCGCCGGTATCGGCTATGGCCGTGATGATTGACGGGTTGGTTGTGGGGCATGGGCGTCCGAAGGCGAGGTAGTCTGATGGTGTCACGGAGACCTGCACCTGGAGTGTCGGGTGGTCGAGGAACCGCGTCTTTCGCCACTCGCCTTTAGACCAGATGTGGTGCGACAATTTCACAAATGATTGCGCGGGTGGCTCGTTGGCGGGTCGCCGACGTCGACGACGGCGATGCTGGCATGGAGCACTAGTAAAGGCCGACACTTGGGTGAGCGTGGTAGCAACTTCCGGCTGTGGCGGCTGCATGCTGCGGTTGCGTGGTCGCTCGCTCGGGCGCCTTCCGCGGCGTGCTCGGTAGCAGGCGAGACAGACGCGGTGTGGTTTGGTGTTCCATCCTCTTGCGCTCTCAGAGAACAGGGCGAATACCGTCTTGCAATCGGAGCAGATCGCGGTCTGACCACGTCCCGGCTGGGAAGATACGGGCGCGGGTACCGAGGTCGTTGTGATTCTTTTGAAAGACGAGATGCCAGCAGCCGATGAAGGAAGGGCATTTCGCGCCACCTCTTTTCCCTCAACTAGGGTAATGACATCGTTCACGGTGCGCTCGAGTATTTTGTCTGCCCCGAGGATTTCACAGCGAATATCCAAGTCGGCGATCCCGGCGATGAGGACGTCCCTGACGATTATTTCTGTGAAGTCGACAGCGGTTGGAACCGGGCAGGCACATTGGACGGAGTAGGCGCAAGTTTCGGCCTTACCGCATACACGGGCTGCAAACGACCGGAAAGATTCTTCGCGCTCTTGGCGGAGGAGAACCAGCTCAGCCCGGTTGATGCCGGTGGCGACAGCTATCACCGCCATGACTTTCATTGCAGCCATCAGCTCATCTGTGGGCTTCACGATAATGCCAGGGTCCGATTTTAGTAGTCCATTCCCGAGTTCATCGGCCGCACACTGGAATAGCTGGGAGGAGGAGTTGTGGGGATCGATGCCCGATCCCAGGGCAAACGCGACCCATCGGCGTGAAAAAACATTCCATTGTTCCTCTGAGACTCCCACATCGACCCTGGGCCGGTCCAATTTCGGCCCTCGGCATGCAGCAACTGGTCCGGTGTAGGCCTGCTGGACGAGATGGACAGAGTTGTGGTTGCCCAAGAGCGCGATCGCTACTTCTTGGGGTTTCTGTCCAGTCGAGAAGCCACAGCCCGGCACGACACACTGGATGTGTATGGTCGCCATGCTCAGCTCAAGGGATGATGCGGGTTGCACTCGTTGCCGCAAATGACGTGCAGTTGATCATGAAGAAAACCACTCTCCTTCAGATGACAGTTGTCTTTAATCAAGAAATGATCAACTGTTGCACTCTGAAAGGAGTAACAAAATAACATGAATACAAAATACTAGCTAACTAAGCTAAACAGCATTGACAGTGAAATGTGCGTATAGTAATGTATCTTGTACCTCAATGTAATGTCATCAGCACACAGTGTTCACTGTCGACCCATTCGTGTGGCAGGCTACTGGTATAAGGTACTAGTGCAATTGACTGCAGTGGGCACTTGATGTCCAACCATGCATAACGATACGGATCACTGACCAGTGACTACCACATATCTATAGGCCATATACTTGTAGGCCACTTGCTACATCTCATCCATCAGGGATGTCTGGAATATATAACCGTAAGTCAAAGGTTCCACACATAATGTTTCCATATGAAATCTGAGGATAGTTCTACTCTTCGGTGCATTGTGGTAGATATCACTTTTGTAATTTACGTCCTTTTAGTGTCAATTACGTTAGAGGATCTTGTTATTCTTATGGCATTGGTCGGATGCAACGACGTGACACCACAGTGTCCCTATTTGATAAGAATAACAGTGTCTCCACCGAGTGCACTGCAGTCAGCTTTGTTTGGAACTGGATGTTGTGGGATAGTGTCGTCAGCAAATAAAGAACTTTGGACGGGACATTATTTCAAAGGTCATTAATAAATAGTACAAAACAGTGTTCCAAGAAGCGATACCTCACTGGTAACTGGGATACTTTCAGAACATTTACTATCACATACTAGGACCCATCCTCTGGACTCATCATACTGACATCGTTATATCCATCTGCAGGTGTTAGCTCTGCATGATGCCATATAATAGTTCTAACATTCTTATATTTATTTGAATCCTGTTATCTATGTTCTGTGCAAGTTCATGGCAACGTGTTAGTACCTCTCCCAACTCCTGGCTCTACATCTGTGGTGGCAGTCAGAATACTGTATTTATTTAAGTGGTTTAGGATGTTGAAGTTAGACACTAAGATACGATTTCTGAATCTTAGAGCACACGTTGGTCAAAAAAGTAGTACTTTAGAAAAATATGCAGTGCTCAGTTCCAAACTTCATGATTTGGTGGTTTGATGACAGAGTACTAGTTTTACAAAATAGTTTCTGTATGCAATAAAAGCAACATTGTAACATTAATGTGTACGTTTCCTCTACTATCGCCTATAGGAAGTAGGTCACAATGGCATGTCGTTTCCAACAGCCAATCACAATGCTGGATTGATAAACCATTGATAAAATGTAACGAGATCTGAAGTAGGTTGCACAATATGAAATAAATGTGATTCAGATGTTTTATATGTAAGGATTTTAATAAATTTGCCGAAACTACTTACCAGGTAATGCAATATCAGTTCACACAAAAGTGCTAATATATAGAATAGCTCTAGACAAGTTTAAGCAAGAATTATTTTAATTTATATATTTTGCTTCACCATCTATAGAAATTATCATCTTTTCATCGGGATGAACTTACGGAAAATACCAAACATCAGTAATAAAACGTTTTATTAAATATTTACATATACACAATCACATAATATACACAATCACATACACATAATCACGTATATACATCACGAAAACATGCAATGAGAACTGAGCTATGTACATTTACTTGTGTTTGACACATTCTAAAATACATTAATATTTATTTTTTTAGTTGTGTTTTGGTTTTGTTGTGATAAATCAAATAAGTACATCTTTCTAATATCCAGAAAGTGTTGGCCGCATTGAGCTGACTCCAGGTAAACAGGTAAAAAGTTAAACACTTTCGTAACAACAGATGATTCAAAATATTGAAAGATAGATACATGGGAAGAAATGAGAAGCATTCAATATGTGGAAACACAAATTATCATGTGGATGTTCTACATCTTCTTCTGTTGAAGCTTTTGTCTCAGGCTGTGAATTCTTTTGTCTATTTCAGAAAGACACATATTCTGAAATGAAGCACAAATACCAATGTCACCATCATTGTCATGATTGGGAACAAACGTTTACAACAGCATAATAAATATTTTAGAAACTAATATTATTTATGATGATTGAAACGTTATTACACCATTATACAGACAGGGCAATGTAAGTAGCTGAAGACATGCTCCAACAGTAGAAGAGAAGCCATCAGCTACATAGGCCATACTACAGTTTCACCATCAGCTATATGAATGCTTTTAGGAAGTTCAAATATAAACACTTGGCAAAGATCTTAAAGTACTTGAATACTTTAGAAAGTATAAAAAGACTTATGGGAATCTGAAAGTATTCATAGATGAATTCTTTAGAAAGTATTTAAATATGAGTACTTGGTGGAAAATCAGAAAATATTTGAGAATGAATATTCCAAAAACAGTATTGAAATACACATGCATTGAAATACAAGTATTTGTCAACACGTGTGCTGGTACTACTGTAAAAGAAAAGGACTTAGGAGTTACAATAAGCGCTGATATGAAAGTTTCAGAGCAGTGTGGTATTGCAGCTTCAAAGGGTAATCAAATTCTTGGATTGATTAGAAGAAACATAACATACAAGGGAAAAAAGTTAATTATACCTCTTTATAAAGCAATAGTTAGACCTCATTTAGAATACTGTATACAAGCATGGAGACCATATCGTAAGAAGGATATAGATACGCTTGAACGCATACAAAGGAGAGCAACTAAAATGATTCCAGAACTTAGAGACCTTAGTTATGAAGAACGCCTGAAAGAATGTGGTTTAACAACTCTAGAGACAAGGAGGTTAAGAGGAGATCAGATTGAAGTTTTTAAGATATTGAATGGGTATGAAAATATTGATAGAAATATGTTTTTCTCACTCAAGAAGGATAGCAGAACTAGAGGACATGAGGTAAAATTAGTAAAGGATCAATGTAGATTGGACATCAGGAAGCACTCGTTCTCACAGAGGACAGTAAATGAATGGAACAAACTGTCTACAGATTGTGTAACTGCTAGCAGCGTGAATATGTTTAAAAACAAGGTTGACACATATATCAGAAGGGCGGGTTATAAGTAGGTGAACATTGTTGGACTCTCGATAAGCCAATGGCTTCCTTGTCCACTTGCCATCTGGGCCTTTGGCTTGGATGGCAAATCTTGTTAAAATCTTGTTAAATCTTGTTAATGTTTATGCAGAAATAGCATAATTCGTTAATAACACAGGCATTAAACCAACACACATGTAGTAGTTCACATATTATTACTAAGTGTATAAAATGAAAATAAATCACCAAACAGATTGGTGGAAACATCTTACTACTTGATGGCAGGGTGTATTATCATCTTACTACTTGATGGCAGAGGGCATTATTATCTTACTACTTGATGGCAGAGGGCATTATCATCTTACTACTTGATGGCAGAAGGCATTATCATCTTACTACTTGATAGCAGAGGGCATTATCATCTTACTACTTGATGGCAGAGGGTATTATCATCTTACTACTTGATGGCAGAAGGCATTATCATCTTACTACTTGATGACAGAGGGCATTATCATCTTACTACTTGATGACAGAGGGCATTATCATCTTACTACTTGATGACAGAGGGTATTATCATCTTACTACTTGATGGCAGAAGGCATTATCATCTTACTACTTGATGACAGAGGGCATTATCATCTTACTACTTGATGGCAGAAGGCATTATCATCTTACTACTTGATGACAGAGGGCATTATCATCTTACTACTTGATGGCAGAAGGCATAATCATCTTACTACTTGATGGCAGAAGGCATTATCATCTTACTACTTGATGACAGAGGGCATTATCATCTTACTACTTGATGGCAGAGGGTATTATTACCTGATATTTTATAGTGCTGTCCCCAGCTGTCAAGGGGCCAGTTCGTTTTCTCTGTGATGTTGTTGACTAAAATTAAAACAGTAATTTTACATAACAAACATTAAATAACAACGTTTACAAGAGAATACAATACATGTATAGATTTATCATATATTGCAGTGCGCAAATCCTGGGGGTATTCCCTATACTGAGGTATGTATGTGTCGCGCAAATGCCCATGTTTTTGGCCATTTTTCTCTCTGTCCATAGAAAAATTTTTAATTTCTCTTTGGGCCCTAATTAAACCTGATATTTCTCTTTTTCATCAAAGAGGAAATTTCCCAATGAAAACGTTCTGCCCGGGCTTACCTTACACTTATAGATATTAGATAAATTGTTCAATAATTCTCTCTTGGTGACCAAAATTTCTTGACTTCTCTCTCTCCATGGGGCTCTAGTGGCGCACACACCCACTGCTTGGGTATGGCAGTATCCCCCCCGGGGCACAAATGCAAAGGTTTCGCTGCATGTCTAATAGTTTCTCATAAGTGGCGCAAGCTGTAGGGGGTGCAAGCTGTCGCGGGTGCAGGCATGTCACACAGGTGCAACTCTATACCAGGCAATACTTGGCAGCACTGAAATTTCAAACTTGCACACTGCCAACAGCAATCAAATGATAAAATAAATACCAGCGATAGCAATGTGGTGCCACCTTGCAGCTAAAAGCACACACACACTGATTTTATTGTTTCAAAAGAGGCTACAAGGTGGTGCCACCAACAGCAGAGTATTGCCATCCTTTGCATTTAACATGCCTTCACTCCTGAAAATCTACATCTTTGTGTATCGTCGAACTTCTGAAAAAGAGGGGTAAGTAAAATGGTTTGAAAATAACAGATTGAACTTCAGAAAATGTAAATGCTTATTCACAGGAACACAGATGTAGAGCATACAATGGGGCACTAGATACAACTTCTTCTTCCCCCTCGTTCCCTTGCGGGGCCATATAATTTAATCTGTTCATAGTCTGCTCCCAACAACCTTCATATTGAGGTGTACCACGCACGCTTCCAATGCTTTCCAACTAGGTGCAACTGTCAAAGTAAAACTAGTGATATGGGGCTGGCTTCCAAAGATGTGCTATTGTTTTAGATAACAATCTTGTTATTCAACAATCTACCAACCTGGCATATGTCATGATTCAGTGTCCTGCCATATTAATAATAGCTGGTATGTCGATAGTAGTGCTCAGACTCAATATCTGTAATGTGTGTAGTTCCATGTCAAGACTCAATATCTGTAATATGTATAGTGTCCAGATTCAATGTATGTAATGTGTACAGTACAATTACACTTACACAATGCTGTAATGTATACAGTACAATGCCAAGACTCGATGTTTGTAATGTGTATAGTGCAATGCCAAACTCGATATCTGTAACGTACAATGCCAGACTCAGTATCTATAATGTGTATAATACAATGCCCAAACTCAATATCTGCTATGTGTATAGCACAGTGCCCAGAATCTGACACCACTACAGTAGCATAATACTTACTGGTAGACATTGAAAGTACTCTGGGGAGAAACTTTCCATTTCCAGGATGCGTTCTTCCAAAGTTCTTAATCGTTTGTAGATGTCTACAGTTGCTTGACCTAGAGGAAATTAAACATAGCCGTCTAGTTTTTCATCTGATACTTTAAGAAAAAACAGTAAAAAATACACAAATGTTTTATTGTGACAGAAATATTTTTCATAAATATTAAATATGACGAATAAAGATGAAATAATTAAATCCACCATTACATGTTAACTTGTTCAGTTTCCATTATAATGAAAGTCATATTGACATTGGAACAACTTTTTTGTAAATGAACTCTGCACTAATGCTATTCAGTTAGTGGCCTTGGTCGTGATAATTCTAACAGGAATCATTAGATTCATAATGTGACTGTTAGCTAACATGTCTTCCAAAGTAAGTTCAGTGTGACATGCGACAGCTGTCTATAGGGTAATGAACACCTGTCGTCACCTGCTGAGGCCGTGCTGCTGGGGGTGACCTTGAGGTGAGCTTCCATGTTGGCTAGTCGCTCCTCCACATCGGCTGCCCTACTACTTGTCTGCTGGGTGGAGCCACCTGTCCTCACTGGGCTTGCATACGGGTGAAGACGTGGTCCATGACAGTTCACAATGCGAGAAACTGAAACATAGAGAATAATTTGTAATGAATCTCACATATTTATCATCCTATATTCCAACATATAGCAGGGATATAATATATTTACAAACAGTCATTTCAAATTAGTATGTAAAGGACTACACATATTTTTTATTGGTTTCAATGCAAGCGGTACAAATTCTGGAGATATTTGTGCAAACACCAGTAACTGTTGACAATGGGTATCTGTAATGTGTCAATAATGCAAACGTAACCAAATGTCACATCCACTTTCTGGAGTAATCTTCTCAGATTGCAAAGTGACATGGATATATGATAATAACATACAAATTGGTTCCCACCTTTGATGTGACTTGGGCCATTAATTCTTGCTAGTCCATATACAGCATCTACCCGTGCACAGCTGCAATCTGACCAAGAAATGACAAAGTTTGATCATCAGTGTTTATTATAATAAGAACATTTAAACATTAGTTGACTAACAAATGTTACAGTTGCATTCTGCATAAAAAAAATTTATACGAATGCCATGGGACCCACATTAGCTCTGTATGTTTAGCTTATGTTGCAGAAGATACAAGTTGTGGCAAACAGAAATGTTTTGTTAACAATTATTCATATTTTAATCTAAGAGAAAAGGTATATTCTTATATAGTTTGTACAGTATCCAGTCCTTAATTGGCACTGTTCAAAGCACTTTAAATATCACCCCTGGCAGACCTGTTCATTCCAACACCAACTCAACTTCTCTGGGAAGCATTCAGCCATGCTGCAATTACTGCATGAAGACTATCCGTTCACATATCCACTTCTGTCTATAGCCAGGTACTCACTTATACAGCTGCGTGAACTGAGGCAACATGAGGGGAACAGAATTGCCAAAGCTTCGAAACGGCAGTAAGAGGATTTGAACCCAGCTTCTCAGTTGAGAGTTTGACGTCCTAACCAATACGCCACCGCACCACTAACTAAATTTACTGAACATTGCAATTAACGAATGTTCCAAATGTAAGTTGTTATTAGACCAGCATACCTTCGTCTGGATGACATGTGCCACAGAAGAGTTGGCGGTTTGCATTATCTACTTGTATCTGCTTCCTTTGCATGAATGCTTCAATACGACGCTCAATCTACACAGGCAGGGATACAGAGATACATCACACATGACCAACAGTCCCTGCCAGTGAACACATTTACAAAGTATACAGGTGCTTTCAGCTAGTTACAGTATAAGTGCATAGAAGTGGAACGTTCCTATTAAATTTTCTAGACAAAACAGAAAATATGTCAAAAAAGCTCTATTTTGTTAGATATTCCTGCTGTAAATATACAACTTTATACATTTATATTGATATGAGCAACTTTGTGTCGCTTACATGATTTTTCTTATTTTATATCAATATGTGGACCACCAAGTTTTGAGTGGGACCACCAACTTTACAAAGCTCAAGGTCCTGTAGACCACCAACTCTCAGCTGAGATGTAGAACATTGTTTATGTAAATTCCTGGCTCGCATTGCACCAATCATATGATTGCATCCCTCTGCAGTTGAGACACCCCTCGAGAACCTCACTTGTTCCATTTGGTCTGGTTAGTTGGCTGCAGTTGAAGGCATCCCTCGAGAACCTCACTTGTTCCACCTGGTCTGGTTAGTTGGCTGCAGTTGAGACATCCCTTGAGAACTTCACTTATTTCATCTAGCGTGCTCAGTTCGCTGCAGTTGGAGGCATCCCTCAAGAGCCTCACTTGCATTGCATCACTATTTTCATTGAGGCCACATGATGGAGGTCATCTTTGACTGACAGATGCAGGAGATGGATGAAGCAGTTCAAGTGCTTGAGTGTCATGACGTGATGACCAGTGATGTCAGACTGTACCATCCATGTCACTGTCCAAGTCATCAATCAGCCTAAGCAACAGCCTCCAGGCCAGACAGAGCAAACACTTCCACCATATTCACAGCAGTATTAGTGACGACAGCAGATATAGTGTCTGTCGGCTCACTGCTGGAGATCACTTCCTCAAAGATATGGAGGGTATTCTCAGCCATGTGAGACCCTGTGAAATGTCTGAAGAAATTATCTTGCATCATGCAAATAATAACAGTAGGCATTACTCAAGTACTGAACTACAAGTATTCAACCAACAATCATTAGTATTTGATAGCAGTGTATAGCTTAGTATATAGCAGTGTAAGTTTGTAGCCACTGGAAACCTAAAATTGCCTGTGAAAAATCCTTAATACTGAAACCTGCATACCACAAATTGTTTTACTATATGGATGGTCTGTTTATTTCCTTCTTGTACCTGATCAGCATAACTAAATATCTGACAATACTTGACGCACTTGCGATTTACTTGCATGTATCTGAACAAGTGCTGGATCAGTTGAGATGCCCGTCTGCTCTGTGTGTCTGCCATCACTTGACGTAGATTGTGATGGCATCTCTGAAGGCTGGTCATTCAGCTCACGTACAGAACCAAACATCTTATTATGCTGATCTGAAAAAATTAACAAGTGCAGTAGGAGCAATTATTTTTTATTTTTATTATATTTTGCAGTGTTTAAAGACAAGTTGTTTCTGTGTAAAAGGCCAAGTTCATTATCCATATATGCTGCCACAAATAATTTTTGTTTCATTATTTATGCCATCATTTCCATCACATAAATATCATCACTACTACACTGACAGTCACTGTAAGTGTATCTGCATTTCTAGGTATAGTCAAACATCAGGGTATTTGGAACATAAATACACAAAATAACTACATATTTTGTGTATGTAAATAATTATATGTATATAATTAACTGCATAAATATAAAATTATGACTTTTTGTGATGAAACCCATAGCATCACATGATGTCATGTTCGTGTTGAAAATTTCACAACGTAGTCAAATGTACTCATAACCAATTATTTGGAGAATATTTAATCTGCTTCAGCCTTCTTCACAGAATACACGAATAGGTTCGGAAGTGCCAAATACACAAGTCAGTTTTTAAGCGGCTTGTCCTCCGCCCCAACTTCAAATCAATACTTCACTACTTGGCCTGGGCTTAGCCTTAGCCTTAGGCTTTGACTAGAGCTGCCTAATGCATTTCACCCAACGTCAAAGAGCCTGTTTGTTTATCTGGAAATTCATTTATTTAACATTTCACCATTAATTATTTTATGCTTATTTTGTTCACACTCCTATGTTAGCCCCAGAACTTCAGAAGGGGCTGTTTATAGGCAAACAAAACCTGCTGAGCGGCTCGTGCAGCATGTCCCCAAAAAATTTTTCAATGGCAGTTTGACATAAAAAAGGTGTTTACCTGTTGCGTTTACACATTAATTAGCCAATATTTACTTATTAATTACATCAATAGGGTTATGAAATGACTGTGTGCTGTATATTTTATGACCCTATTTAATGAATTTGTAAACCCTGAACAAATTATACAAACATCTTCATAATCATGTAAGTTATGGACATGTGTGAGTCAGTTGAATTCACGCACTAATTATGGATTATGCATATTTATTACCCTACTTAATGTGCTTGCAACTCCTGAAAAAATTATTAAAATATATGCAAAAATAAAAAAGTTATGCCATTTTAATCATACATTGTCACTAGTTCAAAGAAAACACAAAAATTAGTCTTTTTTCTGTATACAAGATTTTTTCACATTTTTACCCTATTAAAATCGTAATATCTTTGGATCTGATAAAAATATATTAATAAAATAAGCAGTTTTCGGTTCCTTTACATTTCACCTATCATTTAAATCAATGGCCAATGTCCTATCATGATATCTAATTTTTCTTTGAAGTGCCTACTGACTGTTTTTGGAGTAAACATAATGCTGAAGTCAGTGAAGACGTTTATATGCACGTTCTGCATGCGCCTATGTTAGCAACAGAAAGGGTTGTATAGAGTACACCGAGCCATGGAGAGACGGTTGACTCGTACCCGGTAGAACAAGAGGGGTAAGACCACAGTTGACCTTCCTGTTTATTGTTTCACGAATGTAGGGCGTATTAAATTGCGATATGTGAATTTAAAGAATTCATACGATGTGACATAAGTGCAATTGAGCAGGCATATTCACAGGTTTGTTTGTAGAAGCTATTGGCTGTGAAATGGTGCATTTTTTTGAGAGTTTAAAAGGCGGAGGGATTTATGGGAATTTTTCTGCTATGGGCCACGTGGGCGCATGAATACGTGGCTATTTTTGTTAAAATTGATGGGCATCGCACGTCGGGGCGTTTTAAAAGAGCTGGAGGTATGTGATTTTGATAAAACTTGGTCAGCATGTCAATGAGATGATGGCAGTTGCTGTGAAAACGTTTCAGAATTTTTAGTGGTCACGTTTTCTTATAATCTAACAAAACGTTAACATGGCCACCAATGCAATTTTCAACTGTGGTCTGACTCCGTAGAACAAGAGTAGATCCATCGAAGACTGAAGCCAGCCACTGAACTTCTGAAGGACGGTTGGGCGATGTTAAGGGTTTAAACTTAATGTTTCGTCATTTGAAATTATAGTATCCGTTTTACAGATTTATGTATACGCCCAACTTCTCACTTATCTACATACTGTTAATTACAGAATGACTAACTCACTGTTATTTTATAGAGCCCGTGTTATAAACTGCAAGTTTTGAGACTTCCATGCAAATGATGTCCCAAGATTGTGATTTCGCACCCAAAATGTTGGTACCCTAGTTGATAGATACCCAAGATGCAAGACGATTCATATACTAGTCTCGCTTAGCCGACTCTAAAATATGTCTATAAAGCACTTTTGTGAATTTGACGAATAGAGTCTGACCGAAAACGCATGTTATTCTAGTTGAGGCCAGTTTTTATACTTAAGAAATATGCCATTAATTGTGAAAAAAAACGTATAGAAGCATTTATGCAACACATCCATATTTTAAATCACTAACAATTATTTGGTTTTGTCCGATTATTTATAGAATTAGTGCAAAATAAGAGAGTGTTAAAATGAGAAATATAAAACTATCGTAGCAACCGCGGTCATAGTGTCACTGGTCATAAAAAGTTTGAACAGGTGGGTTTTTAGTGTTCGTTTAAATGTCTGATATGATAAATTCAACATTCCTGCCGAATTGAGAACTAGTCAATACTGTAAAACATTCATTTTTAATGCGTCGCCCAACACCGAATGGATCGTGGGTACGGATTGTTTTGCATAAATACTGTCCGGAGACTAGTCACGCCCCATTGGCTGTTTTTTTCTTGGACGAGGCTATTCGCAAAGCAGCTCTGCGAATTACAACAGCATTTCTTATTTGCAGAGCACAGCTCTGCGAAATACGGCAAAAAAATTCTCATTGGCAAAGCACCTCTGCGAATAACGACAAAATGTATTCTTAATCGCAGAGCAGCTCTAGAATTACGGCAAATTATTATTATTCGCAGAGCAGCTCTTTGAATTACGGCAAATTGTAATCTTATTCGCAGAGCAACTCTGCGAATTACGGCAAAAGTTATATTCTGCGAGTTATGGGAGGACTGAAGAGTTATTCTTATCTGCATAGCAGCTCTTCAAAATGCACACAGTTATTATATTAGGCTATGACTACGCGTACCTTTAGACCGCTACGTTAGTCTAAAAGTACGTTACGTCATTCTACAAATGCTATTTGTTACATGAACCGTATTTTTGCACTATAGAAGAATTAAGGTTGGGACCCTTGCCACACCCTTCACTATAGCATAGGAATATATTGTGTGCGTGCATGCGTGTGATTTTTATTAACTAATGTAAAATCCTGACTACAGTACGTGGATGACTTGAATACATACACATGCAATTGCTGCGAATTTCCGAAATTCCTGGGGTTGCCGAAATGTTTACACCCTAGTCGAATGTAAGCGTACTTAATACTGGTGTTGTACTGGGTGTGTTGGAAGTCAGCAACTTAATTGTTAGCTGCCAGGACAGTCCTTCTATAACACAACATAATTTAACGTGGCGATCGAGCCTTCGAATACTCATCTAATGCAGTTTGGAGAGAATTCTGGTGTTACAAAAGAAGAGGCTCCATTGTTGGAAAATGTAAATCATAGTATATGTGCGTGCGTCTTCATAAAACGCAAGAAAATTCGTATTGCCTCGAGGCAAGCATCGTCCAAAGCCCCAACTTGCAAGAAAGACCACGATGCACAAATTACATTCTACACATGTGCAAGAAAATGGTGCACGGTAATTGGTTGATTCCTGCTCCGCGAATGCGGATAACTTTGCAGCTCTACGAATAGCCAGTGCGTTTTCTATCTCGTCCATTAGTCTAAATCGGTGATCAGTTTTAACTGACAAAAATAACTTGCAAGGATGACGATGGCTTTAAATCATTCAAGTGTGCAACAAAAAACAAAAGGGTATTATTTGGATTTTAAAGCCACAACTACTAAATGGAGTTATCCAGCCTTTTGAAAAGCATGTTCGATTATTGGAAAAAGATTATGGCATGGGCGATAATGTATTGTCTTTGGACCTGTCTTTGTTACTCTGCTTCAGGTTTTTACCGACAAAGAAATACTACAAAGAACGCATTGACAATGCAGCCAATTATAATAGCAGATTGTGTTCAGAGAGAAAACTCCGTCTTCCATTCCTTGATTCGCAGACGGGCGTAGCCCAAAACCACAGTAATTTGTGGATGTTATACCGGTACAGGAGTCCGGGTGAGTAAAGCCAAAGGCTAAAATAAAGCCCTTCTATTACTTCGAAATTCTATCTTTTTAACTATTTTATAGGCTTTCTTCTGGGGTATGGGAGTGGTCTGACCATGGATTATATTGAAGGAAACATAAGTCATACAGATGTTTCATAAAAAGAATCATCAGCAATAACACACATAACCTTGGGTTTATATTCAAATACATTACGATTCATTACCACCAAAGTGGGGCATTGCGACCAAGCAGCTGGATCATTCCGACCAAGTGGTTGGTCCACTGAGACTGGTGCATTCAGACTGAGGGGATTCCCTGGTTTAAAGGGTAGTTTAGACTAGTTTAAGACTATTTATGTCGGTACTTTTGTAGAATATGGGCCCACCTCAATTTCACATTATTAACATGCAATATCACCAATATGTATAATAACCATGCATCTACAAGACATGTAAATTATTAAACATGTACATACAAATTCATTTAATCTCCTTTTCTGATGCTTGAATCCACATTTATATTTAACTTTCTTTGAGTGCCATCTTGCCCCTTTTATTTGTAAGATGGCACTCAAAGCAAGTTGCAGTAAGGTGTTCGTTCAGTGTGTGGGAAACTCAGTGTGTGTAAAATTCATAAAGAAGTGTATTTTAGGCTGCAATGAAGTGGTGAGAATACACTACTAACATTTTGACATGGCATTTTCGGTTCTTCCATAATTTGTAAATATTTATTGTATGAGTTGTACACAATGCTATTTTATACCTTTAATGAAATTACTTTTCAGGTAATCCTTTCTACTTATATATTTTAAGTTCATTTTAAAGGTTATAGCTACAATTGTTATGTTACACTATGAATACAATGCACACACCGCATTTTGTAATTTTTATTTATCATATAATGTGATGCCATTGACACCACTTGTGACACTGTGCTTGTCTAGGGCATTTTGCTGGTCAAATATACTCATACCCTGCGAGAAGATGGCGCAAGAGGAAACGGGCCTTCATTCCCCCGCCAGAAGTGCATATCACTAAAGCTAGCGACATAGAGACGGGAGAGGCAGGTGAGAAAACCATAGAGGTCTGTGGACAAGCAAAATAACTTCTCAAAGCGTAATCTCTCGCACATGTTTGGACAATAGTTATAAAACCGCACAACCTGTTACACAATTTGACTGACATGATTCCTGCACATGTTTTAAAGCATTTTTTTAAGCTATAATCTGTTTAAAATTGATGGTTTCCTACATGGTGTTATTAGTTGATCACCACTGGTTATTTCGGGTAGTCTCTATTGATTGTCTTGAATGTTTCCCAAGTAAGGTGGTTCAGTTGTGTCCAACAATGCTGGTGGTTGAGGCTTTTGGCTAAATTAATAAGGATAACTTTTTAATATTTTGCTGTTTAGAAAATGCATTGTCTTTATGTTTCATAACAAGTGTACAAAATTACTGAATATTGATTGAAAATGTTTTAACATTTAGTTCTCGTGGCTATGACGACATGATGTACAGTAAAACCTGTCTTAAAATATTGCTCAATGGATGTATGAAAACTGGTCTCTTAATACAGGTTGCATCTTAATACAGGTAGTACTTCGATAGGAGTTGACGATGGTCGTTAATGACAGGTGGTCTCTTAATGCAGTGGTCATTTGAGCAGGTGTACAATACACTGAGCAATAAGTGCAATAGAAATGCTGTGATGCCATGTTGTGTTGTAGACATGCACCAGATCAGTGCGGTAGAGAATCCCGCAGTGGTGCCGGCCGACCCAGAGGTAACTCGTGAGCCGACCCCAGTCGTCATGCTCCAGCCTCTCAAGGATGAGTACTATGATGAGTGGGATGATGTCAGTGACCCACCTGATGCTGGCGAGATCGACGCACACAACTCTGACAGCAGCGACTTTGAGCAGACATACATCAAGAAGAAGAAGAAGAAAGCCAAAGCAAATGTGAACAATGTTTTTATAGTAAAAGTTTTATTTCAAGGTTGCACAACCATGTCAATTTCAGATGTGATTTATTTTCATTGGTCATCTATATTTATTTACTCTTAGTTGGTCAAGGTTCTGCATTATTATTAGTTTGCATGTTTACAAACTAAATGGATTACACTCACTGTGCTTGTATATTAAGCTGATAAATGTGTTATGCTCCATGTTTTTGTTTTATTATATTTATATAAAATCAGTGACATTTATATTTATTTAATTAATTTTTTGGTGCATTTATGAAGCAGAAAGTAATGTTACAGCACATTTGTTATATTTACTGTATTTCCATGAAACTAATAATTGCTATTTTGAAAATATAATTTTCATGGGCTACATAGAACTTAGGGATTGAGAAGAATTCCAGAAGTACAGTAGACCATGAGTTTTGTGTATTTGTGGCTGTAGCAAAAGAGTGGTGGGCGTGGACGCAAGTCGACAGGCAATCAGAAGGAAGACCGTGAAAGTACTGAGGATAAAGTGATACCAGACAAGCCTTTTGGGTGTGACAGTGAGTTCACACATTCCACACAATCTTATGTATTGTTGGCTGAATTTGTGAACACTATTATAGCTTTATGGCCTTTCTTGATAATACTTCCGGTCTCTTGTTGAAAAACAGGCCCCACTTCGGTTCACTAATGATATCCCAGTTTTACCTTTACTGCAGTTGAAGGAGTCTATTGTGTAGAGGTTGGCATGTTGCTTTAATTGGTTGTAATTTCACTCGAAAATAGTATCAATTAATGGAAACTCTCAAGTTTGGTAGTTAAATAAATTTACTGGCAGGTATAGAGAAATTTCTAGTCTATATAAAATGTGATTCAGTTGAACTGCCAACTTCTGTGCTAGACGTGTGTAGTCTCTGCAACAAAGTAATATTGTTTTCTTATGCAGTTGTACTTATTTGCCACTGACATACACATGGTTTTTACATTTTTTAGGGCATTTGAACAGGTGATAGGTTGAATGCATGATTCAGTATTAGACTATATAACAAATAAAGTTAATTGCATGTCCTGGTTCTGACAGCACTCTAGTGTTTACTTACTTTTACTTAGTCCTCTTCGTGCCCGGTGGCACATAAGGCATCAACAAGAGAGCTCCACTGCTGTCGGTCTGCAGCCCATTTGGTGATGGTGTTCCATCTCAGGCCGCATTCTTTCATCTCCTTCTCCACTGTTCGTCTCCATGTTTCTTTTGGGCGACCACGTCTCCTTTTTCCATCTGCTGTCCAGCGTAAGGCTGTCTTGGGCAGTGCGCCAGGTGACATTCGGCACACGTGTCCAAGCCATCTTCTCTTCTTTATCTGTGTGGCCAAGGATGTTGCATCTGTTTTGCGGTGCAGCTCTTCATTAGTGATGGTGTTGGGCCAAAATACTCCTAGGATCTTCCGTAGACACTTGTTTTGGAATGTCTCAAGCTTGTGTGCTAGCTTGGCTGTCAGTTTCCAGCACTCGGAGCCGTAGAGAAGTACACTGAGAACATTACTATTGTACAGTCTCAGTTTTGTTTCCAATCTCAGTAGCTTGGATTTCCAGATGGGCTTCAGCATAGGGAAGGTCTGACTTGCCTTTCTGATCCTAGCTGTGGCATCTTTTGCAGAGTCTCCGTCTGTTGTGATTTTGCTTCCCAGGTATGCAAAGTCCTGAACGTCTTCCAAAGCCTCACTGTTGTTTATGTTGTTTATGGTGATGGGGTTATCTGTCTTGTTGATCCTCATCAGTTTGGTTTTTGCTGTGTTGAGCTTTAACCCAATCTGTGGTGCTGTTCTTGTGAGTTTGTCCATCTTTTCTTGCATGTCTTTGTGCCTGTTAGACAGCAGTCCAATGTCATCTGCATAGTCCAGGTCTTCCAAGATCAAGGTAAGTGTCCATCTGATGCCTCTGTTTCCATTTTTGGTGGTTTCTATCATCAGCCAGTCGATGGCAAGGGTGAAAAGAAATGGTGAGAGAATGCATCCCTGTTTTACTCCGGATTTTACGCTAAAGCTGTCTGACATGTGAATGTTACAGGCGACTTGACACTGGACGTCTGTGTAAAGTATCTTGATCACATTTTACCATCTTCTGTGGGATCCCGTAGTGACGTAATATTCTCCACAGGGATTCTCTGTGAAGGCTGTCAAAGGCCTTTTCAAAGTCAATGAAGGCAATGTAGATCGTACTGTTCCATTCCGTGCTTTGTTCCAAAATCTGCCGTAGCGTGAAAATGTGGTCGATGCATGACTTTCCTCTTCTGAAACCGGCTTGTTCCTGACGGAGGATTGTATCTGTAGCTGCTGATAGTGATATTCTCTTCAGGATTATGCGGCTGAAAATCTTGCATGTCATTGATAACAAGGTTATGCCCTGCCAGTTGTTACAGTTCCCCAAGTCGCCCTTCTTTGGTAGCTTGATAATTGTGCCTGTCTTCCAATCATCTGGTGTGTCTTCTTCATCCCATATTCTCTGGAAGATCTGGCAGAGGATTCTGGGTGTTTCTTGTTCATCTGCTTTCAGCATTTCTGTGCAGACGCTGTCGCTTCCTGGTGCTTTTCCATTCTTCTGGGCTTTAATGGCTTCTCTGACTTCTGCTTCTGTGATTTGGTCGAGGTTGATTTCAAGGTCATCTGCTGCCTCCGGGATGTCTGCAAGTCTGGGTGGATCTGCACGATTGAGAACCTGTTAGAAATGCTCCTTCCATCTCTCTATCTTCTCTTTCTCGACTGATTATCTATCCATCTGCATCTTTCAGTGGGAGATTCTGGTTTGGACCTGTATCTCCTTTCAGCTTCTTGGTTATTTGGTAGAGTGACTTCATATCCTTTCTTCTTGCTGCTGCTTCTGCGTCTTCTGCGAGGTTTTCAATGTAAGTTCGTTTGTCTACTCTGGTACTCCGTTTTACTTCTTTGTCTTTTTGTGAGTATTCTCTTGAAAGTCTTTCTTTGAGTCTTGGGGACTTTGTGGTGAGCAGCTTTTTCTTTATTCCTTTCCTTTGGTCTATTTTGTCCCAATTTGATGTGGAAATCCACTGCTCTTTCTTTGCTCTTCTGTAGCCTAGCACTGCTTTCCCTGCTAGCTCCATGGCCATGTTGAAACTGTTTATAGTCATCTCTAGTGTTTATACACGGTACATTGGTGATGTATTTCAGTGGTGATCCAGCAGTGGCAACGTGTGAGTGAGCACAAACAAAATGATAAATTACAACATGTATTGTCTATCTGATTTTCTCATCCATAAGATGGATTCCATTTTAATTGATGTAATGTTAGACTGGTCCTGGACCAGTGCTAACCTTTCAGCGTGGTTGACCAAGACTCCAGTTCAAAAGCTGGGGTACCAGTTAACACTGGGGAGTGATTGATCACATGCCAATGTAACACGTCTTCTTTACAGTTTGTTTACAGTGCACTATTTATGGTGTGTGTTTTCAGTGTGTGGTGCGCGCTACAAAACACGACCTGGCCTAAGTTATCACCTCAGTCATGCCCACCTTAAGCCGGAGCCACCTGCCGCTCCTCCTGAGCCCCAGCCTCCGCACCTGGAGTCTCAGGTTGCTGAAGAAGACAAGTCCTTCACTCCCCCACCTACAAAGGCCCCCCTGCCAGCCCGCGAGGGTAGCTATCAGTTTCTTTCATGTGATCTTCCCCACATGTGCAGCATTGTTGCCATTGACCTTGTAGTGCTGATGGAACAGAAGACCCACTACATATGCCTGCACAGAAGTGGTTGCCTTGTGCACATGTTTATCTCTCCTTACTCAAACATGGTGCGGGGTTGTGTACTGTTTAAACAAGGCAATGCATCACCATGATCATATGATTTTTACATGACTAGATAATCATAACACATGTGATATGATTGTCTAGTTACATAAAAATCATGTCATTGCGGCAACACATTGCCCCGTTTAAATGCAACTTTAGTGTTTTTTTCAAGACTCATAAATGCATCATAAAGGAAAGCATGTTTGGGGTGGTTATTTTCATGATAGCAGAATATACTAAACCTGTATACACATTCCTGCACAGCTAGTGGTTGCATGATCGAAATGGTTCTTACTATGCTGCACATGTTTGGTTGAATCTTTGTCTTGGCATCTAGCATATGTCTGATATTTTGCATGGGTATCTAGTATCTACATAAAGGAAAATGTGTCACTTAATTGTTTACAATAGAATCTGCACACAAATAGCTAAGAGATTGTCACATAATAGGGCAATCATACATCAAACAGGATTTTTTTTCTGTAACCTGCACATCCATTTTGGCACATTTAATTTTTTAGGATCTAATTTAGTATTCTGATTTTCTTCTAACTAACAAAATCTTTAGCATGACCTCTGTTCATGCATTCCATGAGTAGTGTATGAGCCGTGCAGCCTGATTCAGTGTAAGTGTGTATGTAGGGAAGCCCCGAGGACGGGCCAGTCCCAACAACTACTGCGACTTCTGTCTCGGGCTCGAGACTGACAACAAGAAAACTGGAGAAAAAGAACCACTCTTCTCATGTGCTGACTGTGGGCACTCAGGTAAGTCACACAAATCAGCAGGAGTGAACACTCAGGTAAGTCACACCAATTAGCAGGAGTGAACACTCAGGTAAGTCAAACCAATCAGCAGGAGCGAACACTCAGGTAAGTCAAACCAATCAGCAGGAGCGAACACTCAGGTAAGTCATCAGTCAGTCAGGCATCAGTCAGCTGGTGTGGACATAGAAGGAACTGTGTAATAAGTAAATATATGTCAGCAGGCATGGTCAAGGGAGAACTAAGAGAAATAATTATATGTTGTTCATCTGTTTGAAATGTCTCACCTCTGTCTTGTCATTAGTGTACCGCTGAAGCTTAATCAATGGTGTAGGTTGTATTAGTCTAATATCCGTCAGCAGTAAGACCTGCTGCACTTGTATGAATCCATCAGTGCAGTGATGTCTGATGTGCTCCAGGCCACCCAAGCTGTCTGCAGTTCACACCAAACATGATCATCTCTGTGCAGAAGTACCCCTGGCAGTGCATCGAATGCAAGTCATGCGGCCTGTGTGGGACGTCAGACAACGATGTGAGTTACATTGGGTTATCAACTTTTTTCTCATTTTATTAACATAATATTAATGTTTAATTAAAGTGTTACATTGTGTGTCTTAGTTGTGTGTGGTGTATTGTAGCTTTACATTGTGTAGTGTATTGTGGCCTTACATTTTGTGTGGTGTATTGTGGCCTTACAGTGTGTGTGATGTGTTGTAGTCTTACATTGTGTGTGGTGTATTGTGGCCTTATGTTTTGTGTGGTGTATTGTAATCTTACGTTGTGAGTGGTGTATTGTGGCCTTATGTTGTGTGTGGTGTATGGTAACCTTATGTTGTGTGTGGCGTATTGTAGTCTTACATTGTGTATAGTGTATTGTAGTCTTACTGTGTGTATGGTGTACTGTAGTCTTATGTTGTGTGTGGTGTATTGTAGTCTTACTGTGTGTGTATGTGCAGTGTATTGTAGCCTTACATTGTATGTGGTGTATTGTAGGCTTACTGTGTGTGTGTGGTGTATTATAGTCTTACTGTGTGTGCGTGCATGCATGTATGTTGTGTGTGTGTGTGTGTGTGTGTGTGTGTGTGTTTTGTAGTCTTACAGTGTGTGTGGTGTATTGTAGCCTTACAGTGTGTGTGTGGCGTATGTTACAGGATCAGCTGTTGTTCTGTGATGACTGTGACCGAGGCTATCACATGTACTGTTTGAAACCACCCCTGTCAGAGCCACCGGAGGGTAAATAACTGCACATGTTCATTAATACAACAGGGCGAGAATTACTGTGAACTATGTTGAATCACCCTCTCATTGTTTAATGATAGCTCATGCATTGTTTAATGTTAGCTTGTACATCGTTTAATGATAGCTTATACATTGTTTAATGTTAGCTTGTACATCGTTTAATGATAGCTTGTGCATTGTTTATTGTAAGCATTTGTTTTATCTGGTGCTATTGGCAACGATTGAATGGTGATACAGTGAATGGTGCAGTAGTGAATGGTGCAGCAGTGAATGGTGATGCAGTGAATGGTGCAGCTGTGAATGGTGATGCAGTGAATGGTGCTGCTGTGAATGGTGCTGCAGACAGAGAGTTGGAACTGTCATCTATTGTGTTTACTTTAAGGGAGTTGGAGCTGTCATCTCTGTGTTTACTTGAAGATAGTTGGAGCTGTCATCTCTGTGTTTACTTGAAGGGAGTTGGAACTGCCATCTCTTGTGTTTACTTGAAGGGAGTTAGAACTGTCATCTGTGTATTTACTTGCAGGGAGTTGGAGCTGCCATTTCTGTGTTTACATGAAGGGAGTTGGAGCTGTCATCTCTGTGTTTACTTGAAGGGAGTTGGAGCTGTCATCTCTGTGTTTACTTGAAGGGAGTTGGAGCTGTCATCTCTGTGTTTACTTGCAGGGAGTTGGAGCTGTCATCTCTTGTGTTTACTTGAAGGGAGTTGGAACTGTCATCTCTTGTGTTTACTTGAAGGGAGTTGGAACTGTCATCTCTTGTGTTTACTTGAAGGGAGTTGGAACTGTCATCTCGTGTTTACTTGAAGGGAGTTGGAGCTGTCATCTCTGTGTTTACTTGCAGGGAGTTGGAGCTGTCATCTCTGTGTGGTTGAGTTCCATAGTGACAAGAAGTGACACCATTTGTTTCATTAAGCTGTGAAAATGGTGACGTCTGCTTGGTTTTGTGAAGACAAGGAGCAAGATGAAGTGAGACACTCTGCATCCAGGCATTAGTCAGAAAAGGCTTATGTTGATGCAGTCACATTCAAGCTGTTATAGAGGAAGAAAATGATCATATTATAGTTTCATAAAATATGTGGTTAAAAATAATTTTCAATGCATATTATTTTATCTGATTAATAGTAAACTTTGTTTATTGCACACTGTGTATAGAGTATATATATAAGCATTTAGAAATTTTTCCATTTTTAGCCCTGTAAACACCAAAAGCAATGTAATCAACAGTATTAAAATAAACAACGACATTATTAACCAGGTTGGCAAGAACAACAAAGAAGAATCTGTGAAATGTCTAGGACTACATTTAGACACATATTTAACATGGAAAGAACACATAAACAAAATCAGTTCCAAAATATCTACAAAAATTTTTGTAATTAATAAAGTGAAACATCATTATGTGTCAGACATGGGGTCAATTCCGTGTTGTCAATTCCAATTCCAGTCAATAAAAGAAATTCAGTTCCAATTCCATTTCCGCCTTGCAAAAATCTATTCCAAATTGTTAATTCAAATTCCAGATTGTCAATTCAAATTCCAAGTTTTAAAGTCCTAGCCTAAGGAAAAATTCAAATCCAATTCGTTTTAACACAGTTTTATTTGTACTTGAAATCGTGTGCACAATCATATTTAATCAGATATATACAAATTAACTATCTATATATATATAGATATGTATATATATATGTGTCAGGTTATAAAAAACTTTAAAAATGGCATTCAGCCATTTAATATGTACTTTCTGCTGCGACACCTCTCCTGGATTTTTGTTAACCAGACATTTCGGACAGCCCTGGACAGTTGGGTCATTAATCTGAGTTTTGAACAGTTTCCCCCGTTTGTATCAGTGGCATCATTGATATTTCATCAAATTTACTGTAAACTTTTGAGTTTTCAACATACTAATCACCAACATGTATTCTCCATGGGGAAATAAACCTTTTCCACTGAGAAAGAAAATGAGATAAGGCCTGAATGGTCTGACTTTGGTTTTACTGTCTTTTACAGTAACTTAGTATTTGTTTTTGATGCAAATGCTTGATTATATTGTTCTTGTTCACAATGTTTCAATAACAGAGTAGACAGTGTATATGCTATAATGTTAACAGCTTCCTGGCTGTTACCAGATTCAGGATGACATACTAATGGTAGACAAATACTAATGGTAGACAAATACTAATAGCAGACAAATACTAAAAGCAGACAAATATGTTTTTAATATTAAATTTAATGGGTAAAGATTAACAGTATCAAGTCAATAATAAAAAAAATTCATTTCCAATTCCAACTAAATGGAACTGACCCCATGTCTGTTATGTATTATACTCTAATCCATAGTAATATAACGTACGGTGTACAAGCATGGGGCAGTGGAAACACTTTAAGTAACTTAATAACTTTACAAAAACGCGCCACACGAATAATTAACAATAAAGGATATAGAAATCACACTGAACCTATGTTTAAATCTCAACACTTAAAATCGTAGATGTATATAAGTTGCATGTCTAACTATTTATGTATGACTTTCACCATAACTTATGGCCTAAGTCATTTACAAATTATATACCCAAAAAGAATTTTGATGAAAGTAGCAGAATCAATAGACAATACAACCTTCTTGCGAATGAGAGACCTAGAACACAGTTTTCATCTAAGTTGCCTAAACGTAATTTTACAAAAATGTGGAAAAGTAAAGTAAAAATAATAAGATACAGACTATCAAACATTGGTCAAATTTTAAACACGTTATCTAAACAATACTTAGATGAATACCCCCATTCAGTGCACTGTTTAAACCCTCGATGTACGGAATGCAATTAGAAATGTTTGAAACCTCCAACCATTCAAACCACATGAAATTGTGGAAGTATCTTGTTTCTGCCGGTAAGCTTAAATGCCAGTTTGTGTTTGTATTCAGGCATTCACACTATATTACTATTACAATAGAACTACCTCAAGTTGTTGCCACATGCGTTAAGTAATGAGCCATGTGACCACCATACAATACAACACATTGACATTATGTATATTGTAATAATCTTGTATTTGATGTATTGTTAAATAAAGCTACTACTGCTACTTTAGTCTGTTCAGAGACTGTTCCTAGCAAATGGATGTGACTGGCCTTTGGAGCAGAGTGGTTGTCAACAGTGTCCCTGGAGTGAGCAAGCTGGCTGTGTAGTGTGTAAAGTTTACAAATACGATATTTGTGTCCTAAATAGATTAATAAAAAAAACAAAACAAAAACATTTATGTGTACTACTTTATTGTGTTTGTAACTAACAAAAAGGTGTAATTAATGTTTCTCGTGAATAAAACTTTTCCTAACCTCTGAAGGACTCTTAAGTATATGCATGGTATCTTCATACACATCATGTGTCATATTGGTAGCTTGGTTCATGTTTTAAGCTTACCGTGTACCATAGAAGAATGTGCTAAAATGTCAATATAAAAATAGTTTTTACCATAATTATGTTAATTCAAATAGTATGGTCATTACAATGCAACAAAATAGAAGATAAAAGTAATCTTGTACAACATTTTTGGTTCAATCTTATCGCAAACTTTCTGTTTACAATTGTGCTATTGTATTATATCGACTACTACTAATACTTTAAATTTTCTAATTCCAGATTAACTATTTAATGTCTATAACATTGTGCAATTTTTCTAATAGCCCATTTTGAAAGATTTCCTGGACAGCTTCTCTGTTTTTATGAGAATACATACAATAATACTCTCAATATCACCCCGTCTTCTTACACATGTTCTTTCAGCATTATAATCATACAAACCATCCTCGCCAAAGTGGGACTATGTACAGTAGCCACAGGAAAATAAAGGTATAAGTTGTGGGTGATGTATGAGAAAAATATTCAAATTGTTAAAACCCACAGCAGGGCTTCTTGCCCTGTTCACTAGCCTCTTACTCCACCATAGGAACTGCTAAAATTGCTACATATTTTCAGGGACTAGGTACATACAAAATTTTAACACACTGAATGTACCTAAGATAATGAACTAGATCACTCATAGCAAATATATGATATAAACTGAAAGGATTCTTTCTTTTGAAGGGGGGCTACTTCAGCATACAATTTACACAACACACACTTGCATAAGAACGTAATTTATAGTCTGTACAGTGAGCAACAAACTACCATTTTTTAAACACGGCACTAATACTAATAACATGATTTTATGTGCCAGCAACAGTCGTAGAACTATGTTTAATCACACATGGTTGTCATTTCATCACACATGGTTGCCAGTAGGTCGATCTGCTTCCTGCTAGCATGCAACAAAACTGGCCGCGACAATACTGCTTATGATATAATACACAAATATTTATGTAAACATCGATTGGAATGTTCAATAATCTCACACACAAGTATAATTAACCTGTCGGCATGTATGGCAACTGTTAGAAAAGCTATATATATATATATATATATATATATATATATGTTATATTCATGATTAGTTACATACACACATATGGTTAATTAAAAAAGACAATCACCCAGAAAGGAAAAGTTCAGTTTTAAGATTTGACTGTGTGTGCTGTATTTGTGTGTACTTCTGTAACCTTGCTGCAGCATAACATCTGCCACAACACACCTGCCTGTGAACGCTCCAACTTGTGACTTCATACACGCACGCACGCACGCACGCACGCACACACACATACGAATGTACATACACATTTAACCTAAGCTCAAACTACATGTACGGCAAACTTGAGTTGAACAGATGAAAACTATTGTGAAAGCAACATCACAACTATTATGTGCAATAAAACAAGCACCTAAATGTAATAATGACATGGGCGACATGAATATACAAAATGCAGCCTTCCTGTCTATTTACAATCTGTTATATAAGCATAATAACTACATTAAGGAGGAACATAGTGAAACACAATTCTGAACATTGCACGTAATACAGAAATACTGTCTTAACCAAATATACAAACACATTGAACCATCAGCTGCAAAACCAATGTTGCAAAATTAAACCCTACACTGCAACAAAACATCAGGTTTATTAGTGATCTGACCAGTTCATAATTGCCATCTGTATCGACTGGAATATGGCCAATACAAAACTGGTCCCTCGTTAAAAGATGTGTGGATATGTCTCCTTCATATGTGTACCTGTCACAACACTTGTCATACATCCAAGATGCCTTAACACACCTCTCATACACAACACAAAAACACTACAATTTCTCACTACATGACGGATACATGCCAATTTAAAACACAATTAATATATCACACAGAATTATGTTTACCACTGATGAATGATATAGTTGCCATACAAAATGTCAGTGTTGTTGACCAAATCAGAGACGATGGAAGGGACCATTTCAAAGATTACACATGCAAAGGGTGAGATTTGTGTGAATTACCTACAGTGTGCAAAGAAATTTTTCCTGTGTCCTGTCTACTGCTAAAATATACTGATTATCCAGCATCTCCATTTTCAATAAATTCCACCTAGGTTATGGTGTTGATCTCTTCAAAGGACAGCCAAAACATCTTCAAATGTGATTAAGCTATCTGCCTTAGCCAAACGTGAACAAAGAGTGGTGGGTGATCCAGACTCAACGAGTCCTTCAGACTCCTTCCACCTGTTGACCTGCTTGTCCAGACGGCAAGTGACATGATCTTTTCATCATGGCTCAAGGCGCTGGTGGATCAATTTCACAAACATGATATGAACGAGCATAGGTCTGCACTGGTCCTCAGGCAAGCCATTTTTAGATGGACATTTCTAGATGATTGTCAGAGAGCAAAATGATGAGCACATTGTATCTGCATCATGCAATTATTATATTACATGAAAAGCCCCACAGTGTGAGTAATCCCTACAGAAGTAAATAAGGTAAAATGGCAGAAAT
Organism: Lamellibrachia satsuma; assembly: GCA_033239005.1. Taxonomy (NCBI): domain Eukaryota; kingdom Metazoa; phylum Annelida; class Polychaeta; order Sabellida; family Siboglinidae; genus Lamellibrachia; species Lamellibrachia satsuma. Next base: position 3,480,718 of record BSQZ01000063.1, on the reverse strand, counting down.
ATATGATGGCAAGTTCTCATACTACAACAAAATGAAAAATGGCAATTGTCAATCAATGACCAGTTATCCGATAGTTAAGCAGGGATCCATGAAACACAACAGGATTGCTGCTATGTGAAGCAGCACATTCGTTTCCAGCCTTTTTTCGAATGTGGTGATTGCTGTTTGTCTGTCAGTTGGTTACTGACTTTACAGTGTTTTTTGCCTTGTTTTCCATGTCGTGTGCCAACATAGTTGAGTGCAACAATGATAGCTGAGTCAAAGACATCCTTGAGGTTCTTCTGTGTCAGAGCAGAGCACTCAGTATAGTTGCAAGCATGGATCTCCTTCACTTTACGTCTCACGTCTGCCTCTGTCACTGGCTTCTCATTGTAGTTTGCTAATTCAATGAGCATCTTGACATCATTACGTAGGTCACTCTGTGTGCCAACCAGAACTATGGGTGTGCCAGGGCAGTGGGCTCTGATTTCTGGCAACCACTTGTCACTGATGTTATGGAATGACGTGGGAGACACAACACTGAAGCATAGCAGGAAGACGTCTGTGCCTGGGTAGCACAGCGGCCGCAGAGAGTCAAAGTCATCCTGCAAACATTCCAAGCATTCACTACAGTCATAACTCATAATACGTCTATGTTGTGTATGTGTATCAAAAAAAGTTGTTTGGCAATTCGATTTAATTGGAAGTGTTGGCAGAACACATTTTTTATCTGATTTTACAGAAAAGCAGAAGATTCCATTTTAATTTATGGAATCTGGATATTTTAATAATTTTTTTATCAGGAGACACAGAACCTCTGTGTGGGCCTAGGTAGCAATGACTTCCATAGCATGCTGTAAATTCACCCAGGCAATATAAGATCATTGGATATGTATAGTGATATTAGTGAACACTGTTTGTTTTACCGTTTAATACCGAAGCATGTTTTATATTATAGAATATTAACAAGTGTCAAATGACTGACCTGTCCAGCAGTGTCACACAATTGCAGTCTGATTGGTTGGTTGTCCACTGTCACAACCACTGCAAAAAATAGGAAATCAGTTCTAAGCTCTAACAATATGTTTTTAAACAGAGAAGTTGCTTGCTAAGACTTGCAGACCTCACGGCCTAGTGAGGCTACAGGTTAAAATTAAACTGAAGAGGGCATGTGACTCATAGGTGTCTACATGGCTACACTTAACTAGTCTAACCACAAGGTCATTGATAACAGAATACCAACAAACAAACACCCCAGGGCAATACGAACAAGCAAACACCCCAGGGCAATACGAATAAACAAACACCCCAGGGCAATGCCAACCAGCAAACACCTCAGGGCAATACCAACAAACAAACACCCCAGGGCAATACGAACAAACAAACACCCCAGGGCAATACCAACAAACAAACACCCCAGGGCAATACCAACAAACAAACACCCCAGGGCAATACCAACAAACAAACACCCCAGGGCAATACGAACAAGCAAACACCCCAGGGCAATACGAACAAGCAAACATCCCCCCCAGGGCAATACCAACAAGCAAACATACTGCCAGGGCAATATCAGCAATTAAACATATTCCCAAGGCAATATCAACAATTAAACATCCCCCCTGGGCAATATCAACAATTAAACATACTCCCAGGGCAATCCCAATAAGTAGACATACCCCTAGGGCAATACCAACAAGTAAACATAGTACCACAGGGTAATATCAACAAGGAAACACGCCCCTAGGGCAATATCAACAATTACACATACTCCCAGGGCAATACCAACAGGCAAACATACTCCCAAGGCAACATCAAATATGTAATTTGTCACACACTAACACACAGGGGAGGGGTAAATGTGTAAGCTGGCATTGATTGCACACAGAGCTCTGGTGGTCTCTCTATCAATCCACAAAAATAATAAACTTCTACATTGCTTGTCATTAGCCTTAGATGAGGCTGGTTGGAACCTGCAGTGTATGTAGACATGTAAACAAAGAAATATTGGAAATGAAAATCGTAAAATTACCAGTCAGTAATAGGTGTCTGTAGTTGATTTTATTTACTATAGTACAAATATTATTTTCTAATGTTTAAAACATGTTCAGCTACTTTGAAATGGTCAGCCTCATTGCAATGTGTACTTCCTTTGCTGATACTTAAACAGGCATCAGTGACAAATGTATGAGTCATAGTTTTAAATGTAGTAGGCACTCTTTAAAATTGGAATGCCACTTGGGCAGGGTTTTTGGAAAACCAACAGATTATCAATATGTAGGCAATATATTTAGTAATTGACATACAAACATTACTTATTGACTTGATACTTTTTCGAAAAAAAATTCAAATAAATATTTGCAGTTAATGAAAGCCACCACTGAAGACACAATCTGACATATTTTCCTTAGCATGCCAGTAAAGATTGTTATATGACAAGCTGCAATATCTATTATCTATGCAACTAAACCTGTTTTATATGAAAATCTTGTACAAGCAATTGTAAACAATACCAAAAGACTAGAATCGAGGCTAATATACAGTTGTCATATTGCAATTTTTTTAATACATAAACAATACATTTCGTAAATATCATGACATGTTAGTTAATTAGAGAACTGTCATTCTCGAATTCCATGGCATGGGCCAGGCCCAGCCATGGCTTTGCTGGACTGGTACTATTGCATTGCCATTGCCACTGGTAAACAAATCTGACTAAAGCCAAAGCCAAGGCAAAGACAGTGAGAGATTCACAGTCACGCCTCCAGATGATTTCACATTTCTATTATTGAACTGTCTACCTCGAAATGAAACGAACAACCTACCTGCATAGTTATCAAACGCTGTCGGAACGTACTCCGTCGGGTAACCATTAGTCGTGTAGCTCACAACCAGAGACGTTTTGCCAATCGCTCCATCCCCCACCAATACACACTTCACCCTCGAGTGCGAACCGTCCTCGCCCATGGTAATCCTTGGCTATCCGGTCATTGTTTATAGCAATATGCGACGGCCATCCAGCCTGGATTATGAACAGGTTACTGCGCTGCTGAACGATATGAAATTAAGTCTAGACGGCCGATCACACACACTACTACCGGACCATGTCGACGACATATTAAACGTCATGGTGCCCGTCGCCGTCGGTAGTCGTGTTGCTTTTGTCAAACGTCATCTGGTATCACACACAGTGCCAACTCTCTGGGAACGAACAGTGACGCACACTACGTCGATGCAACTTTAGTTCCTTCGGCTTCGCTGTCACCATCCACAAGCGCTGTCTTTTTCCAAATCGTTCGTTTCACCTTAGGCAATTAACAAGTATACTTCCTCCATCTTTCTCAAGGTAAATGGTTGAACGCGTTGCAACAGTTTTGTTGATTGGTCGAGTGTATCGTGACGTCAACGTGTGTATTCAGTGTCATCCGACGCGACAATAAACAGGGGTCAGATCCACATTTTACCTCTGCGTATACACGTTCTTATGACTGGCACAAGAATGGGAACACGCGAGTGACGTGTAAGAACGATATATCAACTAACAAACCCTAATTTATTGAATTTATTCAAACAACATTTAAAACAGTTATTTTCTGGATAAAACTTGCTATTCTTAAATATACACATTCGCTTAGTATTTTTGAATATGGCAGATATATGTATATGTATGTAATTTGTTGTGGTAAATAAAACGAGTTTCAACAAATTTGTAAAAAAAAATGTTTAAACTTTCAACTAACCCCAGTCTCAGTTAACAAAAATGCTATCATTTTATATATATATATATATATATATATATATATATATATATATATATATATATATATATATATATATATATATATATATATATATATATATATATATATATATCTAAAATGTTAACCCTCTACTCAAATTAAGTTAGAGTATTGCTACTACTACATCCATTGACACTACTAAATGTCATTTTCAGCCAATCAGCTTCTCTCCATGGGTGCAGGTAATGATTTCCTGGACAATGATCCCCCTGTAAATTCGCAAGTACCTTTTTTATCAGACTTTACAGGGTGAAGGAATGTTTTGGCCAGGAAATCAATACCTGCACCAACAGAGATATAGTATATGAGTAGTATATGAGTAGTATGTTAACATACTACTTATATGGCTTATAAATTACCAGGAGTAATGCTAATAGATGTCACAACAACAAAAAACAATATAATTTGGATAAAGGTTATGATTGTATTTTAATATATGTATATTTGGACAAAATAGAAACTCGCAACTTCACATAGTGGAGGAATGTTTTGGCCAGGAAATCAATACCTGCACCTACAGAAAGAAGGGAGCAGCCGTGGCCTAGTGGTTAAGGTGTTGGACTCTAAATTCAAGGGTTGTGAGTTCAAAGTTTGTTTTCAAAGCTTAGGCAATTTCGTTTACCCTACTTTGCCTCAGTCTACTCAGCTGCAAATGAGTACAAACACTATTTGGAAGGTACCTGCGATGGACTAGTGTCCCATCCAGGAGAGTCAGTATAATTGCACTCTAAGTTGCTTCGCACTATAGAAATCAGGTTTAAGCACTGGCCATATAAGCCTGCCTGGGGGATGACTTTACCTACCTACCTACCTACAGAAAAATGGCAAATGGCTTAATGTTTTTATAACAAAAAAGGCACTCACAATGGTAAAACAGCATACATGGTCTCATAGGGCATGACATTGCTGACTCCTATCAAAATTTTAATCTCATTATTACCCAAGGAAGCAGCACAAACAGTTTGGTGCTTTTATCTTGTGTCCCTATCAAGTTGCTAAGGTACCTGACTATTCATGGAAATCTGTTCCAGCACAACATGCTGGGCTGTTGTATCACTGTCACATTGGAATCTGTTGTATCACTATCACATTGGAATCTGTTGTATCACTGTCACATTGGAATCTGTTGTATCACTGTCACATTGGAATCTGCATGTCGACAGACAAGGTATTTTCTAGCATCACGTTGCCTCTGAGGAAACAGTAGTAACTTGGAAGAAGGGAAGATCATTGTAGGTTGTCAGGCTTTTAACAACTGGCAGGGTGACTCCCATGCTCCATAACGAGTTTCCATGAATACCGAATAAATCTTCCAAAGAGCTACTTGGAAAAGTAACTTTCAACCAAAGATCACAATGTGGATGTACATGTGCATGCGTGTATGTATACTCTGGAAAGGCATTCAGGCTTGGTATGGTTCTACTTGAAGTACTCAAACGTAGGAAGATACAGAAGTGGATTGACCCAGTGATCAACGAAGCCTATGAAGCACAATACCTCCCTCGTGAAAGGGAAAGCAACTACCAGATATTCCATAATGATGATGCGACAGCATGTATCAATTATACAGGGATGTCATTAGTTGCTAAGTCGTTCCCTGAAAGAATTCAGCCACACCCAGAGACCTGCTCAGGTCAAACTAGTTAGGGTACTAGCGCACCTACAATACAACATGTTATGACTGTAAGCAGTGGATGAATTCATTATCATCTATCATCCTTAGACAGAATGGAAGGGGCAAGATCTTCCCTCCACACTTTTTTGTTTTGCATGACACCTCCGCTGGCTCAAGGCCTGCATCTCTGACGACCAGATCAGGGTACGTCAGGGCTTTCCTGCCCCACCCAGTTCTAGGACGTTTCTAAAATGAATGTAGGTCATAATCCCCCAAGGACATACCCGCTCAGCACAAAACCCTTTTCGACATTACCCCTCAAGGGGTAGGACAAAACCCCTCAATTATTTCTACCCAGTAAGATTGAGAGAATTTAACTTTTTATAGTTTGATGTTACAAATACTATACTAATTAAGGTGATGCAATCAGTGAAGGTGGCCATACAGTTGGGGGTTGGTCATATGGACAATGCAATTAACCTGGTTTCAAGACCAAAGATTGCAGACAAACTACTGCTTACAGCGTACCATGTAACCTGCAGTCTTCATGACAACTGGATGGCTTAGTAAAAAGACTGGGGTTGACAAAGTGACATGTTGTGAGATGTATTTCTTTTTAGTTTAATTAATGTGCTATTCATATAACAGTTAGCCCTTCAATGTTTTCAGTCAATGTATCCATGTCATTTGGCTGTGTGGACTTCTTTGCAATTGTTTGCATGTGTGTCTTGGTAGCAATGGCTAGCTTCAGCTGTATAAAGCTGTTGTTAGGCCCATGGATGCTACATCAGCTTATAAATAAAGTGGAAAAGAATATAAAGATAAGCTGAACAGAATAGAAAGAGCAAATTATCTAATGAGATGAGTGTGGCAGGAAGAGGTGGGAGGTTGGACTCAAAAACAGGTGGGATTGGTGGGAGGTTGGTCTCAAAAACAGGTGGGATTGGTGGGAGGTGGTCTCTAAAATGGTATACAGTGGGAGGTTGGCTTCAAAAACAGGTGGGATTGGTGGGAGGTGGTCTCTAAAATGGTATACAGTGGGAGGTTGGCTTCAAAAACAGGTGGGATTGGTGGGAGGTGGTCTCTAAAATGGTATACAGTGGGAGGTTGGCCTCAAAAACAGGTGGCATTAGTGGGAGGTGGTCTCTAAAATGGTATACAGTGGGAGGTTGGCCTCAAAAACAGGTGGCATTGGTGGGAGGTGGTCTCTAAAATGGTATACAGTGGGAGGTTGGCTTCAAAAACAGGTGGGATTGGTGGAAGGTGGTCTCTAAAATGGTATACAGTGGGAGGTTGGCCTCAAAAACAGGTGGCATTGGTGGGAGGTGGTCTCTAAAATGGTATACAGTGGGAGGTTGGCCTCAAAAACAGGTGGCATTGGTGGGAGGTGGTCTCTAAAATGGTATACAGTGGGAGGTTGAAGTGAATCAAATATTGAATTTATTATTAGAACATTGAAATATTTTCTTCAAACTTCAGTGTGGTAGAACTTGAAGACACGATGTAGTGTTAGTAAAAGGAATGTGTAGATTGGATGTAAGCATTCATTCCCACAGAGGATGCATTTAGGAAAAAAATATCTGTTGACTGTGTAAATGCTATTAGTGTAAATATATCTAAAACCAGACTGACAAAAACTGATATGCAAATGCCTTTCTTTTCTATGCCATATGGAGCCTGGTGCTTTGGATAATAATCTAGGCGAATCAGGTTAAACAGAGGTCTAGTGTTGTGTGAAACTATACAGATACAATCATCACACTGCATCACGTCTCATTCTGCTAAGTCACTCGTTTACATAAGAGATAGTCACAGTCATGTGCATAGTCTTGTGCAAAAAAGAGGTTATACTTAGTTATATAGAATAATATTCACTTCATCATATATGCATATTTTATACTAACAAAAACATACTACTGAAAATTCACACCGGAAATACAACAAAGACAATAATTATGTTACTGTTTTCTTTTACTCATATATACTTTGTTTTATCACACCAATTGTTTTACACGTAACACAACATTACAAATCACATCTATGTTTCATATAACATTTCAGGATAGACGATTATGGCAAATGTAAATATGGACCAGTAGTTCAAATTAATAGACTAATAAAACATCAATACAATTGGACAGGGCATTGTTTTTTAGGCTGACCATATAATTACTACTAATAGTAGATTTCCATAATGAAGAATTACAACTACTGAATATTTTCTAGACAATATCCATCTGAAATTGCATGTAATACAGCATAGTAACCCTCATATACAGATGCCATGATGGACTGTAAGGTCACCCGGTAAAATGTCTAAGAAGGACAGAAGAGTACCAGAGGGTAGAGGAATTATATTATATATCAGACTGTAATTCAGCCCTATGAAATAATATTAAGGGAAGCATGCAGGCATGTCATTCTGGACACAATCATCTATCTACATATATATAAAATTAAGAGATGTAATATAAAAATACATCATCTGAATAAACAAATTTGGTAATTGTAGTTACACCGAAGTAAAATATTTACACTTGCAAGTCAACTGTATAAATAATAAATATACACCTTCAAATTAAAAACAATAGATACAAAACAACAAACAAAAGAAGTTATGACACATATCAAAATGAAACAATGAAATAAAATGGCTATGAATTTAAAATAAATGTAGCTTGTTGGTAGCCTGAAAGGAAATCAAACAACAATAAAGATTATGAGGCTTTGTGTAATATAATATTATGTTTATATTTATATGTCTAACCTCATAATTGCATTACAACAATAACTGCATTACAACAATAATTGCATTACAACAATAACTGCGTACAGTAGATGTAACTGAAGAATTACCTCATCACATAGAAGGTTATTATTATCTTAAATGATATCTTAAATGACATTGCTGGTACGGACAGGTGTCTCCAGCAAATATTACTTGCTTCTGATGGAATACATTTCTTGTTTAAGTCTTGTACTTGATAGTCCAAAAATACGACATTGAAAGAGACTTATGACACTGTACATAGAATTCAGATTCTGTGATGCTTTGTAGAAATGTTGCTGGAAAGAACAACTTCAGTCATTGGTCACCATAAAGTCCCTGCAAAGACCAAAAAACAAAGTTATTAGTTCACATTAATTAAGGCAGTTGCATCATATATAACCAATATTAATGAGGATTAATGTACCTGTCAGTGACAAAATGCAGGCATGTGGATAGATACGCAAACACATGCATCTAGACATGTCAATATACAATTATCAATATTTTGGTACATCCTTTAGTACTGTATATATGTACTTACATCATCACATCATGTAAGATGCAGGAAAATCACTGATGTGTGTAACATATGCGCGCGGGCACACGCACGCACGCACGCACGCACACACACATACAATAATTGGGATTATGGTTTGCATATGGGTTAAGTCAGGGTTAGATAAACAAATCTCCTACCCTAACAATAAACCAATACATTAACGCCAAATATAACAAATGTTACCATATTTAATAGTAATGACACTAAGAAGTTTTTCTTAATTTTTCTTCAAGATATTCGTAAGTTTGAAGAAGTTGGTGGTGTTGAATTTTTAGAACTCATCCAGCACACTATGGACCTTTTTTATTTAATAAAACAATAAGTCTGTTTTACAGTTTATTTGTTTTTCGTCTTTGTTATAAGATTATAGGTTTATCTTCTCTAAACTTAGCGGGCCGCGGGCTTGCGGGCCGCGGGCTTACCCATCTTTGGCCCGTGGGTATGGGCCGGGCCTGGGCCTGAAACTTGCGGGCCGGGCCAAACATTCACGGTCTGGGTCGGGCCTGGGCCTAAATTTTAGTTTGCGGGCCTGGGCCGGGCCGGGCTTGAAAAATTATTGTGGGCCTGGGCCGGGCCTGGACTCTAACTGTTAATTGCGGGCCGGGCTTGGGATCAAATTCTAGGCCCGCGCAGGGCACTAATACACACACACTTTGGTGGGGGCTCAGCAATTATTCTGTTACCCTGTTTTCAGCAATTTTAACTATGTTGAATTAGAGAATGTCATCAGTTTACTGTAGAACTATATTTAAAAGTGCTTAATCAATTAAATTTTTTTAGTCTCATTTCAAATTAAGTTTGCAAAAAACCAAACCTACCTAATATCCACTACAACATGCTAACTTTTGTATGTAGTTTCTGTGAAATCATCAAACTATTAAATTAGTTAACGCTTATTCAAGCATTTACTGAAGTGAAAAGCAAAATGCTGAAAAATCGCGATTTTGTTCCTTGGTGAAATTTTTTTAACTTTGTCATGTGATCAGCAAGAGGATGGAGGTCATGCCGATGATCAGCATTGACCCACACAGTGTTTACCATCTTGGATATCCACTATTTTGATCCTTACCAGATCTAATGACAAAAGTCAATTCTTTCGATGATTTGAACAAAAATGGGTATTTTTTATTAAATCGACTGAGGATGTTACATAAACTATTCACACACTACATATTTGGACACCAATGAACCGGATTTGCGACAGACTAAATCAGTTGAGGAAGCAGTTTTAACTTATTTGTTTCACAATACACTTTTCATACATTTTACCAATTGCACCAATAACCATTTAGCTGTAGTGACCAGTACAAGGCTCAAACCCTTACCTGATGATCTGAGGCAACTCAGTACAAGGCTCAAACCCTTACCTGATGATCTGAGGCAACTCAGTACAAGGCTCAAACCCTTACCTGATGATCTGAGGCAACTCAGTACAAGGCTCAAACCCTTACCTGATGATCTGAGGCAACTCAGTACAAGGCTCAAACCCTTACCTGATGATCTGAGGCAACTCAGTACAAGGCTCAAACCCTTACCTGATGATCTGAGGCAACTCAGTACAAGGCTCAAACCCTTACCTGATGATCTGAGGCAACTCTCGAGCTTTGTGAATGTGTTTATGTCCATATCCATGGTTCTCATCAAATGTAACAAACTTGAGACTTGCTTTGCGTTTGTTTAGCAGGGCTGCCATGTACAGCTGGATGACACAAAGACGCTGTCATCAGATATGACATTCTGTTTGTTTGTAACATGGCTGAGTGACTGTAGGACATCTCAGGCTCATAGACACAACTGACCTCTGATTTCTCAACCTCTTACTAGTGTCTGGCATATAAGCTAGACTAACAATCACAATTCTCCCACAGTTTGGTTCCTGGGCCTAGACACTGTCCAGAGTTTTGCATGAAACTGCTTCTGATGAAAAGCAGCTTAAAATGCCTATGACACGGTTGCTGCAAGTCCTAGTTCTTTTTGCAAAAAGCAATTTTTAGGCAAATAAAATACCTTCACGATAATACAATTCACAACTTTACACATATAGATTCTATATTCATCATTAAATGTGATAATTCAGTGATCTTGCAACTGATTCTTTTAATTTGGTCGTCTCATTCTGGGACGTCAGTGGGGGTATATTTTAAGGAGGCGTGTTTTCATGAAACATTTGACAAAGATTATATAACTTAGAATAATCATTGAAAACATGCATAAAGTTGACCCATGATAAACAAGTAAAAATCACAAATGGTTTTCATACAAGCTCAACCACAGTAGTTAATGATTATATTATTGAGTTCTTTGAGGGAACTATAATGGCCAAGCAATGTGTAAACAATGTACACAACAGCCATTGTGCCAAGAGAGACACTGACTCGTCAGTACCTTTTGTCCGAGTACGTAGGGCACAGTCCTGTCATCTTTAGCATGAAGCATCAGAATGGGAATTGGAATGGATGAGATGCTGTAAATAACATGAAGCATCAGAATTGGAATTGGAATGGATGAGATCCTGTAAGTAACACGAAGCATCAGAATGGGAATTGGAATGGATGAGATCCTGTAAATAACATGAAGCATCAGAATTGGAATTGGAATGGATGAGATCCTGTAAGTAACATGAAGCATCAGAATGGGAATTGGAATGGATAAGATCCTGTAACATGAAGCATCAGAATGGGAATTGGAATGGATGATATCCTGTAAATAACATGAAGCATCAGAATGGGAATTGGAATGGATGATATCCTGTAAATAACATGAAGCAACAGAATGGGAATTGGAATGGATGATATCCTGTAAATAACAACACATCTTTCATGGTCCAGAAAGTCTCAACAAAATGAACGTCATGAAAAAATGCACCTGCAACAATACAGTTCCTAAAACATGGGTTCATCCACATCATCAATAATCACTACGTCAAAGTGTGTACGTATATATATATGCATGTACGTATGTATGTAAGCATCTACCAACCAGCTATAGGAGGAACAACGAGATGGTCGCAGCAACAAGTAACAACTAGAAGGGGCTAGTAATAACTAACTATAGGCAAATGTACTTACGTTGTCTCGCTTGTGAACGAAATATTGTTTTGTTTGATTGACTCCACAATGGCCCAAGAAAACCAGGGCATCATCACAAAGGGCTGCAAAAAGAAATAGGATACACACAATAAATGATGGATATTATTTTGTTGTACACAGACAACACAGGAGTGCAGATGGCAAAATGGAGGATGTGTATAAAGACATGATACTGCTAAAGAGAGTAAATGAGATGTGTCAAGTGCCATGTGGATCTGGGATCATAGCAGCCAGTACTGTTGATGTGAGAAGACTTACCCTGGCAAAAGGATAATAATAGACAGCATCTATGATGTTGTTAAAGGCCGACTCCAGGATAAGTCCTTTTGGTGGAATGCCTGAAAAAGCAGAGTGTCATTAAATTGTTCTTCAATGTTCCAAGAAAGTGTGAAAAATTTAACATAAATATTGTTGTGCTACACACTAGTTTTTATCAACTCCAGTATTTAGCAAATCATTTAGTAATGGCTGAAAGTCACCTGACATGTCATGTTGGTACATCAGACAAGATAACATTGATGATGATTGTACAACTGACGGTACATCAGACAAGATAACACTGATGATGACTGAACAACTGACATATCATGTTGGTACATCAGACAAGGTAACATTGATGATGACTGTACAACTGACATATCATGTTGGTACATCAGAAAAGATAACACTGATGATGATTGTACAACAGACAAAACATCATTTTGCTGTCAATCCAACACATAAAAATATTATTTTGTGTCTGTACCAATCATGCAAAACTATTATTGTGTACTATATCAAATCATCTTCATCGGGGTGAAATGTTATATTGTTGCATCATGTATTCATAATCATTATTTGCATTTATATATACATTGTGTAAACATTTTCTCAGGAAATAAGAAAACCCAGAAAATATCATGTTAAATCCTTACGAAAAATACCAGATAAATTTGAACTTTAAATGCTTATTAAGCAACATTAATTATATGAATATAAATCATGAAAGACAGTGTGTCACTTACCAGTTTCACAGAGTATCTTGGTCACTTTCACTGCAATGCTGTGAGACAGAGATTTTACTGTTACAACTCTTCAAACATTTTCCAAAACAACAAATTTGTATCTTTTGAAATACCAAATAAAATGTCACATAAATAATGAGTGAACGATGTAAGTACTAAGCAGATGGAAGAACCATTTCCTATCAGCAACTGAATGGATTGAGTTACACTTAAATGGAGAAATGCTGCATTTATTTAATGTACAGTATATTTTAGGCTAAGCCACAACTGCCTAATTGTTTGCAGTTATTTTTGTAATTTTAGTTTGTTAACAATAATACTCCCAAGTATATTCCAAATTTATGTGAAATGAACCATGCCAAAATAAACTGCCTGTTGTATGAATGAGAATATTTACCCAGAGCCTAGGGAATGTCCCCATATGTAGATTTCTGCAGCACCGTGCAGCTTCAACCATTTGTACATCATGATGGAATCTTCGCACACGCCATCTTCTGTTGGTGAACCACTTGAATCACCATAGCCTGAAATCAACAACCCAAATACACAGTCACTGAACACTCTTGGCTGCAATCAACCAGCCAGCATGCACCAGAGCCAACCAGTCTAGTCTGTTAGCAGCCAACATGTGCTGAAGCCAAACAGTCTAGATAGTCAGCAGCCAACATGCGCTGAAGCCAAACAGTCTAGATAGTCAGCAGCCAGCACGCATTGTGCCAACCAGTCGAGATAGTCAGCAGCCAGCACGCACTGAACCAACCAGTCTAGATAGTGAGCAGCCAGCATGCACTGAACCAACCAGTCTAGATAGTCAGCAGCCAGCATGCACTGAAGCCAACCAATCTAGACTGTCAGCAGCCAGCATGCACCAAAGCCAGCCAGTTCAGATTGTCTGCAGCTAGCATGTACTGAAGCCAATCAGTCTAAATTGTCAGCAGTCAGCATGCACTGAAGCCAACCAATTTAGACTCAGCAGCTAGCACATAATGAAACCAACCAGTCTAGACTGTCCGCAGCTAGCATTCATTTCAGATTGTCACTCAAAAATGTAATTTAGCAATAGAAAAACAACAAATTTAAGTGTTGACTAACCTCTGTAGTCAAAAGCAATGACCTGATAGCCAAGTGCAGCGAGCACTTTGTAGAGTTGTACCCGGTGCCAGCCAGCCCTGTAAATACAAGCACAATAAATACAAGCACAACTATCGTGTAGAGCTACACTTTGTAGAGTTGTACCCGGTGCCAGCCAGCCCTGTAAATACAAGCACAATAAATACAAGCACAACTATCGTGTAGAGCTACACTTTGTAGAGTTGTACCCGGTGCCAGCCAGCCCTGTAAATACAAGCACAATAAATACAAGCACAACTATCGTGTACACGATACAATTTCAATTGGCAAAACTGCATAACAACTGGGTTTGCAAATCTACATAACAATATGATTTCCCCAAAAATTAACACACATACATTCATTCAATAATAAAAACACTCACTACTCCCATCTGTTGATGTTCAAATATGTAGTATGTGAATAGTAATATTCACAGTCAATAATTTTAGTAAAACAAATGCATCTTCATTTCAAATTGTAAAAAGAATTGATTTTGGCCATTAGATCTGGTAACTTGCAAAGTGAGTACGGAGCCACCCTTGAGCCTTTTGCTAGAGCAAGGAGAGTTGACAACATAAACAATGAAACACGTTTAGATGTCTATATTCAAAGTTCGTGAGTACTTCCATTTTCACTTCAATTGATGTTTGACCAAACATAAAATAATTTAATAGTTTGTTTGCTGATTTCACCAACTACAAAAAAATTGTTGCAGAAACAACCTAACACATCATAGCGGATAATAATAATAATAAAATACAATATTTATATAGCACCATAATCACCCCGTGCTCTATGGCACTGTACAATAGTCTAAAAATTAATATATATAAAACACAATAATACAAAAAGTATAAGTGGAATTAAATAGCTAAAATAATAAATACAATTAAATTAAGGACAATACAAATAAAAGTATAGATTAAATTTAGTTAAAATAATAAATACAATTAAATAAAATTACCAATTAAATGAGATAAGAAAAAAAGAAAGAATTTTAAAATAAACATCAGTATTGCCTCTGGAAATTCAATTCAGTTACACAATTACATTAACATATTCCAGAGTTCATCTTGTTGTTCACTGCTGCTTGCAAGAAAGTAAATGTCATCAACAGTTGCACACACTGACCTTGACCCAGCATTCCCATGGAGGTAGAGTACAACCTTATAGTTGCCGGAGAGAAACTGCATGAAGCTGTCCTCATTGTCTCCACTCGCAGTTTGTACCAACTCTGATGGCAGCACGTGCCTGAAACAGCATGATATACATTTTGTGCTACTTAGTAATTAATGCAAACGTTCTTCACACAAGCCACTGTCAAAGCTACATTGTTAATGACCAAGGTGTGCACACATTGAAATATCTTGCCACCCCAGTTCATCGTGACAAAACTTGGCATAATTTTCACATGTGTGATAAATTGGCATAATATTCACATGTGTGATAAATGTGACTAAATGTTAATTCTATTTTATCTATGTGATACTCTTCAACATACAGATGTAATGCTAAATAAAAATAAACTTTTAATGGTTATGAGAGGGCAGGTGAGAAGCACATGTTGGCTGGAGGAATGTTATCATTGCTACTAGGCCTGTGCGTGGATGCCCATGCTACTGAATCAAGAGTAATACTGACCACACTCCAAGTGAGATGCCAGGGGTCATGTTCAAGCGGAAACTTCTGGCACCACTGAGACCATAGTCATCGGGGTTGTTCAGGTTGGTGTACGGTGGCCAACTAACTGTACCAACACACACAGTGCAGCAGTACACAGCTACATATTGCATGTAGTTGTACACAGTGCAGCAGTACACAGCTACATATTGCATGTAGTTGTACACAGTGCAGCAGTACACAGCTACACATGACATGTACACAGTACAGCAGTACACAGCTACATGACATGTACACAATTCAGCAGTACACAGCTACACATGACATGTACACAGTAGTACATAGCTGCATATGACATGTAGTTGTACACAATGCAGCAATATACAGCTACACATGACATGTACACAGTGCAGCAGTTCACAGCTACATGACATGTAAACAGTGCAGCAATACACAGCTACACGACATGTACACAGTGCAGCACTACACAGCTACATATGACATGTACATTGTGCAGCAGTACACAGCTACACATTAGATGTACACAGTGCAGCAGTACACATCTACACATGACATGTACACAGTAGAGCAGTACACAGCTACATATGAAATGTATAGTGTCATATGTTATATGTAGCTGTTTACTGCTGCACTGTGTACATGTCATGTAGCTATATATGACATGACATTCACACTGAATTGAACTAAGAGACAGAGACATACTTCTGTTGAGGAAGGTGAGTTCTCGCATCACCCAGGGGTTGAAGCGAATGACGAGTGGCAGGACAAAGTAGAGACATGCCAGCAGCAGGCCTGATGCCTTCAGACACAAGATCACATACTGGTTGTGTGGCCTGCACAACAAAACATGAGTCATTTCATTCGCAAAATACACATTGTTTAGTTTGACCCAATTATACAAGTTTATCAATGACACACACAAGAGTTATTGTGAAACTAGTCCATCAATAAGAATATTAATGGTACACGCCAGAGGGCACACATTGACAATTTGACACATTGTTGATAAAATCTCGTCACAGTGAACTCGAGATTCTCCATTCTCAGTAAGCTTGGAACTGCATGGAAATTCTAGCAGTAATCAATGAGTGTCTATGACAACCATTGGCAATCAGTAATTGACGAAACTTGAGACCCCAAGTATCGTCATGAACTAGATACAGCCAGGGCTGGGTACAATTATGTAACTGTAATTGCAATTTATTACAGCAAAATGCTGTAATTATAATTGACTTTGGTTTTGAAATTCTTATATAATTATAATTATAATTGAAATATGTTGTGTAATTTCATCAATTACAATCAATTACTGTATTTTTTTCTATAACAAACTACCAGAAAAAAAAATCTACAAAAATATAGACACTCTCTCACACAAATTGAAAATCAAGATCTTAATTATAACACCTGCAGGACCTGCTCATATAATCAAAGGAATATTCAGATATAACAAGTGCACCAACAGAATATCTTGATCTGGCCTTCCTAAGCAATGTTTAATTGCAATCTGCCAGCAGACAGTTCACACCTGGCTTCCAAAGGGCTCCAAATATGCCAAAAGGTATCACCATTTTTCTTTGATTCTCTAATCTTCTATCAGTGAAGGGCCAGGTGGTGGTTTCTGTTGATACATATAATTAACACTGCCCAAGTCAGTAAATAAGCTCAATTGAGAGTGAGCTACAGCCCACAGATTTATTAGGTAAGAATATTGACTGGGCTTGAAGCCAAGAGACTCATGGTAGGCAAACTAGGGTACAACCTCAAAACACAACTGCAAGTAAACCAATCTGGGTATAACACAGTAGACAAAATGGGTGCACACCAAGGAGTATACACAAAACCCCTTGATGTGAATATTGCTAATGTACTGGTATGAATTATTTGTGGTTAAATTTTATGAGTGGAATTGCTTTGAAATGGCTTAGTAGATTGGAGAGACTCATTAGGATTTCAAATGGTTGTGGCCTTTGTTAATAGTTGTACTGTACTCCATGTAATTAAACATTAATTAATTAACTAAGCAAACACTACATTGTATTTATAAGGAACAATAATATTTATCTAGCTAACTGTATATGAAATCATGAAGTCACGGTTCAACAAAATGTACAAACATCACCAAGTTCATTATATTTGTACATAAATTAATTAACAAATGGTTCTCCATAATACAAATGTAATTGTAATTGAAATGGTGTAATTGTAATTGATTTGAAAAAATTAGAAGTGTAATTGTAATTGTAACTGAACTGAACAATTGAAAGTAATGGACCCAGCTTTGGATACAGCCACTGTGACATTGTGACTTCAGTGATGACATGATACCTGCCCAATTGGACGAAAGGCTGTATTATGCACGTCGTCATTCTTCCATATCAATAGAAATGGGGGTCTCAATATAGCGCCATGACGAGGTCATTTCATAATTTCAATTACATGTTGTCTCACTTGTCTTCTGCAAGCCACCATGGCAGTGGTGACCATTGTACATGTTGCCTTTGCAACCTAGTTTAGTAATTGTTATGTCGACTTACGTCAGTCTTGGGCATTTTAGGTAAACTCCGGGCCCACCTCTATTTCGTCATTATAAAGATGCAATATGCACAGCAATCATGTACCATTGTCAAACGCATAGTAATCTGTTAAATGTGTAATTTATTAAACATTTGGGTATAAAAAAATGCATTTCATCACCTTTCTGATGCTCGAATGTTTGCCGATTTTTTCCTTACAGTTTACCTTAAGGATGAGGCTATTCGCAGAGCAGCTCTGCGAATAACATTAACAAATTTCTTATTCACAGAGCAGCTCTGCAAATTATTGCAAAAAATTTCTTATTCATACAGCAACTCTACGAATTACGGCAAAAGTTATTCTTATTCACAGAGCAGCTGCTTGAATTACATCAAATTGTAATCTTAGTCGCAGAGCAGCTTTTCTTTCTTTCTTTATAATACTGTAGATGCCCTGATTATCGAGGAATAAACTCTACATGGAAGTAAAATAAATGATAAGCTTTGCGTATTACAACAAGTTATTCTTATTTGCAGAGTAGCTCTGCGAATTACGGCAAAAGTTATTCTGTGATTTAGTATGAAAAGTATGGCAGTCATTCTGCACATTCTATTTGATTTCCTGTCAAGTGAACCATATTTTTTAGCATTATAGACGGAGGTTGTGACCCCTGCCACACCCCTCACTGTAGCGTGTGTGTGATATAGATATGAATGAACACAAGGTAGCACTGTAGTGAACAACCAGGACAGATTTTTTATTAACTAATTACCATGCATGAGGATCCATTGTTGGAAAATGTAAATCATAGCATATATACATTCATAGAAAGCAAGAAACCACATAATGCCTCAAGACAAGCATCATCCCAAAGAATTCTAGACTACTCGGCCCACGGACAACTCGGCCCGGGACAACTCGGCCCAGTTCGAGACAGCTCGGCCCAGGTGTCGAGACAGCTCGGCCTAATAATAAATTGCTCGGCTCCGCTTTTGAGACAACTCGGCCCAAGTGTCAACACAGCTCGGCCCAATGATAAATCGCTAAATATTAACCTTGCATCCAAATGTTATCCCATGTATTCTTGAAACACATCACCCGTAACCCTGGCAATAATCACCATGATATTGTAGGCCTATGTCATATATCAACATGTGTATATATATATATATATATATATATATATATATATATATATTATTTAATTATTATTATTAATAAACTATTATTATCATTAATAAAGATATAAAATGCTTCGTGTGTGTTTTCGTTTTGACTTTCTAGAGATTATTGAAGGTAAACTTTTTTATCTTCGTATACAAGTGTATAAATTCATTATAGAGTGTACTCCATAATTATAGTACACCTACCAACACTTATAATACCCTAAAATTGTTACATTACCCTGAAATGATGACACTGTCCTTTGATTTGTCATAGTAATTGACTTCATAGTAATTGACGTCATAGTAATTGACGTCATAGTAATTGACGTCCTACTC
The DNA here is from genome assembly GCA_033239005.1 of Lamellibrachia satsuma. Classification (NCBI taxonomy): domain Eukaryota; kingdom Metazoa; phylum Annelida; class Polychaeta; order Sabellida; family Siboglinidae; genus Lamellibrachia; species Lamellibrachia satsuma. The sequence goes on along the minus strand of BSQZ01000063.1, from coordinate 3,461,132 downwards.
TTGTATTGTGTTATTGAGCTGACCTTGTATGTTGGTTGGTTTTGGTTTGTGTGTGTTAAGAATATTTGAAGGCTATATTAATTGGCTTCACTACTCCTGCTTTGTTTTACTGAGCAGATTTCTTCAAGTCGTTTGTCCTTTGATTTGTGTGTGTTAGCAGTGTGCAGAGGCTGTAGTAATTGGCTTGATACTCTTGTATTGTTTCGTTGAGCAGGTCTTTTTGTTTGAATAATGGCATTGTACAAAGTGCATTGAGACAAAGCGTCTGACATCAGCAATATTTACCTGAAGTTGGCTTCCCTTTGACTTTGATGACGAGAAGGCCTACCACGACCAAGTCGCCTTTGAATGCATTGAATAGAAGTTAGGAACTGAGCAGATCTTGCGTGATCCTCTGATTAACAAGAAATTTAACACCTGTTTAAATTTCCCCGTGTGATGTGGAAATTGGTTCAGGGTAATGTTCTGTTAAAAATTCTTAGTTGTAAGCCATTTCAGTAGTATGCTTTTGTTATGCTAAATTCGTAGTGAATCTGAACATGATCCTTATATATTAGTCTACATAATATCTACCAAGCAATTAACGGCCAATTGGAGACGTGCATGGGCGGAGTCAACACCAGACACAGATCAATCAACGGCGGGATTGATAGAGCACACACCTTCCTTCTCTATTGTTTTGCCAAAACTGCTATATGCTTCATTGGGGAGAGGAATTGCATAAAAGCCGTTGATATCGAACATTGGACAACACAACTTTTCTAGTTCCTTTATTGTAAGTCAAGTTAAATCCAAAGACAGATGCCGAATTTCCCTTGTATCGCGTGTGCCAACGAGGTCAGGCCCAGACAACAAGCCATACAGTGCGACACATGCTCGCAGTGGCAACACCGTACTTGCAACACTGGTAAATATGTCGATTCTTTTAAAAATTGATTATCATAAACGAAATATCCATAAACACTCTAAGTGACACTAATATTCATTAGAATTGTTGATATTGTTACTACATGTATTGCATCATGTGTTGATATTGTTACTACATGTAGCGCATCATATGTTGAAATTGTTACTACATGTAGCGCATCATATGTTGATATTGTTACCATATGTATAGCATCATATGTTAATGTTGTTTATGTACATATTGGTATGATTTTATCTATTATGTATTTGATACATTTTATATATTTTAAGCTATGTAAAATTATTTCCCATGTTTTATATGTTTATCAGCAAAATGTTATTGGTTTATGCTTACTTACTATATAACATGTCTATCTTGTCCATTATATGTTTTAGGTGTCACACAGGAGATGTATCGCCGGATGGTCCGCGAGGAAGAACAGTTCGATTGGCAATGTACACTGTGCTCTATCCCGAACGTTGAGGCCCCCGACAATCAACCCGTTGCCAACAACACGGACGTTGAGGCCCCCAACAATCAACCCGTTGCCAACAACACGAACGTTGAGGCCCCCGACAATCAACCTGTTGCCAACAACATGGACGTTGAGGCCCCCAACAATCAACCCGTCGCCAACAACACGGACGTTGAAGCCCCGACAATCAACCCATCCCCAACAACACGGATGTTGAGGCCCCGACAATCAACCCGTTGCCAACAACACGGACGTTGAAGCCCCCGACAATCAACCCGTCGCCAACAACACGGACATTGAAGCCCCCGACAATCAACCCGTCGCCAACAACACGGACGTTGAGGCCCCCGACAATCACCCCCTCGCCAACAGCACGGACGTTGAGGCCCCCGACAATCCACGGTGGTCTAATGGTTAGAGCACCCGCCTGTCGATCGAGAGGACGGTGGTTCGATTCCACCTCCGCTGTTTCGAAGCTTGGGCAATTCGTTCACTCCACTTTGCCTGTGTCTTTCGGAAGAGACACTAAAAGCAGTTGGTCCAAATTCCTGCGTTAGCTCAAGATTGGGCTGTTTGGAGTATAACTACTTGAATCCCCCCGCAAATGACACGGACACACAGGAAGCAGACAACCCACTGAACAATACGTCGTTCAATGTATCCAGGAGCTTCATTCAGCCAGAGCATATAGATGAAAGGTAAATATTAAATCAATGTGTTCATACTTTGTAATCTCTAATCATTAACACAGCTCCTGTAGCAAAACGTACTGCATTACTGAAATAGTATGGTTTTGTAATGTGCTTTTGTTGCAGAAATATCGGTATGATTACATTTACTCATAAATCCATACTTTTTGTTATTTAGATCTGTTGTCGATGAACTTCCGGCGGATCCAGTTGCCGTTGAGGAGTTGGAGCCAGCTTTCACTATACTGGATGCAGTGTCACAGCGAGGGAAATGGAAACTCATATCCAACGGCTACTCGTACACCGTCAAGGTAATTTCATGAACAATATAATAATTCAGATAATAGGTATCCGTTTAAGAAGGAATGGCATGTCTGCATTATTAGTTAAAAAGCCATAATCATGGATTATCATATATTCATTATTTGGTGTTCCAGCAACAGAAAGGGGAGTCCACTATGTGGAGATGCACAGTACGGAACAAAAAGACCAACTACCTAGCTACTGTACATCAAACCGGTGAAACGTTCATCATTGGGCCCAAAGATCACGCGCACGGTCCTGTAGCCAGAGTGGCAACGTCATTGGCAGTGAAAGCTAATTGATACTAACATATAAATAACAGTAGAATAAATAATAATTATGTTAATAATAATAATCACTAAATATGAATAATAATGAAAATAGTAGTAACGTACATTCTGGTTATATATCGTCCGTAATTTTCGAGTGCTGTTTGCTTGTCACAGATCAAGGCCCAAGCAAAGAGCGACATATTTCAGTCTGCCAGCGCAATCGTTGAAAGTGTCCTGGTGAGCGACATTGATGTTCAACGTCCATGCGAGGCCCTGCCCGGGACTATTAGCCTGACACGCACTGCCACCTGGGACGACCTATCTCTAACTAAGCGCCATCATATTATTTATCACTGGGCCGAGCTGTCTCGACACCTGGGGCTGGGCTAAGTTGTCCCCAGGCCAAGTAGTCCAAGCACCCATCCCAAAGCCTGCGCACGAGAAAATGGTGCACGGTGATTGGTTGATTCCTGCTCTGGGAATAAGAATAACTTTTGCCGTAATTCGCAGTGCCAGAGGCCAGAGCAGCTCTGCGAATAGCCAGTGCGTTACCTTAATGTGAGAGTCTCCACTAGTTGTTCAGCCGTATCAGTCACTGGAGCAGGGAAATGGATTGGTTGTGCGGGGTCGCCATGGTTATTTAGTGCAGCAAAAGCCTCCCCAAACCAGTGATGGTTACCGTCGTTCATACTGTCGGTGTTGCTATGATCGTTGTTGACATAATCAGAGACAGAGCTGTTGACATCACCATGCGACTGTCGCCGTCTAGTACAGTTTCCAGTCTTCATCGGTTTCCGTTTTCTTGCCGTCAGCAGTCTCTTCGATATTGTTGCACCATGTTTGTTTTCTTTCTTGTTGTGTTCGTTCATCATACATGCATGACATCTTTATAAATCAACATTTTGTAGCAACAACTTGTCCTCGGCGGACCCCCGAGACAATAAACGGAACCGGAATTGATAACATCACCTTCGATGGGGCTTTTGTTACAGCTTCTGTGATTTGCTAATACTTACATCCGCCTAGTGCCAGTGACGTTAATTGGTCAACATTTAATACGCTGCATGCCCGTAGAAGTTGCCGCAATTTTGGAGTGAAAATCAAAACGTTTGTAACTAACGATGTTTGGAGAAAAAGCTCTAGAACTTACAAAAGAACTTCAGAGATCCAAAGTTGGCACCATTTCAGCGTTTAATGTAAATATGTTGTATTTCGCATGTCTATTCCAATGGTTTAGCAGAATGAGAAACAGGAAAACCAGATGTGCAAAGTAACACGCACAAAAAGCTTTTCAATTTCATGATTGATATAATGATAGCATATTGACAATTTATTTAAATTAAAGGTGACATATAAAGGTACCCATAACTGTTTTATTAATATATCTTTATTAGATCCAAAGATATTGCAATTTTAATAATAATGCAGTCCTATATCATTGTCATTATTTGTTAATTAATGCATGAATTTAAGTCGACAGGTGACAGCAGGCTGACATTTTGATAAAAAGCCAAAATAAAACTTCCATGATTATGAAGATATTTGTATAACTTGTTCATGGTTTACAAATGCAAAGTCATTAAACATGCATCACATAGTCATTTCATAGGCATAGCTCCATTGATGCAATTACTAATTACTGCAACCCCAACGTGGCCTTTTGTCAAGTTTTGATAAAAGGCCATAACTTCCAACATTATGAAGATATTTGTATAGTTTGTTCAGGGTTTAAAAATGCAATAAGTAGGGTTATAAACATACATTAGTCATTTATCATTAATAATAATAATTATCAATTAATAAATCAACACAGGCTAATTAGTGTGCCAAGTCAACATACCAAAATATTACAATAAAAAGCCATAACTTCCATGATTATTAAGATATTTGTATAATCTTGGCCAGAACCTGGGCTTTGTTTCCCTGGCAAATAATATTATATGTAAAGAACACACAAATATTGCACAGTGACTATGGTGACATAATTGTTGGGGAAAATTATAGAAAAAACAATGTCATTGCATAAATAGAACACAATTTACTATATATTCTGAGATTTTGTAATTTCCTGCATATACACTTACACTACAGGTTCAGTACAGCAATATTTATGTCCTGCAATTCAAGATGAAGTAACATTTCTCGTGTCGAATGGATGACTGCTGCAAGATTCTACATTATTCCCTCTGGGAGCCAAGTGTCAACACACATATATATATATATATATATATATATATATATATATATATATATATATATATATATATATATATATATATGCCCAATTTTACTTAGTTATGCATACCCAATGTGAAATAAAAAATTTCTAAATTAATTTTACATTTCTTGTGTCACATAAATTTGGTCTAATTATCTTGATTCTATAATCAAGTCTTGTGAACGTATTGTTTAGTCTTCCTGTGAAGATCCACAAGTATACAAACTAATTTAGTACTGGTAGTGTAGTTGTAGCTAAATAATTAAAATTAAGTATTTGAATAAAAACAAATTTATAAGAATTTGAATGTACTCAGTCAATGAAATAATTGTTAATTAGTGATTTAGAATATATATATATATCTTGTGCAGATTTAAAAAAGTTTTTTCAATCATTGAAAAATGACATAATTTTTTTTCTAATAACTTAGCAGAGTCAGGCCCAACCAATTTGATCAATATCAATCAATCGATATTTTAGTTCAGACAAAAGAGTACATGTATATACTACTTGATAATTATAGTAACAAGAAGAAAACAAATACATAAAAAATAGCAGTACTAATATAATAATCATTAATAAAATTTGTTTTGCAAAACAGTATTTTTTCATTACAAAGTCAATACAATCTGTTTGACATTTAACATTGACAAACATATTGTATTGGCTTTGTAATTAATTCAATTCATAGAAATGGAAGTCACGATTTTGGTTTCGGTAAAATCGATCTCACTGTCCAACTCCAAGAATCAAGATCGGACAAAATTTCTCAAAAGCAGTACTGCACCTTCACAAAGCGGGAAAATATTTTGTACAGAATAACTGAGACTTGTAGGACAAAACTACTAATGGAAACAGTAGAACAAATCAGTATACCACTTGCAGTAGTGTTCAACTTGTCATTAAAAGAGGGAGTTGTTCCTTTTGGATGGAAAAAAGCAAACGTCATACCATTATTTAAAAAGGGTTTGAGAAATAAGTCGGAGAACTACAGACCAGTGAGTTTAACGTCAGTGATTTGAATAGTAGAACAAATTGGTATACCACTTGCAAGAGATTGTGTAAAAATTTTAGAAAAGACCGTACACATTTTCACCTCTGGTTAAGAGCCACCTAAAGGGTGAGCAAGTAAAGGACGGACAGGGCGGGCAAGTAAAGGACGGACAGGGCTGGCAAGTAAAGGACGGACAGGGCGGGCAAGTAAAGGACGGACAGGGCCGGCAAGTAAAGGACAGACAGGGCGGGCAAGTAAAGGACGGACAGGGCGGGCAAGTAAAGGACGGACAGGGCTGGCAAGTAAAGGAAGGACAGGGTGGGCAAGTAAAGGGTGGGCAACTAAAGGATGGACAGGGCGGGTAAGTAAAGGGCAGAAAGGCGGGCAAGTAAAGGACGGACAGGGCGGGCAAGTAAAGGACGGACAAGGTGGGCAAGTAAAGGACGGAAAGGCGGGCAAGTAAAGGGCGGAAAGGCGGGCAAGTAAAGGACGGACAGGATGGGCAAGTAAAAGGCGGACAGGGCGAGCAAGTAAAGGACGGACAAGGCGGGCAAGTAAAGGACGGACAAGGCGGGCAAGTAAAGGACGGAAAGGCGGGCAAGTAAAGGACGGACAGGATGGGCAAGTAAAAGGCGGACAGGGTGGGCAGGTAAAGGATGGACTGGGCGGACAGGTAAAGGAAGGACAGGGTGGGCAAGTAAAGGGTGGGCAACTAAAGGATGGACAGGGCGGGTAAGTAAAGGGCAGAAAGGCGGGCAAGTAAAGGACGGACAGGGCGGGCAAGTAAAGGACGGACAAGGTGGGCAAGTAAAGGACGGAAAGGCGGGCAAGTAAAGGGCGGAAAGGCGGGCAAGTAAAGGACGGACAGGATGGGCAAGTAAAAGGCGGACAGGGCGAGCAAGTAAAGGACGGACAAGGCGGGCAAGTAAAGGACGGACAAGGCGGGCAAGTAAAGGACGGAAAGGCGGGCAAGTAAAGGACGGACAGGATGGGCAAGTAAAAGGCGGACAGGGTGGGCAGGTAAAGGATGGACTGGGCGGACAGGTAAAGGAAGGACAGGGTGGGCAAGTAAAGGGTGGGCAACTAAAGGATGGACAGGGCGGGTAAGTAAAGGGCAGAAAGGCGGGCAAGTAAAGGACGGACAGGGCGGGCAAGTAAAGGACGGACAAGGTGGGCAAGTAAAGGACGGAAAGGCGGGCAAGTAAAGGGCGGAAAGGCGGGCAAGTAAAGGACGGACAGGATGGGCAAGTAAAAGGCGGACAGGGCGAGCAAGTAAAGGACGGACAAGGTGGGCAAGTAAAGGACGGACAAGGTGGGCAAGTAAAGGACGGACAGGATGGGCAAGTAAAAGGCGGACAGGGCGAGCAAGTAAAGGACGGACAAGGCGGGCAAGTAAAGGACGGACAAGGCGGGCAAGTAAAGGACGGACAGGGCGGGCAAGTAAAGGACGGACAGGGCCGGCAAGTAAAGGACGGACAGGGCGGGCAAGTAAAGGACGGACAGGGCGGGCAAGTAAAGGACGGACAGGGCTGGCAAGTAAAGGAAGGACGGTGGGCAAGTAAAGGGTGGGCAACTAAAGGATGGACAGGGCGGGTAAGTAAAGGGCAGAAAGGCGGGCAAGTAAAGGACGGACAGGGCGGGCAAGTAAAGGACGGACAAGGTGGGCAAGTAAAGGACGGAAAGGCGGGCAAGTAAAGGGCGGAAAGGCGGGCAAGTAAAGGACGGACAGGATGGGCAAGTAAAAGGCGGACAGGGCGAGCAAGTAAAGGACGGACAAGGCGGGCAAGTAAAGGACGGACAAGGCGGGCAAGTAAAGGACGGAAAGGCGGGCAAGTAAAGGACGGACAGGATGGGCAAGTAAAAGGCGGACAGGGTGGGCAGGTAAAGGATGGACTGGGCGGACAGGTAAAGGAAGGACGGCGGGCAGGTAAAGGAAGGACGGCGGGCAGGTAAAAGGAGGACAGGGTGGTCCGGTAAAGGATGGACAGGGCAGGCAGGTAAAGGAAGGACGACGGGCAGGTAAAAGACAGACAGGATGGGCAGGTAAAGGATGGACAGGGCAGGCAGGTAAAAGACAGACAGGATGGGCAGGTAAAGGATGGACAGGGCAGGCAGGTAAAATACGGACAGGATGGGCAGGTAAAGGACAGACAGGATGGGCAGGTAAAGGACGGACAGGATGGGCAGGTAAAGGACAGACAGGATGGGCAGGTAAAGGATGGACAGGATGGGCAGGTAAAGGATGGACAGGACAGGCAGGAATTATAAGGATATGGGCAAGTAAAGGGGCGGGCAGGTAAAAGACAGAAAGGGTGGGCAAGTAAAGAACGGACAGGGTGGGCAGGTAAAAGACAGACAGGATGGGCAGGTAAAGGACAGACAGGGTGGGCAGGTAAAGGATGGACAGGGCAGGCAGGAATTATAAGGATATCTAAGTACAAGTGTTTGTGTCAATAGCAAACAGTTGCTTAGTAGTCCATCACCAGTACATAAACTTAAAACAGCTTGCAATTACGTATCTAGTCAAGTTTTGATACAACTGTTAGCACAATCTGTGCTCTAGTTGGGTGTGTTGGGAATTTGTGAAAGTGATAGCCTGCCACCCCAAACACGAACATAATTGGCTTGTTAATCCTTTTGTGTAGTTTTGTAGTGATATGTGTAATAGAAAAGTAGTACACTATTGTTTATTACTGTATGGTACATTATTGTTGCTTCTGAACAAATACAACAGTAATAGACATTTATCTAATTAACTTTAGCCTAGGATCTGTTATTACATTTGAACATATTACCTATTGCCCCATGTCTGCAACTACACAACCTTGACAACTACAATAACAGTGATAAATAATAACAAATCACAACACAGCTGTTGGCAGTCCTGTCTATACCCAACAAGTAAGTCATCATGCAACCCAAAGTATTCATAGATTAGTTGCACAAATAGGACCTACACATTTTTTAGTACGTATTGAGACAAATACTTTTTACAACATATAATGATATATACAAACTAGGAAAAAAATCTTTAAATGTTGAATTTGTGAATTATTACTTTTGGTATTTATGCAGGTCTATATTTATTTGATTATAAGTATTCAAGTTGATGATTGTTGAACTGAAATCATGTCATAGTTTCTTCCTTTCAGGAGGATGTGATGCGACAAGTATTAGAAGAAATGAGGGCACTGTTTGAACAGAACCAGCGAGATGTGTAATTACATTATTTTGTACACTTCTTTAGAACAATAGTCTAACACAGTGTTGTAAACAAGACATTACATTTCAGAATTGAGTTAGCTGGTTGAGATCAGCTAGTTGTGACCAGGGTTCACACAGATCTCCAAATGTTCCTAAATGGTCTTGAATTTGGCTTTGTGTCTCAAGTACCCTTAAATGTTATTGAATTCATGGCAGTGTTCTTGAAAACGTATTTTTTGTGTTACTATGTGAATGCACCAACTTGCATGTTTTGTACTTGTGGTAAATTGCTTCAAGTATTTTTAATTTGCTGTCGAGAATTTCCTGGAGAAGACCGCTGCAAAATTATATTTAATAAAAAAGTTGAGCCATAATCACCAGATGTCACCACGTGAGCACATGAACCAATCAAATCACCTCTTTCTCCGATGGCCTTGGAGGCAGCCGTCAGTGCACATTTTGATTATGTTATTTCGTTTTCGTTAAAAGTTTGATTGATGATTGCCATGTCGAGATCTGAGAGCGATTGTAATGTGACTTGTGACCCAAGTTCAGTCATTCTGCTGTTTTTATCATGTGCAGTGATTCAAGTCAATGTTTTTTGGTCAATGCCTTGAGTGGAACATTTTTGTTAGTTAGTTATTCAAGGTTTGTGGTTCAAAAGTACTGTGATTTTATGGGTAATTAGGTGATAGATTCCAAGTTCGCCTACTGTCCAATTAAGAACTAACACCCACTTCGCCTACTCATAGATCACTTGGTCCAGTGGCTACATGCTGAACAGTTAACCGTGGCTTTGGAGAAATCAGAGTTTTTATTGAATTAAATCTAACTTTTTTATTGAAGAGTGCATGCTTTTGTTAAAACTTGTGAAAGTGTGAATATCCTTATGTTATATTATATTTATATATAGAGGCAGGCATAGATTCTATTACAGACAATCTATTACTATTACTGTTTCTATTAGTATTACTATTACATTAATTATAATCTGTTACTATTACCAGGATATCTATTACTGGGTGATTTTACTATAGCTGAATGTCAATTAACTATTTTTGTTGATGGGTCTGTGAACTCTAGAATTGCCTACCAGTATAAACTCAGTCTTTGTAGTACTAGCTAAACATTTGTACACCATTTTAAGACCTGAGGTGAGAACATTTGTCCAAATTTGAACAAAGGGCTGTGTGGCAATGTTACCATGTGGCAATTGGCAGTTTGAAAAAAGAACTCAGAAGTTTGGCTCAAATCAATGCTTACTTTGAATTCAATACATGTTGCAGCTCCTGCTCGAAGATAACATTTGTTGCCTGCCTGCACATTTTTGAAACCATGCCCTCTATGTGTGTACTAGGAATGTGTGAAGCCATAGCCACCCCAACAGGGCATCTCAACAATTAGTAATTTACTTGCTACTCCTGCATTGTTTTATTGAGCAGGTATTTCTGAATGCAAGTTTGCAGCAGAAGATGTAATAGAAAAGTAAATGAAAATGTTCTATTACTTTAGGATCTATTATTATTACACTGTACTATTACTTTTGAAAAAATCTCATCTATTACTATTACAGAAAAAATGTCTATTACCTATTACAATTACCATTACATATTACTATTACCCCATGCCTGCAACACCTATGAATGCGGTGATATTACAAACACACAACACAGTGGACATGTGACAATACCTATATATGCAGTGACATTACAAACACAAAACACAGTGGACATGTGACGACACCTCAGGCATGGGTTCTATTACAGACAATCTATTACTATAACTTCTTACTGTTTCTATTATGGCTGAAATCAAAGCTTACTTTGAATTCAATACAGGTTGCAGCTCCTGCTTTAAGATAACATTTGTTGCCTGCCTGCACATATCTGAAACCATGCCCTTTGTGTGTGAAGTCATAGCCACCCCAAAGGTGCATCTTAACAATGAGTAATTGGCTTGCTACTCCTGCATTGTTTCATTGAGCAGGTATTTCTGAATGCATCAAATTATCAACCTACTGGTCTTTTCATGTTGTTTGAATAATGGCTCAGCCATTGTCTACAATTACTAGCAGTTGGAATAACATGCAAACAAACCTGATCTTTTTGTAACTTCAGTGTAATAGAAAAGTAATATACTATTATCTATTACTTTTGAAAAAAATCTTATCTATTACTATTACAGAACAGAAAAAATGTCAGTTACTATTATATATTAGTATTACCCTAAGCATGTATGGTGGCAGATCACTTTCGCTCTTTTTTCGACTGAGCTGAGTAAAAAATAATTTAATTGTTTATCCACTGATTTCATTACAACTAAATAACATATTCATTATTTGTACAAACGAGCTAGCATGTTGTAGTGGATACTGCAGCTAACATTTTGTAGTGGATACTACAGCTAGCATGTTGTAGTGGATACTACAGCTAGCATGTTGTAGTGGATTCTACAGCTAGCATGTTGTTGTGGATACTACGGCTAGCATGTTGTTGTGGATACTACGGCTAGCATGTTGTAGTGGATACTACAGCTAGCATGTTGTAGTGGATACTACAGCTAGCATGTTGTGGATACTACAGCTAGCATGTTGTAGTGGATACTACAGCTAGCATGTTGTGGATACTACAGCTAGCATGTTGTAGTGGATACTACAGCTAGCATGTTGTTGTGTATACTACAGCTAGCATGTTGTTGTGTATACTACAGCTAGCATGTTGTTGTGGATACTAGATAGGTTAGATTTTCTGTAAAATTATTCTAAAATGAAACTAACAAAAATGGCATTGAGGGAACTTGAAGGGTGTTCATTTAAGAGACTTGATTGATGTTTGTGGCCACATAATACAAAGATTTAATTGTTTAGCAGCATGTGCAACTGTAGTATTTTTGAACTGTTCACTGAGCATATGTTGGCTGTGCAGGACACTTGCCCTGGCTGGAGAGCAGCTGCTGTTTTCTGCCATACAGATCCGTCACTCGGCACTGGAGCGCAACAAAAGATGTCTACTTGCATATCTGTATGTACCACTTATCTACAGGGTCTGTATGTAACTGCAGTTTAAGTATTCTAAATGTCACGAACAGTAACCACCAGTAGGTAATTTTGTGCATATTTAACTAAATATTAAATTCATTGTTATGACACTGTTCAGTGACACATCATTTTGCACCACTGGCTGCCATGGCATCACTCAGATATTTGTGACTGTGCACTACTGGCTGATGTGTCAGTGTTAGATATATATGACTAATTCACTTGCTTATATATATCACTATCACTCATATGCATTCAGTTGGTTTGGCACTTGAGACATACCTTTTGTTTTTAGTACTTTCATATCACTCCATATCCACTCCATTGGCAACCTGTTACATGATTTTATCTGATTTCTTTTGACAGATATAATTTTTTAAGCATTTTCCAAGTTTTACAATGTCTCACTGTCTATTGCATGTATTGATGTGGTGGTTGTCCATGCTCAAAACCATGTTATATGTTGCAGCTTCAACAGATTAGAGTATGTGAAAGAAACCCGCTGGCAGTTTGGCAGTGTTCTCCCAGCTGAGATCAAACAGAATCTATCTGAGCAGGAGGTGAGCCTTTTCAGATTCTCATTCCCACTCTGTCAGGGCAGGAGGTGAACCTTGTTCAAACTTTCATTCCCACTCTGTGAGAGCAGGAGGTGAGCCTTGTTCGGACACTCTTTCCCACTCTGCTGGAGCAGGGTGTGGGCCTTGTTCCGACTCCCATTCCCACTCTGTGAGAGCAGAAGGTGAGCCTCTTTCAGACACTCATTCCCACTCTGTAAGAGCAGAAGGTGAGCCTCTTTCAAACACTCATTCCTACTCTGTTGGAGCAGGATGTGGACTTCTTTCAGACACTCATTCCCACTTTGTTGGAACAGGGTGTGGGCATTGTTCAAACTCTCATTCCCACTCCCACCGTCATTGTTGGCAGTTAAAAATAATCCATGTTGGATTTTTTTATATAATCAATCACTTTTCTTAATGCACGTGCATGTAGTTTACATTATAGACAAGCATGTAGCTTACATTATAGACAAGCATGCACAATGAAAATGCCACAATGCATAATAGAAATCAAAATGCAATATGCGAGCTGGCATCTTCAACCATGGAATGTTGGTTGTAACTGCATGTATAGGTGACATGTATAGGTGACATGTATAGGTGACATGAATAGGTGACATGTATAGGTGACATGTATAGGTGACTCTTTCTTTTTGTATTAAATACTACTTACAATAAGTTATTTCGGTCAGCATGCTGGAAGCATTGGTCAATAGTTAGTTGGCTAGAGCAGTTGCGTCTTTAAAATCATCATCTCCATCATCGTAGATGATGTCCGATAGGCTGGCCACACATATGTTCTCCTCATCGTCATCACTGTCAGTGTCAATGGCATTCTCAGAAAGAATGTCAGTCAACTCTTGTGGAAGGATGTCACCTTCAGTCCAGCCGTATTCCAGATCTCCATTCTCGTCGATCTTCCACACATGTCCAACTGGGGTGGGGATTTCTGGATATGGAGGATGCACTCTCTTCCATTCTTGAATTTGGTAGTTGACCCTCAAAACATGTATCTTCAGTGATGATCAGATTGATTCCATCATATCATTCCATCAATCATTGTGCAGATATTTGGACTATCTTCAAGGACTCTTAGCTTATTGGTCATTTCAAGAGAACCAGTCGTCTTTAAGGACTTCCTTGGAAGAGGTGCATGAAATTTGAGAGTTTTGGCAACAAGCCTCTTCTGGATAAAGGTTTCGAAAGTTGCTTTGCCAACTGCTTCATCATTCAAGATGTCGTTATCAGTGTCTGAAGATCATTCTCGTCATATCTGATCTCTGATGGCCGAAGGTCTTTGTGAGTCATGTCTTTGGAAGATGTCATACCTGTCATCTCCAATGTGGTTTTTACGCAGCCTGCTCTGGTATGTCTGGTCATACACCATCGGTAGTAGGCTGGATAGTTGCTGCTGAATCCAGTGATGCCTTCTCTGCACTTCGCATGGCGATTGATCGTCTGTTCAATAGTCAAGTCATCTGGATTTCTTGATACTGGCACATCTGATCCAGACATACTGAACCCACAGTTTCTTAGCAAATTGTCCGCTCCTGGGTGACTACATGACAGGTTCAGGAGTGTTAGAAAGTACACAGACAGGTACTGAGCATAGTTGTGGTTGTCCATACTGAACAACAAAGGACACAATTCTTGAACACAGGCCAAGTGCAAATCGAAGTTGCTCGAAGGAAACTATATTATGTAAATTGCTAATCAGCACAAGTTACTAATAATTATATTCTGCAGGACAGCACTCAGAATTGATACATTACCTGTTTCATTCATCACTCTCAGCGCATCGAGCTACGGTATGTCAGCGTCATCTGAAAAATGGGATTTGTCACCGCATCCAAAATTACTTTGCCATGTTCCCACAATTATGTGTATGCACAAATATGAACAGTTACAGAGAGCACTGATTACAAGTAAAATGAAAACATGGTCACAATACATTGAGTACATCAAGCCTGAAACAAAATGTCAAGTAATATATATAACATAGTTCATGTACAGTGTCATATTCATAATGACATAATTCTTGCAAAATTATATGTTAACTGTACGACTGTTGGAAAGAGTGTTCAAATCCTTTCCAATGATACCCTTAGTTGCTATGGTTAGCAGATATATGTTGATAAAATGGACTACTATCTATCCCTACCCCCGTCCTTACCTTCAAGCTTTGCTATTGATGCTGGTTGTATTTAACCACCACAACACACACTATTGCAGCAACTCCAGGTGGCAAACAACTGAATTTCAAATGTGTATGTTATAAGCTTCTTAAAAAACATTGTGGCGTAAATTCCCTAGGGGGAGGGTTTGTCCTGTCTGACCCATAGATCATAAGTGTTATATGTCCACTGTGTTGTGTGTTTGTAATGCCACTACATTAATGGATGTTGTCACATGTCCACTGTGTTTGTAATGCCACTGCATACATGGATGTTGTCACATGTCCACTGTGTTTGTAATGCCACTGCATACATGGATGTTGTCACATGTCCACTGTGTTTGTACTGCCACTGCATACATGGATGTTGTCACATGTCAACTGTGTTTGTAATGCCACTGCATACATGGATGTCGTCACATGTCCACTGTGTTTGTAATGCCACTGCATACATGGATGTTGTAACATGTCCACTGTGTTTGTAATGCCACTGCATACATGGATGTTGTCACATGTCAACTGTGTTTGTAATGCCACTGCATACATGGATGTTGTCACATGTCTGCTGTGTTTGTAATGCCACTGCATACATGGATGTCGTCACATGTCCACTGTGTTTGTAATGCCACTGCATACATGGATGTTGTCACATGTCTGCTGTGTTTGTAATGCCACTGCATACATGGATGTTGTCACATGTCCACTGTGTTTGTAATGCCACTGCATACATGGATGTTGTCACATGTCCACTGTGTTTGTAATGTCACTGCATACATGGATGTTGTCACATGTCCACTGTGTTTGTAATGCCACTGCATACATGGATGTTGTCACTTGTCCATTGTGTTTGTAATGTCACTGCCGGTATTGTCACATGTCCACTGTGTTGTGTGTTTGTAATGTCACTGCATACATGGGTGTTGTCACATGCCTACTGTGTTTGTAATGCCACTTCATACATGAATGTTGTCATAGTAATATGTAATAGTAATTGTAATAGGTAATAGATGTTTTTTCTGTAATAGTAATAGATGATATTTTTTAAAAGTAATAGTACAGTCAGAAATACCTGCTCAATAAAACAATGCAGGAGTAGCAAGTCAATTACTAATTGTTGAGATGCCCTGTTGGGGTGGCTATGGCTTCACACATTCCTATTACACACATAGAGGGCATGGTTTCAAAAATGTGCAGGCAGGCAACAAATGTTATCTTCGAGCAGGAGCTGCAACATGTATTGAATTCAAAGTAAGCATTGATTTGAGCCAAACTTCTGGGTTCTTTTTTCAAACTGCCAATTGCCACATGTTAACATTTCCACACAGACCCTTTGTTCAAATTTGGATAAATGATCTTCCAGTGTTGTACAAATGTATGTATGTTTAGCTAGTGCTACAAAGACTGAGTTCATAGGCAATTCTATGGTTCACAGACCCATCAAAAAAAGTAATTAATTGACGTTCAGCGATAGTAATAACGACTGAGTAATAGTAATAGATATCCTGGTAATAGTAATAGATTATAATTAATGTAATAATAATAATAGAAACAGTAAGAAGTTATAGTAATAGATTGTCTGTAATAGAAACCATGCCTGAGGTGTCGTCACAGGTCCACTGTGTTGTGTGTTTGTAGTGTCACTGCATACGTAGATGTCGTCACATGTCCACTGTGTTGTGTGTTTGTAATGTCACTGCATATATAGGTATTGTCACATGTCCACTGTGTTGTGTGTTTGTAATGTCACCGCATTCATAGGTGTTGCAGGCATGGGGTAATAGTAATATGTAATAGTAATTGTAATAGGTAATAGAAATTTTTTCTGTAATAGTAATAGATGAGATTTTTTCAAAAGTAATAGTACAGTGTAATAATAATAGATCCTAAAGTAATAGAAAATTTTCATTTACTTTTCTATTACATCTTCTGCTGCAAACTTGCATTCAGAAATACCTGCTCAATAAAACAATGCAGGAGTAGCAAGTAAATTACTAATTGTTGAGATGCCCTGTTGGGGTGGCTATGGCTTCACACATTCCTAGTACACACACAGAGGGCATGGTTTCAAAAATGTGCAGGCAGGCAACAAATGTTATCTTCGAGCAGGAGCTGCAATATGTATTGAATTCAAAGTAAGCATTGATTTGAGCCAAACTTCCGAGTTCTTTTTTTAAATTGCCAATTGCCACATGGTAACATTGCCACACAGACCCTTTGTTCAAATTTGGACAAATGATCTTACCTCAGATCTTCAAATGGCGTACAAATGTATGTGTGTTTAGCTAGCGCTATAAAGACTGAGTTCATAGGCAATTCTATGGTTCACAGACCCATCAAAAAAATAGTTAATTGACGTTCAGCGATAGTAATAGTGACTGAGTAATAGTAATGGATATCCTGGTAATAGTAGTAGATTATAATTAATGTAATAATGATAATAGAAACAGTAAGAAGTAATAGTAATAGATTGTCTGTAATAGAACCCATGTCTGAGGTGTCGTCACATGTCCACTGTGTTGTGTGTTTGTAATGTCACTGCATACATAAGTGTTGTCACATGTCCACTGTGTTGTGTTTACAGCTGCAGTGGTTCAATAAGTACAGCAAGTGTCTGGCTAATTACATGAGTTCAATTGGAGGTCGTGGAGGACTTGACCTCACTCAAGATGTCAAACCACCAAAGACACTCTACATCGAGGTGTTGTTGGGTTCTTATTACTATTTTTATTGTCAAAATGAT
Organism: Lamellibrachia satsuma; assembly: GCA_033239005.1. Classification (NCBI taxonomy): domain Eukaryota; kingdom Metazoa; phylum Annelida; class Polychaeta; order Sabellida; family Siboglinidae; genus Lamellibrachia; species Lamellibrachia satsuma. The sequence continues at coordinate 3,443,563 of BSQZ01000063.1, read as the reverse complement.
TGTATAAATAATGTGCAAAATGCACTATTTATTTAGGACACATTTCCTCATGGCTTCCCACTTTCCCATTTGTTGTTTTGTAGGTTCTGAATTTTTAATGAGTGTTAATGTGTTAATGCTTTAAATATTTGCCGAGCACTGTAACTACGTGTGCATCTACATACTTGCCCACACCAAGGTTGCAATAACATTGTCTTACTGCAAGGCTACATTACGACAATTGAGTTTTGAAACCAGGACTTTTTATTTTCACTATCCCACACTCAATTTCCCTTGACGTGTTCATCCTTGTCCCGTAGGGTTTAACTTACATTCAATGATTTGGTTATTTTGACTCCCCTTCTGTTGGTTCCAAATGCTAGTAACATATTGTACAGAGCCAGTTTCAATTGTGACATGTACAATCTCTCATCACAGGTTCGCTGTTTAACAGACCATGGCGAGTTTGAAACACAAGATGGCAGCACAATATTGCTAAAGAAAAACAGTCAAGTTAGTATGATACAGAGTCCAACGTCATATAAACAAATATGGTATATAACACAGCAAAACTACTTAGAGATGTGCTTAGCACATCTGAAAGTTTGTGTAGTTGTTTTTACAGAATTGCATTGTAAAATACATTGTACAGATTTGACACCTACATAAATCAAAGAAATGAAACTCAAACAATAGCTTTGTAAACTATCAGATCTAATGAATTGCATGCACAGGTTGCACACCCTGGAATTTGGGATGTTGTTTCTCTGCAGCATTTAGCTGCATCCTGATTGTGAATTCTTGTTTTTAGCACTTTTTGCTGCGGTCAGAGTGTGAACACCTGGTGCGACAAGGCTTCCTTGAACACATTGTGCACTGACAACTGGTGGTTGGACTGAACACCTGGTGCGACAATGCTTTCCCGAAGACATTGTGCACTGACAACTTGTGGTTGGAGTGTGAACACCTGGTGCGACAAAGCTTTCTTGAACACATTGTGCACTGACAACTTGTGGTTGGACTGTGAACATCTGGTGCGACAAGGCTTCCTCGGACACATTGTGCAATGAAAACTTGTGTTTGGAGTGTGAACACCAGGTGCGACAAGGCTTCTTCGAACACATTGTGCATTGGCAACTTGTAATCAGAGTGCGAACACCTAGTGCGACAAGGCTTCTTCGACCACATTGTGCATTGACAACTTGTGATCGGAGTGCAACACATTGTGCAATGACTTGTGGTTGGAATGTGAACACTTGGTGTGATAAGGCTTCCTCGAACACATTGTGGTTGTGGTTGGAATGTGAACATCTGGTGTGACAAGGCTTCCTCAAACACATTGTGCACTGAAAACTTGTGGTAGTAGCACTAATAGATGTATTTGCAAAAATGCTCTGTTCTGTTGTGTACATGTGTTAAAACACGGTTTGGTTATAGATTAATCTGTTATGTTGTTGGGTGGTCATACTGCATTGGTTATGTGGGTTAGATATCTTTTATAACAGCTATGCGAGCTCTCCATAATAGTTCAGTTAATGTGAGCTGTACATATAGGGTTATTTGTATATAAATATACTGTATTGTATCTAACAGATAGACATGTTAGGCTGAAAGCACAAGCGTATTATCTTGTTGTCATAAAATGAAATTGCTGTAGTATCAGTAGATTAATTAGAATATTCGGAGGGAGGTGGCATGGGTCTTAACGTCCCATCTCCCACCTGTTTTGGGGGGGCGAACCTTCTACCTGCCTCCCACTTCCTGCTACACCCCTCAGTATTGGTGATTTAACATATCAATTTTTTTTAAACATTACTTTACAATGCTGTCATAACTTGCATATGACACAGTAGAAATACTTGCTGTGTGCTGTCATTATATCGGTACCAGCCAAGTTCCAAGATGTGCACATGTATATATTATGGTATACAGTTCATTCCGAATATTTCGTAATATATATATACATAGCCTTCATCAGATTTTGCTCCGGACATGACCAACATCATATGACAAGCTGGAGAAGTGATATAGCGTACTCAGTAAGCCGACTAAGGCCATGTGAAGTTTCTTGAGAGGTAACTATGTCATATATCACATTCAAAGAACCTGGAATGTCAATCCATTCATGGGGGTTATCGGTTGTTTTGTCTGTTTTTTCTAATTGTATATTTAAAACAACCATGAAATCTAGAAAGTGGACTGGGTGCAGTAAGACAGAACAAGAACAGAGTGGAAGACTTTATTGATGTGCATATAATACTCAAATCATATATACATGTGCACATTCTAGAACAGTGGCAACATGACGTACAGTTTCAGACACAACAGTTCTTGTCATTGCCATGTGAAAGTCACCTATATCCATGCTCAAGTATTAGCTTTGATGGGATTGCTGCTATGTATGATATAGTAAGGTATTAAATAAATGAGCATGTCTGTTGAAACTATTCATTGCCTGTCTACTGTCTGCATGTCTTTCTCCCAGGTAGTTAGTAACAACTGCATAAGCTATGCATCACACAGGAAACATCAGTCCACACCCTACACCATGGCACCAATTTAACTGTTAGATGTTGCGAGTAGCTGCACCAAGACATTTATAATGTAAAAAATAGGTGTGAAGTCTCGTGTGGAAGTAAAATGTTCCAAAGTCTCATCTAACCATCTCATTCATTGTTATTACCTGGACATTGAAACTAAGCATGATGCTTTCAGAGTTAACTCATACCCTGTTTCCTCTAATCAAAGCCCATCTCTGCATGATTAATATTGCAAGAAGAAATCTTTATTCTGCTATCTTGATGACCTACACTTTGGTCAAGTCTCATTTGAAAATAGTGCATGCTCCAACATACACAAGTAAGATAACATTACTGAACTGCACAGATTGAAATGTAACAAATATTTTTGCATATGATTCCCAAGTTGTTTTGTAAGTACAGAGAACCCTTACCCATGGTAATTCTGCTATGTTTTGTAGTAATTCTGCCATGATGTTGCATATATTACATTACATTTTTACATTTAAAAATAATTAATAAACACTGTACACTGTGTGATGACAATAATGTCATATTAAAATTACATTCAATCAAGTCAGGTAAATGTACTAATATATAAATGGAATGTAATAAACATTAAAAGGAACAGTAACAATGAACAATTTGAACCACTCGTTTTCCTGAATGGTATCAAGATGAAGACATCTAGTTTTGTAGGGATATCTAATCCTGCACACACCCTGACAAACATGTATATAATTATATTTATATATATATATATATATATATATATGTCCCCATTGGTAAATGTTACCAAAATGAACAATTAATTTATGTTTTAAACACCATGGAGAATAACAAAGGAAATAAAATATTTTCCATAGTTGGTTAATCTTACAATTACATTACAACTTATCCTTTTACAGTTAAATATCTTAAAATCCCCAGATTTTACAAAGCTAAACTACATGATAGTTGATGCTATGTCAATTTAGTTGTCCATCAGATGACACCATAAAACATTAAATATATATTAAGGTTATTTATGTTTACATGCCAAAACCATTGTCCCTATCCACCAGTCAGTTATTACATGTGATTACAGTTTATATATTACATGTCAAAATGCCTAACCTGTAAATACATGTAGTTTACACACTAATAAAAACCAAACGTTTTAAAATGAGTTTTGAAGTTGCTATTAATGTTAGATTTTAGCTTTGACGGGTGAACTCATCCTGGACAACTGCCCTGGGTCTGTGCTATGTAAGCTGGTGCTATTAACGGCTGAGCTCGTTAAGCTGCATAAGCTAGTAATGACCGTGCTGCAAGTCTGGTTAGTCCACCACTGCTAATGAGACTCCATTGGCTACCTTCATATATATGTGCTCATGTAATGATGTATCTGGCAAGAAACAAACTGATAATATCTACATGCCCACTCAAAGAGTAGGATGTGAGCCTTGCCAAGAAGCTGCTGTGTTAGGACAAGGGTGTATCATGCTGCCATTCATAACTTGGTGTCATGTGTAGTGTCACCAGGAGGAAGCAGTCGGTCATGCACCAGCGCACACACCCTGTCTGCCAGCTGGAGGGAGTAATGTTCCAACATTGCCACACTTGTGTCAACCCCTGTAGTCGCGACAGTGTCCAGGAATGCTGTGACAGGTGGGGGGCGGTCACCAAGAGTGTTGTCAATCCATTGTCTTGTCTCCACTAATGTCCTCCTCAACAGCTTTTTCTTCTCATCTGTGTCTTCTTGGCTGCACACCTGCACAGGATACACCAAACACTCAAATTCACACCTGCCACATTTTTGTTTTAAATCCATATCACATAACAAGCCTAGAGCATTCCTATTCCAATCGAATGTTGCCATATATCAGGCTATCAGTTTTTCATTCAATTTTATATTTGTGATAAACAAACAAAAATAGTGGTATGTACTTTATCACAATTTTTCCATTTGAAAGATTACCTCATTTTTTACTGACAGACTAAAAAACTGCCTGAAGTCTACAGTTCCAAGAATATTTGTAAATAAACTTTTACTTCAAGGGCAAATACTTAATATTTGAGCAATGTTACATTAATGACCAGTCATAGCAGGTGTTTGAATGTAAAACTAGCAAGCAGGAGCTGTGACACTGACCTGGCTGTACATGGTCAGTGTCTCCTGCAGTGTAGTGTGCAGTTGACAACATGTATGCTCAGCTGAAACATCAACAGCAGAATAAACACAGGATCATGAAGCATCAACAGTAGAATAAACACACAATCCTGAAACATCAACAGTAGAATAAACACACGATTCTGAAACATCAACATCAGAATAATGATCCTGCTTCACATTTGAACAGTAGAACACATAACCCTGCTGCACATTTCATCAGTAGAATAAACACATGATCCTGCTGCATGTTTCAATAGTATTATAAACACACGACTCTGCTGCATGTTTCAACAGTATTATAAACACATGATCCTGCTGCATGTTTCAATAGTATTATAAACACACGACTCTGCTGCATGTTTCAACAGTATTATAAACATAATCATGATCCTGCTGCATATTTCAACTGTAGAGTAAACACACGATCCTGCTGCACATGTCATCAGTTGGCAAAAGTCCTTTCAAATAACTTCACACGAAAAGTTGAAATCAATGATGTAAAAAAAGGTTTGTTAACAAGTGAACTAACCATCTTTGGGTGTTACAACCGCTGTGACGCCCTCTAGTGGCAAGTTCAGTCTACTGCGGTTTGCCCGTACATTCACAATGGCTGGCTGTGTCAACACTGACACTTCCTGCTTGTCTTTGCATGTTTCGCTCACACAAATTGGCCCAGTTGATGGTTGGGTGCAGCTCCCCTTGTTGACAGGGTCAGCAGTAGGGGGCGACCTGGACTTGGCAGGGACTGGCAGGTCTGCAGTAGGGGGTGAACTGGAGTTGACAGGGACTGGCAGGTCTGCAGTAGGGGGTGAACTGGACTTGGCTGGGACTGGCAGGTCTGCAGTAGGGGGTGAACTGGACTTGGCAGGGACTGGCAGGTCTGCAGTAGGAGGTGAACTGGAGTTGACAGGGACTGGCAGGTTTGCAGTAGGGGGCGAACTGGACTTGACAGGGACTGGCAGGTCAGCAGTAGTGGGTAAACTGGACTTGGCAGGGACTGGCAGGTCAGCAGTCGTGGGTAAACTGGACTTGGCAGGGACTGGCAGATCAGCAGTAGCAGGCGAACTGGACTTGACAGGGACTGGCAGGTCAGCAGTAGGGGGCGAACTGGACTTGGCAGGGACTGGCATGTGTGTAGTAGGGGGCAAACTGGACTTGACAGGGACTGGCAGGTCAGCAGTAGTGGGTAAACTGGACTTGGCAGGGACTGGCAGGTCAGCAGTCGTGGGTAAACTGGACTTGGCAGGGACTGGCAGATCAGCAGTAGCAGGCGAACTGGACTTGACAGGGACTGGCAGGTCAGCAGTAGGGGGCGAACTGGACTTGGCAGGGACTGGCATGTGTGTAGTAGGGGGCAAACTGGACTTGGCATGGACTGGCAGGTTTGCAGTAGGGGGTGAACTGGACTTGACAGGGACTGGAAGGTCTACACTGGGGGGCGAACTGGACTTGACAGGGACTGGGAGATTTGCAGTAGGGGGTGAATTGGACTTGACAGGGGATATTTCTATACGTGATATGGCAATGCCACCAATGCCTGGTGTGGCTGTTGGAGACCATATCTCTTCAGGCTCTGCAGCTGATTCAACTTCATGTGCAGATGACAGCACTGGTGAGACAATAGGGCTGCAATAATAAATAGTTCAGTGTTTACATTTATCATGCCTACTATCGACCATTATACTTTATTATAATTTTTTTCAAAATAAATATATACCAAATAACTTGTATCCACATGAAGACATGCATGCATGTGTGGAAATGATTTCATGTACAGTGTAAGTAAAAAAAAATTTCAGATTAACATCTGAATTTGAAGGACATTAGTAAAGTGCTGCTCTCATTAGATGTAGGGTGCTCGTCCACACGTGAGGCAGCCTGTATCAAACAACTATAGTGTATTACAAGTACAGCACATATATAATGAGCCTGTGAAGATGTAAAATTACTAAGATAACTAACATTCTGCCATCTTAACAAACATACATGTACCATATTAACATGCATAACATAAACACATATTTGTATCACTTAACAAATTAGTTAAAATGTAACAAGTCTGGGTGAATTAGTGAGTGTGTTAGTGAGACAAAAAAGGCAGTTGTACCTATGTGGACTCCTGTAGGTCTTGGCATGCTCAAGTCGGTCTTTCTCTGACTGTGTCACCTCTGACACGGCGTCCCCCTCACCTTGGAGACAGTTGGCATTAGAGTCAACTCGCACACACTTGCTGCGAACGCCTGGCCTGCGAGATTGGGCTGAGTCCCTCTGTTGGATAGCCTTCTCCCACATGGATCTTGCAGCTGCTGCGTGGCCTGGCTTGGGCCTATCATCAGATGGAGATGATGTCATCTGCTGCTCAAGGTCACTAGCAGTTGAACTGTTGCGGCTGAGTAGAGACATGAAGAACTCATTGAGCTGCATCTGTTGCTGATTGCTGCCGTCTGCTGGCTGCGTCGTTGATGTGTCTAACTCAGACGTTATCACTTCTGTCTGGTTTACTGCAGGCTCACTACCATTGTTAGCACCTTCTACAACTGGGACATCTGTCTGAGCTGGCTGTGATAAGTCTATATCTGTGGTAGAGACAGGCTGGGACATAGGTGTATGAGCACATGGTTCACTGTTGATGTTGACCACTGTCATGGGACTGAGTGTGCGAGCCAGTGTGATGGGGCTAGGGCTGTAGGAGCGGCGGTGGGCCCCTGCACGATGACGTGGCCGTGACTCAGTGCGTATGGGACTGGCACACTGATCTCTGCTATGCCACATACTCCTTGCTCGAGATGCCCCCAGCACTGGCTCTGTAGACACTCTTGGCATTGAGTCCTGCTGCCCCTCCGAGGCACTACTGTCCTTCACTGGTAGCTCCAGAGGGCTGGGATCCAGGCGGCTGTCTCTCTCCACCTCCACACTGCCTGTGTTAGACATAACATGTGTACTGCCTTTAGTATTCTTACGATTTTGCAGTGGTATAGTACTACTTCCCGACTTGTCTGCACCAATAATTGGTGCATGGTGCCTGCCCAGGAGAATGTCCTTGGCTTGATTCAGGGACATCTCTGGCTTTTTGTTGGCGGAGTTATCTTTGTCTTCCCTGGCTATGGAAGGCATGGTCACATGACTAGCTGGTGGAGGAATGGTCACATGACTGGCTGGTGGCGGCATGGCTATACGGTCTTCATCTTCATTGCCAGGACCACTGTTGTTTGGCTGTCTCACCGTCCTTGATGCAGACTCTGTGCTGAGGACTCTGTGCTCTGGGCTGAGAATGGAGAATGTCGTGTTGAGTGGTAAGTCTACACTGTAGACACCTGATGGTGACTCGACTGCAGTAAACAAGCCCTTTGTATCTCGTGTCACTGGCATACTACGTCGTGACCTGTCCTTGTATGCTCGTAACTCACTGCGACTGCCAGGTAGTGTTGGTGGACTCCTCATCGGGTCAACAGTTTCTAAGTCCTCCATCGTTTTAGATGCACTCATCATTGGTGTAATGTCTGTTTCATCTTCATTCAATTCCATCAGATTCGGTGTTGATTTGAATTTTGCTTTTTGTGCTGCATTGAGGTTTCCCTTGCGACTGGGACGCAACTTTTGGGATAATCGAGGCTCCTTCGAGTTAGAAATGACACCACCAGTACACCTAGATGCACCAGCCTCCTCTAGTTTGTCCATCTGATTGTTAGAAGATGCACGAGGCATCTTCTTGGCATTGGAGCTCTCAGTAGCCTTGCTGTAGGAGTGCAGTCTCATACCCAGCGTCTTGGTCGCCTTCTCTCCAGTAGTTCGTGTTGAAGATAACCGTTCTGGTGCTGCCAACGTCTTATCATCCTTCATACTCCTACGGCGAGGTGGCAACTTGAGCTCAGACGAGCCACCTAATGACAGTCAACAATCATATAATCAACTGCTGAACTACTGGAAATATACTGTACAACATGAAAGGCACTTTTCAAAATCACAACTAACATAATTATTATTATTCTATGTAAAAATCATGGTTTCCCAAGCCCAAAATATCTCGTTATCTTTGAAATGCCATTTCCATAGTATAAGCCTGTTCTCGTTTAACAACTCGCATACACCTATAATACAGTGTTTTGTGTTGTTCCCCATGGAGTGTAGGGGGTTACATTCCAACACACTCTTCTCCTTCTGTCACTTCTCTGCCACCTACACCCGGCCTTACTAAACCACACTTCATACTATCTATCCCCTTAGTTCTCTTCTTCTTCTCTCTGCCTACATTCTGCATTTCTCAATCTGTCCACTTTCTGCATGTAAACCCTTCCCACTATGTCTAATTAGCAACTATCTTTCTCATCTGATTTGGTCATCCCTTCACCCAGCTGATGGTCCGTGTTGTTCTCCTGTCCCTCCTGCCCACACCCTCCTCTACACCCCTATTCCTGTCCCTCCTGCCCACACCCCTACTCCTGTCTCTCCTGCCCACACCCTCCTCTAAACCCCCTATTCCTGTCCATACCCTCCTCTACACCCCTTAGTCCTGTCTCTCCAGCTCACTCTCCTCTACACCCCCTACTCTTGTCTCTCCTGCCAACACCCTCCTCTAAACCTCCTACTCCTGCCAACACCCTCCTTTACACCCCTACTCCTGTCCACACCCTCCTCTACATCCTCTACACCTGTCTTTCCTGCCCACACCCTCCTCTACACCCCTACCCGTCTCTTCTGCCCACACCCACCTCTACATCCCCTACTCCTGCATCTCCTGCCCACACCCTCCTCTACACCCCCTACTCCTGTCTCTCCTGCCAACACCTTCCTCTACACCCCTACTCCTGTCTCTCCTGCCCACACCCTCCTCCGCACCCCTATCCCTGTCTCTCCTGCCCACTGGAAAACCTCACAAAATAATGCTGCGTTAATAAACGGTAACATACTATGTCTCAAACAGCCATGCAATACATAAATATAATATTACATAGTTTTCGTGTATGGCAGCTGAAAAATCATCTGTGTGTGTGTGTGCGTGTGTGTGCGTGCGTGCGTGTGTGCATGCGTGCGTGTGTCAGGCATGTGTGTGCGTGCATGCGTGCGTGCGTGCATGCGTGCGAACCCTTACAAAAACATGAATACATGCACCCCAACATGCTTCAAACCAATTGTGAAATACACGTCTTAAGCTTCTCCACGTGTAACACAACTCAATGTTTAATCTATTTAAAAATCTTGCTAGGTTTAACATATTTAACAAGAAAATTAAATGTGAACATCTTAATAGTTGTACTATATGCATAAATATATATATTTTTAAATACATTTTAAAAATTAACATTATATATAAAATCCTTTTCTTAAGATTACTGTCATGATTTTAACACAAATATCAACATAAAAAAAAAATTTCATATTTGACATGGGAATTACTTCACAAGATGCAAATTACCATGTCAAATATCACATTCCAAGAAACTGAAATATCAATCCGTTTAAGAAACAAACATATCATTATAGTATGAACTGAAATTATTATTATTACACAGTTAGATGAAATAATACAGTAAGATGACTAGCTCCATGCTTTCATATGGATTGTGCATATATGAAAGTTTGTAAACTAACAAATTTTTATATGAAGAAAGCTAAGTTACCTTTCTGAGTCTCTATGTATGCTCGATGGAGATTTAATGACCCTTGCGGTCACTTCTTCAAGCATACATAGGACACTCTGAAAGGTAACTTAACTTTTTTTAATATGAATGTAACAGAGTCTGGTTCCAACTGACATGCTGATAGTGAATTCTCAGTCAATCATAGCACTATTTTTCCAACAAATAAAAACATGCATGGCCATTCCAATGTGGGACCATACATACTGCATATATTGGATGGCAGACAGCAAGGCTATAAGGGTATTGAAAACACACCCAAGCTATGTGGACCTTTTCTTTAGTATTATGTTAGTGTATAGTTCAGTATGTTATGTGCATTAGGTAATGCAACAGAGGCGAGATAGTTGGGTGGATCACCTGTGGGCAGAGGCAAGTAACTCGCCCTGTTTGTCTGACGTGGCACACAGCAAGTCTCTGTGGCAGTGAAACGTTGGTGTACGTCACTAACAACTGAAATGTGGACAAATGTGAGTGAAGGGTGTTGGCCATATGATATGTCTGTCAAGTGATAAGACAGCATTGATAAGACAATGAGCAAACAACAGCAAGGGAACAAGTGCACCACCTACAAGAACCATAGCAGCCATGTTCAGTGAAGTTCCCTGTTCTGTAAACATCAAGTGTGTTAGAGAGTCAGCCACCACCTCGTGCCACTGTTGTCACATGTCATTTCAATCACCACCTCATGGCACTACCATAACATGTCACTTCAATCAATACCACCACCTTGTGCCACTGCTGCAACATGTCACTTCGGTCACTGTCACTTTGTGCCACTGCTGCAACATGTCACTTCACTCACCACCACCTTATGCCACTGTGCGACTGCTGACAAAACTGATTACCTATGAGCCCTGTGGATGGAGAGAAGGATCGGCGTGCAGCCAGGACTGGGTGCAATGGATTGGGAGTTCTTGAACGAGGTGCACGCTCCTGCTTACTACTGCCATTACCAGCAACATCAAGCATCGACTTCCATTGGCGAGATGATGTTGACAATTTATTTTCTTCTGGTGGCAGCCATTTTGTCGTCTGCTGCTGTGTGTGTGCTAGAGTGCAAACATCGCATGTGAACCATCTAATATACAGACAGGGGCAACTGACCATTCATTTCTGTTTTCACACACAAAGGTCCTACAGCAAAACCTCCACAACAGCTTCAATCACATAAACTTGAGTGTAGAACCACTCAGTCTGGAGCACCAACCATCATGCAATGTCTCTAACTCTGAATGAATTCAGTGCTCTTCCACAGCTCTCATCCAGGCTCATGGTCATATTGTGGATTACTCAGTCTTCTTCAAAAGGTTTCACTAATAACAAATAAATGATGCATAGACTGCTATGCAATGAATTAGTTATTTCTACTTCTATTTCTACTTTCATCCTTGCAGTTGTACATATAAATAGTACACAATGGTAGGTATAACTATCAGACATTTGCTGTTACATATTCATTTCCTAGCTTTGTTGGGTCAGTGGGTAGGGTTTGTCAGGAACAAATTAACTGATATATTTGCTACTGCTGCGTAATAAAGTATGCTGTGTTTACGTAATAAATAGAACCTACCTGTCTTCTGCTGTGTGTCTGTCTGTCTGACTGCTGATCTTGCTATCATCTTATCTTCCGAGTGACTGCTGTTGTCACTGCTGCCAACTCCAGACACTGTTGGCTGTAACATATGAATGACCACAATGTCAATGCAACAACATGCATGCACACTTGCTCGCATGCACACATGCAGTCATGCACACATGCACTACATGCATGCACATACACAGCTGTCTGCAATACTACATGAATAGCCAATTGTTTAATCCAGCAACAACAACTGTAGCCATATATGGATAGCAACAACAACTGTAGCCCTATATGGATAGCAACAACAACTGTAGCCCTATATGGATAGCAACAACAACAGTAGCCCTATATGGATAGCGACAACAACGGTAGCCCTATATGGATAGCAACAACAACAGTAGCTATTATGGAACTCCCTTTCACCACACCTCCTCACCTAAACTGCCTTTAAAACACAGTGCTCAGCGTAAACTTATCCATGGTGTGGGTATGGAGACTGTCTATGTGTGCATGTGGCAAGGCAGCGACAGTATCCATACACACAACCAACCTATTAAAAATTTTCGTTAAACATCCTATACATAAAATAAATAAAACTATCAGATAAAAACCATTTCAGCAAAATTAATGATACTAGTCTTTTAATCGAATGTACCACCCACAGCGCATGCGCACAGTCCACCACAAACTCCTGCGTTAGCCCAAGTTTGGGCTGTTTGGAGTAAACCACTTGAGACTTGAGCCCTATATGGATAGCAACAACAACTGTAGCCCTATATGGATAGCAACAACTGTAGCCCTATATGGATAGCAACAACAACTGTAGGCCTATATGGATAGCAACAACAACTGTAGCCTTATATGGATAGCAACAACAACATGCACTGGTGTATGTCACACCACATGAACACAGCATGAATAGCCTCATGTTTAATGCAATGCACATAGCTCTGTCTGTGTGACAACAGTGACAGTGTGACACAGTCACCTGTGTGACAGCAGTGACAGAATACAGCAGTTACCTGCGTGGTAGGAGGGGCTGTCTTTGCATGTCTGGATGATTGGTGTGCATGGTTGTTGCGCAGTGGATACCGGCTGAAACAGACAATGGGTGAGGATTTGAGGTATCAGAGTGTTGGTTGTTAAGATTCAGTCACTGGGGTACTCATAGCTGCAATGATTAATTATGCTCAATCTATTTTGTATGAAGTAATATAACAGGTTTGAAAAATAAAAATAACAATTTATATTAACATAGTTAAGAAACATGTTTAACAGAAACTTATGTTTTATACTATTTATAAATGTTATAACATTTATTTGGTGTATGCTAGGATATGGGTTTATACATTGGTATGAATGTGTAGAATATGTTTCACTATTCAATCAAACTTCAAACTTGATAAATGATAATGTAAAATTTCATAGTATAACAATCATTTAAAAATATTTATCTGCAAGTCATAAAATGTAATGGCACTAATACACAGTATGGGCATGAATGTTACCTGAGCGCATTAGAGAGGAATTTGACACGACACCGTACGGGAATGAACTTTACCTGGGCGCATTAGAGAGGAACTTGAAACAACACAGTATGGGAATGAGGTTACCTGGGTGCATTAGAGAGGAACTTGAAACAACACAGTATGGGAATGAAGGTTACCTGGGCGCATTAGAGAGGAACTTGTAACAACACAGTATGGGAATGAAGGTTACCTGGCCGCATTAGAGAGGAACTTGAAACAACACAGTATGGGAATGAAGGTTACCTGGGTGCATTAGAGAGGAACTTGAAACAACACAGTACGGGAATGAAGGTTACCTGGGCGCATCAGAGAGGAACTTGAAACAACACAGTATGGGAATGAAGGTTATCTGGGTGCATTAGAGAGGAACTTGAAACAACACAGTATGGGCATGAATGTTACCTGAGCGCATTAGAGAGGAATTTGACACGACACAGTATGGCAATGAAGGTTATCTGGGCGCATTAGAGAGGAACTTGAAACAACACAGTATGGGAATGAAGGTTACCTGGGCGCATTAGAGAGGAACTTGAAACAACACAGTATGGGAATGAAGGTTACCTGGGCGCATTAGAGAGGAACTTGAAACGACACAGTATGGGAATGAAGGTTACCTGGGTGCATTAGAGAGGAACTTGAAACAACACAGTATGGGAATGAAGGTTACCTGGGCGCATTAGATAGGAACTTGAAACAACACAGTATGGGAATGAAGGTTACCTGGGCGCATTAGAGAGGAACTTGAAACAACACAGTATGGGAATGAAGGTTACCTGGGTGCATTAGAGAGGAACTTGAAACAACACAGTACGGGAATGAAGGTTACCCGGGCGCATTAGAGAGGAATTTGACACAACACAATATGGGAATGAAGGTTACCCGGGTGCATTAGAGAGGAACTTGAAACAACACAGTACGGGAATGAAGGTTACCTGGGCGCATTAGAAAGGAACTTGCGAGAGAAGCTGAGTCTAGCCGTGGGGAACATCGTCAGACTGCAGTTCTCCATCACTTCATCAAGGTTTGTGTCAAACTTTTCAGTATCAGTCAAACTCTCATAGTTGTTCTGTATGAACTTCTGCAAATCAAAACACTGTCACATTCACAGTTTCTATATTAACGTAATCATTGTCAAGTATCAGATATACATCTATGTATGGACTTAAACAGAAAAATCTACTAAATCAGTGATTTGCTTATGTTTTCAAAAGGGCATGGTGCTGAGTATGAAAAAGGGCAAATTCGAGTGTGTGAAAATATTTTGAGCGCAAGAAGGCAGAATTGGGGGCAACCTATCACCTGAGATACATGAAAAATGTGTAACTGAACAGACATTGAACAACTTAACTTTCCAGAACAATAACACATTTTATTTAGACCCCGTGGTCAGGCTCAACGGGCGAGCCGCCTGTCCTTCTTGTGCAGCCAGGTTCTGGCTGCTGCACGAAGGGAACTTATGTAACTTATTCCAACTAAAATTTAGCATAACGTAACTTATTTTTTTCATGGCATTGTTTTGTAGGAATAATATACTACTGGCGACATGGGCTTTTTCTTCTTTCTTCTATGTCGGCTATACATAAACTTGAGAATTACTATTAATAGTCCTAGGTTTCACACAGAATATATACTGCAACCCTTTTTATCTGGAATACGCACCGGTGCATAGTTCACTGTATGCACCCATTGTCATGTTCATATGTTGTGATTTTCCATTTTATGCCAGTCACATGATATACCACGTGACAACCACGAGGCATGGCTAGCTTCCTGTAATGGCAGCAATCATCAATAGTTCATTTATTTTGTCATTTTAATGAAATTTCAAAGTATATTCTTCAAGTTTTCAAATGCGCCTTTCGTGTGCACTTTAAAATGGCCAAAGCCAGCGGATCGAGCACCGTTTGAACTGCATGCCAGCATGCCAGACAGGGCAAGGCACTATGAAGCCAGTCGCCGGGCAGGCTGGTGTTATGACTAGGGTTACGCCAACCCAAAAACACCTAGACGAATCACTGTAATTACTATACGATGTGTGTCGTTAACACAAAAGAAACTCATTGCTGTCTAGCGCACAGGTAACAACCAAACAGCACAGACAGAGCAGACAAACAACACTGCAACAGCACAGTACAGATTAACAAAATTGCAACAGCACAGTACAGATAACAACACTGCAACAGCACAGTACAGATTAACAACATTGCAACAGCACAGTACAGATTAACAACATTGCAACAGCACAGTACAGATTGATAACACTGCAACAGTACAGTACAGATTAACAACATTGCAACAGCACAGTACAGATTAACAACACTGCAACAGCACAGTACAGATTGATAACACTGCAACAGCACAGTACAGATTAACAACAATGCAACAGCACAGTACAGATTAACAACACTGCAACAACACAGTACAGATTGATAACATTGCAACAGCACAGTACAGATTGATAACACTGCAACAGCACAGTACAGATTGATAACACTGCAACAACACAGTATATACTGACAACACTGCAACAACACAGTGCAGATTGATAATGCTGCAACAACACAGTAGACTGACAACACTGCGACAACAGAGTACAGATTGATAACACTTCAACAACACAGTACAGGTTGATAACACTGCAACAACACAGTACAGATCGATAACACAGCAACAACACAGTACATACTGACAACACTGCAACAATACAGTACATATTGATAAAACTGCAACAACACAGTACAGATTGATAACACTGCAACAACACAGTACAAATTGATAACACTGCAACAACACAGTGCATATTGATAACACTGCAACAACACAGTACATATTGCTAACACTGCAGCAACACAGTACATATTGCTAACACTGCAGCAACACAGTACAGAGTGACAACACTGCAACAACACAGTACATATTGCTAACACTGCAGCAACACAGTACAGAGTGACAACACTGCAACAACACAGTACATATTGATAACACTGCAACAACACAGTACATATTGCTAACACTGCAGCAACACAGTACAGAATAACAACACTGCAACAACACAGTACAGATTGATAACACTGCAACAACACAGTACATATTGCTAACACTGCAGCAACACAGTACAGAGTGACAACACTGCAACAACACAGTACATATTGATAACACTGCAACAACACAGTACATATTGCTAACACTGCAGCAACACAGTACAGAATAACAACACTGCAACAACACAGTACAGATTGATAACACTGCAACAACACAGTACAAATTGATAACACTGCAACAACACAGTACATATTGATAACACTGCAACAACACAGTACATATTGCTAACACTGCAGCAACACAGTACAGAGTGACAACACTGCAACAACACAGTACATATTGCTAACACTGCAGCAACACAGTACAGAGTGACAACACTGCAACAACACAGTACATATTGATAACACTGCAACAACACAGTACATATTGCTAACACTGCAGCAACACAGTACAGAATAACAACACTGCAACAACACAGTACAGATTGATAACACTGCAACACACAGTACATATTGATAACACTGCAACAACACAGTACATATTGCTAACACTGCAGCAACACAGTACAGAGTGACAACACTGCAACAACACAGTACAGACTGACAACACTGTAACAACACAGTACATACTGATAACACTGCAACAACACAGGACATATTGATAACACTGCAACAACACAGTACAGAGTGACAACACTGCAACAGCACAGACTGATAACACTACAACAGCACAGTACAGACTGACAACACTGCACCAGCACATTAAATACTGCAACAACACAGTAGACTGACAACATTGCTACAGCACAGAACGCCAACAGCACTGTTAACTTTTGAAAAAGCAGAATATTTCTGAGCCATGAGCAAGACAAAAGAGCACATCTGAAGAGGATGTTCTCACCATGTTGTTGTCATCACTGGGGAATGTTTTCATGTGCTCTGTAGCTGGGGTGGAGGGAGAACTTGTCTGGGGTGTGTCTGTGTCATCCTCACTCATGTCTTCCAACCCTGCATCATCTACAGCACACATACAAGTACTCCAGGTCATGCACAGCACACAAACAAGTACTCCAGGTCATCTACAGCACACACACAAGTAATCCAGGTCATCTACAGCACACATACAAGTACTCCAGGTCATCTACAGCACACACACAAGTAATCCATGTCATCTACAGACACACACAAGTAATCCAGTTCATCTACAGCACACACAAGTACTCCAGGTCATCTACAGCACACACGCAAGTAATCCAAGTCATCTACATCACACATACAAGTACTCCAGGTCATCTACAGCACACACACAAGTAATCCAAAT
Source organism: Lamellibrachia satsuma (assembly GCA_033239005.1). NCBI lineage: Eukaryota > Metazoa > Annelida > Polychaeta > Sabellida > Siboglinidae > Lamellibrachia > Lamellibrachia satsuma. The sequence goes on along the minus strand of BSQZ01000063.1, from coordinate 3,425,798 downwards.
CATCTACAGCACACATACAAGTACTCCAGGTCATCTACAGCACACACACAAGTAATCCAGGTCACCTACAGCACACATACAAGTACACCGCGTCATCTACAGCACACATACAAGTACTCCAGGTCATGCACAGCACACATACAAGTACTCCAGGTCATCTACAGCACACACACAAGTAATCCAAGTCATCTACAGCACACATACAAGTACTCCAGGTCATCTACAGCACACACACAAGTAATCCAGGTCACCTACAGCACACATACAAGTACACCGCGTCATCTACAGCACACATACAAGTACTCCAGGTCATGCACAGCACACATACAAGTAATCCAGGTCATCTACAGTACACATACAAGTACTCCATGTCTTGTACAGCACACCTACAAGTACTCCATGTCTTGTACAGCACTTATAAAAGTATTCCAAGTCATCTACAGCACACATGCAAATACTCTAGGTCATGTACAACACACATACAAGTACTCCATGTCTTGTACAGCACTTATAAAAGTATTCCAAGTCATCTACAGCACACATGCAAGTACTCCATGTCTTGTACAACACACATACAAGTACTCCAGGTCATCTACAGCACACATACCCTGTGTCTTGTACAACACACATACAAGTATTCCTGGTCATATGCAGCACACACAAGTACTCCAGGTCATATATAGCACACATACAAGTACTCCAGGTCATATACAGCACACATACAAGTACTCCAGGTCATCTACAACACACATACAATCACTCCAGATCGTCTACAGCATACACACAAGTACTCCAGGTCATCTACAGCTGGGGTTCCCAACCTTTTTTCCTTGAGGCCCTAAAAGCCACTGAGGCCTACCGTATTGCCCAAAAATTATTGATACAATTGAAGATGCACATTTTTATTAAATAAAAATACACTATATATAATTTTCAGAATCTGTTTCAGTTGCTCGGGAAAAAGCAGCACACGCTTAATTCAATTTGCAGGGGTTTAATGGGTTAAAGGTTTTTTTACACACAATCAACGTGGACATTGTGTTGTCAAACCATCCCGAGGACCTGACGGCCACGGACCACAGTTTGGGAACCCGTGATCTACAGCACATGTACAAGAATTCCATGTCATCTGCAGCACACATACAAGTACTCCAGGTCATCTACAGTACACACAAGTACACTAGGTAGGTCATCTACAGCATACATACAAGTACTCCAGGTCATCTACAGCACACATACAAGTACTCCAGGTCATCTACAGTACACATACAAGTACTCCAGGTCATCTACAGCACACATACAAGTACTCCAGGTCATCTACAGTACACATACAAGTACACTAGGTAGGTTATCTACAGCACACATACAAGTACTCCAGGTCATCTACAGCACACATACAAGTACTCCAGGTCATCTACAGTACACATACAAGTACTCCAGATCATCTACAGCACACATACAAGTACTCCAGGTCATCTACAGCACACATGGAAGTACTCCAGGTCATCTACAGCACACATACAAGTACACCAGGTCATCTACAACACACACAAGTACACTAGGTAGGTCATCTACAGCACACATGCAAGTATTCAAGGTCATCTACGGCAAATACACAAGAACTCCAGGTCATCTATAACACACATACAAATACTTCAGGTCATCTACAGTACACATAGAAGTATTCCATGTCATCTGCAGCACACACACAAGTACTCCAGGTCATCTGCTGCACACACACAAATATTCCAGGTCATCTACAGCACACATACACAAGTATTCCAGGTCATCTACAGCACACATACACAAGTAGTCCAGATCGTCTATAGCACACATACACAAGTACTCCCAATCGTCTATAGCACACATACACAAGTACTCCCGATCGTCTATAGCACACATACACAAGTACTCCAGATCGTCTATAGCACACATACACAAGTACTCCCGATCGTCTATAGCACACATACACAAGTACTCCAGATCGTCTATAGCACACATACACAAGTACTCCCGATCGTCTATAGCACACATACACAAGTACTGCAGATCGTCTATAGCACACATACACAAGTACTCCAGATCGTCTATAGCAAACATACACAGAAATAGACAACTTACCTCGAGCTTTCAACTTTCTGTCTTCAAACACGGGGAATGTACTGCAGAATACAACATAACAGCAATCATCAGTTGAACTGTCAGCATATCTACCCTACTCTATCACTAACTCCTACTTTCTAGTCCTTCCGAGGTTCTTTCCTCTACTCGTTCCATCTATCCACCATCTCCTTCCTTCCCCATCTCCTCCCATCTTCCCCCTTCCCACTGCATTCCACCTGTGATCCTAGTTGAAGGACTGGTATGCTGGACAGTGGACGTGTTCCCTTGTCTAGGCAGTACATGTCCACAAACATCAATCTCCTTAGACACATTCAAAGCCAGTGCAGCTTTCTGCAAACTTGAGGACTGAACATGGCTGGAGTGGTCCACGTATAAGGCTTCAAACAAACTTGTTGTCTGCAGAGGTGCAGTCCTCACTACACTTATATCCATGCAAGACCTGTCAAATCTATGAGCAAAACATCAGGATAATATAGGGTAGACAAAGGTTCTGCAAAATCAAATTGCTCAGAAGCATTTAAATTTTTTTATGTTGAGGATAACTAACTGTCCACAAGGTATGTCCAATGATTAATGTCTTGGGGTAATTGCCCTGAAAACATGACAACGGACTTAGCACTGTGTTTATTACTAAAGTTGTGTGGCTGTAATATAGGGTAGTTTCTCTCCTCACCACACATAATTATATTATACACAATTTGCTTTAATTGTCATTTGTGCATTTTAACTGCATCATGTAATTATGATTAGACAGCAACAGATTAAGTAGAACTACATCATCACAATTTGGCACCCTACTGAAATAACTAAAACATCTGGTAACAGCCAGTGAAATGTAGTGTGGGTTGGGATGTAACGTGGTTGAGACAGGGTTGTGTAAAGGAGAAGAGATGTTCACCTGGATGGTGTGCTGACTGAGTCATCCCTGTTGGCAGGGTAGTAGATCACCTCTCTGTCCACAGTCTCATCTCCATCATCACCCTCTGTCGAGTCTCCACATCCAAACTCACAGTTACGTAGGAAGCTTATCCTGTCATCTGACTGAAACCAGATATAACACATAGCACCATATTATTAACTGAGCATTCCAGTTCTAGTAGGAGACACTCTAGTTCAAGAACAAGCACATCCTAGTTCTAGTAGGAGACACTCTAGTTCAATAACGAGACATCCTAGTACTAGTATAGTACATTCTAGTTCTAGTAGGAGACTTCTTAGTTCTAGTATGAGACATCCCAGTTCCAGTACGAGACATTCTAGTTCCAGTATTAGACACCACAGTCCTGAGCTGACCTGGATTACCTGAGTGTCTGTGTTCCCCAGGCCCAATATTTTGAATTCATCGTCATCGCTGTCGTCCTGGTTGTACTCATCGTCATTCACAACTGGCACCTGGTGGCAGAACAGTGAACTATGTGAATGACAAGTGAAAGATTTGGGACACATGACAGGATCTGTTCAGCAGTCTCAACATATCACTCCAGGGAGTTTCATTCACAAAGACATCAAAGGATTAAGGCATCGCTTGGGTCTAAACGCGTTTTATTTTCTTATTTCATTATCACTGAACCTACAGAGCTGAAACTTTCATAGATTGCAAGTCCAGGTAAGAGTAATGCTGTGAATTTTTTTCAGAAAGTTTCATACATATTTTCCCACGGTATGCAGCCATCTTGGATTGAATGTTGCGTGTGACTTATATCAGTAACCATTGGATTTAGAGGACTCAAATTTGGTGTGTAGTTACTCCACATAATCCCAATGAAAACAGTCAGTTGACTTTCCAAGTTTTCAAAAAACTTTTGTTTTCATGATTTTTTTACATCTGAATGTATTTTTTCATCATGAAATTTTACATTGATGGTTCATTATATAAAATATAAATAATGTTTTCTAAAAAGTTACTAGATAGTTTTCAAGAGCATACTATCAAGAAACACTGTAGAAAGTTTCAAGTAATTCTGTCAAACAATAGCAGAGATAAGTGACACGGGAGGCAGTAGGTGTGAGGGAAAACATGTTTTTGAGAAAATCGTGTTCAAAGTTTATGTACATTGGCACATACATTTCAACATCTGAAAAGCTACCTAGATGATTGAAACTTTGCATACATATTACTGAATGTATAATCTATCAAAAGGCAAAGTTAAGAGTCATTGGCATTGTAAAATAAATTTCACACAAGTCCAGAGTACCCGACACCAATGCCCATCGTTGCCGACACAGCTGATCTCACCACGACAAATGGGACATTCGTCGCCTGAGTCCCATCGATACAGTCTGATGACAGAGTTGCATTGATGACCTTGTCGCAACTGGTGCAGAAAGTCTCGAGGCCACACACCATGCCGAGGGTGCGGTGCGGTCAACAGCTGGGGTGGAGAGTGTATGCTTCCTACACAACGTGCATAGCAGGTTCGCAACAAGTGATGGCAACACGGCACAGCGTACAAGTACTGTTGAAAGATCTCCATCAGCATCCGTCTCATCCTCAACCAGGAATCGCGGGACACCTATCTCCTCCAGAAGATCTGCATAACCAAACTTCCGTTCAGTGACAGACAGTCTCCGAGACGGATCAGCTGGTACTATTGATGACCGCCTTGATGCCTGGAAAAAATACACAATATAAATGTATTTCATGAACAAAAAGTATCCAAGACATGTTCAACAACAAAAGCCCCCCCTTACTACGTATGCAGGGATATGGCATTGAATGCAATTTATTTTATTGGCATTGCCATATTATACACACACACCCGCGCGCGTGTGTGTATATAGGCTATGTATACAATAATTGCCAGGGCAAATTGTAGTAATATAATAAACCATAGTTACAACTCTGCTTGAGTGCTTCTGATGTGCCTGGATGGCCCCTGGGCCTGAATGTCAACACAACCACGAACATCAACAGCATGAACTAGATCAGCGTCAAATCGTTTATACAGTAATAGTTATGCCACAAAGGCGATGTTTGGATAAAACGCAAGTGAACATATGAAATATCAGAATTAAACTTACACTGCGTGCCATTCTCGCTGGCACCACCGACGGTGATGGTCGAAGAAGACGAAGTTGTCGCCGCCGGCGAATTCAACCCTCGATGCCTTCGCACACGCGCTAACTGCAACGATGCAAACTTTCGCTGCCTCCCAGTACCGTAACCGCCCACTCGCTTTCGACCAAACGGCATAATGTCGTTTTACAAAGCGATATAAATGAACGAAACTCATGGGATAAAAAAGTCGATCGAATCGAATGTAGCTGGTATTTCAAGCTGACGTCAGAGGATGGAAATTAGTATTACAACCAATTAGAGCGCTTGATTTGAGGGAATCCGACATCACGTGGTGATGTCCGGCGAATCGTCGTGGCATTCCCCATTCCTTTGTCACCGAGATGGTTCAGAGGCGGTCATTTATAGTCGGAATTACTCGGATACCTCCGGGCACATTTTAAAACTGTTTGTACCATCATACAGAGCGAAAATGGGGCTTTCCCGTGATATGCGCCATGTTGGAATGGCAGCGTTTTCCGGCATGCAATGGCTCGCGGAATATCACCTAATGTCCCATTAGTCTCGGTTCATTTGATATAAACAAAGACTTAGCAATGATAGGCATCATACAAAAGACACGTTTTATGACAGAAACGTGTTTATTTCGACAGTGCAACTTACATGAATGGCAAGTTGAATAATATTTATACACGGAAATAGCAACAACTCGAAATTCATTTTATTGTAAAAAATCCGTCAAATCCGACCCGAGTTTCCCGTTAATTCAAACAAAAGGTAAATACATGTACTATGACAGTTAAAATCATGTAAATAACCCCTCCACTGAATTGGTCAATTAATGATTTTGTCTATGCACTATTTTGTCATAAAACTTCAAAATCAAGTCATGTGTGACATTTTATACACACAATAGACTGTAGATTTTCGTATATACACGTTATTCATTATTTTGTGGGTTGATTGAGTTTGTATACCAATGTGAAGCAACTGAGACATGGTGTGGTTAGTTTCGGGTAGATTCATTGGACAGAGAAGACAAGTGGAGAAGTATTCTGTTAGAGATGTTACAAAATGAAGGTGCTTGCTGCGAGACATTTTGCTAAAGAACAGACATACGTGCTGAGAGGAGAGAGTTTGTTTAGAATAATTACGCCAAACTTGTAATAATGTGGACATTCAGCCTGTATACAGTGTGGTATAGTGGGAGGGTGATGACATTCAGCCTGTATACAGTGTGGTATAGTGGGAGGGTGATGACATTCAGCCTGTATAGTGTGGTATAGTGGGAGGGTGATGACATTCAGCCTGTATACAGTGTGGTATAGTGGGAGGGTGATGACATTCAGCCTGTATACAGTGTGGTATAGTGGGAGGGTGATGACATTCAGCCTGTATACAGTGTGGTATAGTGGGAGGGTGATGACATTCAGCCTGTATACAGTGTGGTATAGTGGGAGGGTGATGACATTCAGCCTGTATACAGTGTGGTATATTGGGAGGGTGATGACATTCAGCCTGTATACAGTGGGAGGGTGATGACACGTGAACACTCACAGATTCCCTATTCAGAGTGTGTAACTTGTCAGATGCCAACTCCAGCCCTGGGGGAAATCTATGGCAGTCTGAAAGTACATACATTTATTGTTGGTTCAACTGCTGCAAATGTTTGTATCTATCAAAATTCACTTTACATTACTGGCGGTGACCGAAACATAGCTGCTAATTACATTTGTTATCATAAAATGTAACCATCCTGTTTAGCAACTTGTAAACCATATCAACCAATGACCTTGAAACCACCGACCACTGTGTGGACCAGATATTACTGACATTTTCCTGGGCATATTTCACAAGACTGAAATATTCTTGATTCTACCCTCAATATTTACTCCCTCCTCCCGTTTATTTTTGTATGCAAACATATTTCATTAACATCCAGTCTTCCCCCAGACACGTGTACAACAAAGATGTTTGTGGAATTTAAATTATCCTAACTGTATAGACTGCTAGATTGTGTGCTTGCAAGAGAGCCTAGATGAACTTACTGAAGACGTCTGAGAGAGGCAGCTTCATGGGACTGCTCTCATCCAGCACAGACTTCATCACAATGCCCGGATTCTCTGCCCACCGTCCTCTTGGTGCAGCTGACTTCACATCAACCTCCTCCATCTGCTGCCTGCCACCTGAGCCCTGCAACACCTGTGGGACACATATACACCTGTGTCAGTCGGTGTCTGTGGGACACATACACCTGTGTCAGTCGGTGACTGTGGGACATTTACACCTATGTCAGTCAGTGACTGTGGCACATATACACCTGTGTCAGTCAGTGACTGTGGAACATATACACCTATGTCAGTCTGTGCTTGTGGGACACACACACACATGTGTCAGTCGATGTCTGTGGGACATATACACTTATGTCAGTCAGTGACTGTGGGACATATACACCTGGGTCAGTCAGTGACTGTGGGACATTTACACCTGTGCCAGTCGGTGACTGTGGGACATATACACCTATGTCAGTCAGTGACTGTGGGACATATACACCTATGTCAGTCAGTGACTGTGGGAAATTTACACCTGTGTCAGTAGATGACTGTGGGACATATACACCTATGTCAGTCAGTGACTGTGGGACATATACATCTGTGTCAGTCAGTGACTGTGGGACATACACACCTGTGTCAGTCTGTGCTTGTGGGACACACACACATGTGTCAGTCGATGTCTGTGGGACATATACATCTGTGTTAGTCAGTGACTGTGGGACATATACACCTGTGTCAGTCGGTGACTGTGGGACATATACACCTGTGTCAGTCGGTGACTGTGGGACATATACACCTATGTCAGTCAGTGACTGTGGAACATATACACCTGTGTCAGTCAGTGACTGTGGAACATATACACCTGTCAGTCAGTGACTGTGGAACATTTACACCTGTGTCAGTCGGTGACTGTGGGACATATACACCCATGTCAGTCAGTAACTGTGGGACATATACACCTGGGTCAGTCGGTGACTGTGGGACATATACACTTGTGCCAGTCAATGTATGTGTGACATATAGTGATATACACCTATGTCAGAGTGAGCAGGTATTTGTACAATATGGTTTATCAAAGTCATCAGCTCCCAGTATTTTACAGTTATTCTACTTATATAAACACATCTAGCTGATACTACCCTTTCATGCAGTTACACGACAACCTTGTTAGATGCTACCTCTGCTAATACTCATACAATACCCATAATGTCTCATCTATAATATAATGCAGTTTGTGGCTGTGTTTGTATGTTTGTAATATTATATCTCCATCAGTTTTGCATGTATGGGACTAACATTTTGTGTGTCCAGGATCTGATGGTGATGGTTCGTATATTTTTTTTATTTTTTTTATTCCTTGGAGAGTGGGGGTAAAAATGTCAAACATAAGTTACAATGGTGGAATTAATTTGTTTTCTATGTCATTGTAAAGATAATAATGACGCCAACACATTTGTCGCTGGATGTATACAGCAATTTTGTATGCTTTTCAAGTTATTGCAGTTTGTTTGTGAAAAATTTTTGCATTACTTCCCGTTTCTTGCTGAGAATCATGTGCATACGCTACATGAAAAATATGGCAGAACACCACAAGACTTCCCAAAAATTTGCTTGGGTAATACGCGGCTTTAACAAGAAAAGTCTTATATGGCTGTTTTTTCATCCCGTGCAACACCAGGTAACTAAGTTAGTAATGTATATTTCACAATCAATCATTTATGAGCATTGAAGTATGAGAAACAAGACAATCTTCACAAACTGTTACTTCAGTACCAATGAGGACAAGTACTAAGTACTTTGTCCGAGCCCTACTTGCCTGTTTTTTGGCCCATGAGGGCAGTTGTCCAACACTGAAGCGGTAGTTGGTCTTGGAGTCATGCTCTGGGACGGTGTGTGTCCGGTCATCTGGGAAGTTGTCTGTTTGGTCACCTGGGAAGTTGTTCTCCAACAGTCCAATGACGTCACTGAAGCCATCCTTCTGGTCAGTCACCTTGTCACTGGCCAATACTGACCTGAACATCAACAACCGTTGCATGTTGTGAGAAACAAAAACAACTGACTGAATGTCTGCTTACTCTTGGCACAAAGACCAGACATGGACAGTTAAATGAGTAGTGATACCAACACATGACTCCAGGCATGTTTTCTGAATGTCGTTTGTTCTTTACACATTTTCAGCTAACATGCTATTTAAAATGACATTGATCTATTTGTGAGCCTACCTGTCAAAGTCCTCTTGCCACGGAGTGTCAAGTGTCGCCTTCTTGCCCAGTTCAACCAATCGACTGTGCATGTGTTCAGTGACCTCTGGTGGAAGACGCCATACAAAGATACATCTGCACAGAAACAATATCATATTGGCAGATAGACACTTAGACATGGGCATGCACATTTCTATGTACTTCCTACATCCTATAAGGCAAGTTGGAGAATGGAGCTACAATGTTTTGTTAAGATCCAACATTTACAAGGTCACTGATATCTCTACAAATCACATTCATATTTAGCACTCGTAAAAGAAAAAACAGAAAGACATTGCAATCAAACCTTATTGTATCTGCCAACAACTGTCAGTGGTCAACTCACCCATCACCTGATACAGAGATGAGATGTTTGAGGTCATTCATGAACTTCACCCCCGTGACAACCTCTGAGTGGCCATACATGGACGCTATGAGCTCCCCGCTGAAGAAGTCATACAGGCAGATGTTCTTGTTGGAGCAGGTCGTAGCCAGGTATGCTCCAGACTGGTCCAGCTCTACACGGATGAGCGTGCCTTCCGAGCCCACTGACCCACTGTAGCATTTCTTCTTCTTCCCATTCTTTATGTTGTAGATCCTGTCAACATGATCACAGTGGGACAATCACATGGCAGAGATCCTGTAAACATGATCCCAGGAGACAATAACATGGCAGAAATCCTGTCAACGTGATCTCAGGCCATTGGTGATTAAATCAACTTAATTGCTTTATATTTATTAATTCAGTTCATTTAATCTTAATTACATGCATTCACACTATTTTACTGACATGTAATCAAGAAAGTACATCTATCCCAATTAATTTGATTCAACTTCAAACAATGTGCATCATGGCACTGTTGCTTGGGAAACAGGTGTTGTCCCATTTACCAATGGAATTATGTTAACTCTGTTGCAGTGACTGGGTTTTGTTGGTGTGCTATGCTAAGTGTGAGTGACATATACCGAACATTGGTGGTGTGTATGAGAGACCACTGACATAGTCAATACGAAATGGTCTCACCTGACATTCCTGTCCTGGCATGCAGTCACCACAAACTTCTTTGTTGCATCAACGTCCATGTCATACAGGGTAGTCTTCCCCACCAGGTGTCTGTTCAGCACAAACTGGAAGTGTGGTGTCTGTCAACGTACAACAATACACAGATTGGTAGTGTGACATTTATCAACATACAAGGGACAGAGACTGGAAGTGTGACATCTATCAATATACAAAGGACAAAAACTGGAAGTGTGGTGTCTATCAACGTACAACAATACACAGATTGGAAGTGTGACATCTATCAACATACAAAGGACACAGACTGGAAGTGTGACGTCTATCAACATACAAAGGACACAGACTGGAAGTTTGGTGTCTGTCAACATACAACAATACACAGACTGGAAGTGTGACGTCTATCAACATACAAGGGACACAGACTGAAAGTGTGACGTCTATCAACGTACAAAGGACACAGACTGGAAGTGTGGTGTCTGTCAACTTACAACAATACATAGACTGGAAGTGTGATGTCTGTTAACATACAACAATACACAGACTGGAAGTTTGGCATTTGTCAACATACAACAATACACAGACTGGAAGTGAGATGTCTGTCAACATACAACAATACACAGACTGGAAGTGAGATGTCTGTCAACATACAACAATACACAGACAGGAAGTGAAATGTCTGTCAACATACAACAATACACAGACAGGAAGTGAGATGTCTGTCAACATACAACAATACACAGACTGGAAGTGAGATGTCTGTCAACATACAACAATACACAGACAGGAAGTGAAATGTCTGTCAACATACAACAATACACAGACTGGAAGTGAGATGTCTGTCAACATACAACAATACACAGACAGGAAGTGAGATGCCTGCAACATACAACAATACACAGACAGGAAGTGAAATGTCTGTCAACATACAACAATACACAGACAGGAAGTGAGATGTCTGTCAACATACAACAATACACAGACAGGAAGTGGGGTGTCTGTCAACATACAACAATACACATACTCGATGTGTGAAATCTATCAACATACAAGGGACACAGACTGGAAGTGTGACATCTATCAACATACAAGGGACACAGACTGGAAGTGTGACATCTATCAGCATACAAGGGACGCAGACTGGAAGTGTGACATCTATCAACATACAAGGGACACAGACTGGAAGTGTGACATCTATCAACATACAAGGGACACAGACTGGAAGTGTGACATCTGTCAATATACAAGGGACAGACTGGAAATGTGACGTCTATCAACATACAAGGGACAGACTGGAAGTGTGATGTCTGTCAACATACTAGGGACACAGACTGGAAGTGTGACATCTATCAACACAGGGTGTTTGAAATGTCAAGTCAATAATAAAGCCATCAAATATGCTAACTTCCCCCATACTGTATGTAAATGTGGGGATAAGCATAGCTGTACAGACTGACTGACTGCTCCCATGTGACTGGTCATATGACTGGTCTCTGACACTGACCATCTGAGCGGTCCTGAAGAGCAGGGACTTGTCTGCGCCACAGGTGATCATGTGTAGTCTATCGCCATCCTCAGCGAACTTGACCGATGTGATGGCTGACGAGTGGTCATCCAGTGTCTGCACCAGACCATACTGCTGGCCAACATCAAAGACGTGTATGAGACGGTCACGGCTGGCCGACGACAGGAAATGCACGCCTGAGTGAACAATGAAACACATATTAAAATAAACCTTCAGTAGATCTAAATTTTAGGAACTTTCTTTTTCCTTGGAGTCTATGTTGAAATTTATTTAAAACCTGCATTAAAGGTAATATTACCATAACAAATTAATGTATACCTTATATAAACTTCTGTTTTACTGCGGATTCTGGATTTTTTCATTCCTGTTATCCTGTTACATTTCCACCATGTTCCCATGGCGTCACAACAACCAGTTAAACTATTCTATAAATATGATATATAAGTATATTTAAATAGGATGGAAAAATTATAATCAGCAGCAAGCAGTGAGAGCATGGGATTGTGTTATGAGATTTCAGCTTTTTAAGATTGTTAACCCTAGGAGTGACCAATGATAAATTTCCACAGTGTACACAAATCAGAGTTATCACGAGGGTGCTTTAAAAAATCATAACATCGCTAATAATTTTCGCACAAATGTGAAGTATCATTCTGTTGCTAAAAAGACTCTTTATTATAATAAAATTATAAAAACTACAGCACATAATGTTATTATGAAGATACTACTTCTTAAATTTCATCAAAAAAGAAAGCAACATTTTTTATTTTCACCCTGCTACTAGATTGCTGAGTGGCTGTATGTCTCTATGTCCAATTAGAAAAATGTAGTCATACATATTAGCTACAAAACAAATATGTTGAGAACTTTTATTTTTATGATCTTTTCCAACACCGGACCATGATGATTCAGACAGGCCCATCGGTCCCACGTTGTTTACCGGGTTGTGGAAATCGTGATGGCAACTTGCTAGTATTTACCTCAAAAAAGCCTGCAACATTGTTCTAACTGTTTGAACTAGTATAATAGCGTGATTCACCAAAATATTTACCAAAATATTGACATGGAAACTTTGAAATAATCCAGCCTAAGATGAAATGACACAGAATAAAGTGAGAAAACAAAATGGCGGATTAGTAAATAAAAGGCTTAGACGGCCCAGACAACATGTTTTGTAACGACGATCTCTCATTCACATGTATTCGAATAGGCCAATCATAGATCTTTCCAAAGTATAATGTGTTACATATTTGGGTACTATAAATGGAAACGTAAATTTATTCTGCAGAGCATAGTAAAAGCAGCCAAATATGTGTGCCAACTATGTGACGCGTTTAGTAAGCTAGATCATCATTAGCTATCATCGACTATGCTCATGAATAAATATAAATCAGAATGAAGAGTGATTCAGCTTTCCAATAATACCATTTGTTCCCATGTGAGGTACTGGTGACGAAAACGAAAATTGTTCCTACAGAGTGATAAAAAAATCGGCCGGAACACTTTTCGCACTGATTGTGCGGGCCGAATTTCGGCCCAGTGGTCACTCCCAGAGTTAAATATGTTTGCTACAAAACCATGATGTTTGCAACAACATTATCACATTTGCTACATTATCGTTACCATCATATCTGCTATTCTGCAGTTGTACTAGTGAACTTGGATGTCAAACACGACACCAAAGTGATCAGTGAACTCACCTGTTGTGCTTGGATTGGTGAACTCTAAACAGAGAACTTCAGAGTCATGTGCCTCAAGAATGTGGCATTGCTCCATGGTATGTAGGTCATGAATCCTACAGCAGAAGAGCTGCACTGTGTGGATGACACATCAACAACACAATCCAGCCAGGCCCCACACAATCCAGCCAGGCCCCACACAATCCAGCCAGGCACACACAATCCAGCCAGGCCCTGCACAATCCAGCCAGGCCCCACACAATCCAGCCAGGCCCCACACAATCCAGCCAGGCCCCACACAATCCAGCCAGGCCCCACACAATCCAGCCAGGCCCCACACAATCCAGCCAGGCCCCACACAATCCAGCCAGGCCCACACAATCCAGCCAGGCCCTGCACAATCCAGCCAGACCCTGAACATGGCAGCCAGGATCAGAACAATCCTGCCAGGCCCTGCGCAATCTAGCTAGGATCTGCACAATCCAAACAATCCCTGCACAATCCAGCCAGGACCTGCACAATCCAGCCAGGCCTTGCACAATACAGCCAAGACATGTACCATACAGCCAAGACGTGCAAAATACAGCCAGCACCTGCACAATATAGCCAAGACATGCACAATTCAGCCAAGACCTGCACAATACAGCCATGACCTGCACAATACAGCCAGGACCTGCACAATACAGCCAGGACCTGCACAATACAGCCAGGACCTACACAATACAGCCAAGACATGCACAATACAGCCAGGACCTGCACAATACAGCCAGGACCTGCACAACACAGCCAAGACATGCACAATACAGGACCTGCTCAATACAGCCAAGACATGAACAATGCAGCCAGGACCTGCACAATATAGCCAGGACCTACACAATACAGCCAGGACATGCACAATACAGCCAGGACCTACACAATACAGCCAGGACCTACACAATACAGCCAGGACATGCACAATACAGCCAGGACATGCACAATACAGCCAGGACATGCACAATACAGCCAAGACCTACACAATACAGCGAAGACCTGCACAATACAGCCAGTACATGCACAATGCAGCCAGGACATGCACAATACAGCCAAGACCTACACAATACAGCCAAGACCTACACAATACAGCCAGGACCTGCACAATACAGTCAGGACCTACACAATACAGCCAGGACCAACACAATACAGCCAGGACCTACACAATACAGCCAGGACATGCACAATACAGCCAGTACATGCACAATGCAGCCAGGACATGCACAATACAGCCAGTACATGCACAATGCAGCCAAGACATGCACAATACAGCCAGGACATGCAGTGGATAGAAGTTGAAACAGGTGTAACTGACCTGATATTTCCAACCCTGTCTCCAGATGCCATATGCTGTCCCCTGGGACAAACCCTGACAGCCCGCACCCCGTTCTTCTCCAGGAAGCCTGTGTCCGTCCTGTCTGTCTTGCCAGCTGAGCACAAATACAATCTTTCACTGTTGTCCACAATGCTTTGTGCACTTGCACATTTCTAGCTTTATCTTATTTATTACATGTTTCCACGTTAATCTATTTCTATGAATGTTTAATCTGCTATACAGTGTATACATTTGCATATGACAATCAATTATTGCTATGCTGTTTCTAGCACTAGCATAATATGTAATAACTAATGTAATATGCAATAACTAATGTAGTATGTAATAACTAATGTGATATGTAATAACTGTAGTATAAGTATTAGTACTTTACAATGGCAAACAAGGTGCAATTTAATCATTCAACTATCAAATTGTGATATAAGTTATACCCAATTATGTGCATCATCAAAGGTGCAATGGTCATGCAAGAAAGTTGTTAACTTACACAAGGTTAAAGTGTTTTGTGATGATGTTCTTACTTTGTGTAGTGTGCAAACTGTGTATGTGGTTATAGCCTTGTGTATTTTTTAAATAAATAAAGTTTGCACACTATGAGCCAAATTTTTTAAAAGTATTTAAAAATATAGTTTTCATGAATTACTGTTTTCATGTTAATGTTTGGAATTCATGTTCAGAATTGGAATTGTGTTAATACATTATGATGGAATTATGAATATTTTAAAAACAATTACAGAAATTCGGTTATGATTAATAATGAATTCAGCATTTTAACATTTCATTTTAATAAAATGGGTTCCAGGAATCGTACTTCAAAAAGACAACCATTTAAAAACAAAATGGTTTTCATTAGCACAATGTTTCGTAATATTTGACATTATGACAGTGCAAACATTGCAGTGGCTAACAATCTGCCTACCTGGGTTAAACTTAACGTCCTTGATGTTGTTCAACTCTGGGTCTGTGTAGATCACCTTCAGCAGCTCCTGGGAATACAACAATCAATGGATTAGTATGAATAGTGAAAACATCACAACTAGTAGATAATTAACATAACACACACTGTTGTTAGACAGCGGTCTATCTGTACACTACAGTTGACAGACAGGTCTGTCTGTACGCTACAGCTGACAGACGGAGGTTGTTAGATGGTGATCTGTCTGTGAAAACATCACAACTAGTAGATAATTAACATAACACACACTGTTGTTAGACAGCGGTCTATCTGTACACTACAGTTGACAGACAGGTCTGTCTGTACGCTACAGCTGACAGACGGAGGTTGTTAGATGGTGATCTGTCTGTGAAAACATCACAACTAGTAGATAATTAACATAACACACACTGTTGTTAGACAGCGGTCTATCTGTACACTACAGTTGACAGACAGGTCTGTCTGTACGCTACAGCTGACAGACGGAGGTTGTTAGATGGTGGTTTGTCTGTATGCTACAGCTGACAGAACAGGGTTGTTAGACGGTGGTCTGTCTGTATGATACAGCTGACAGACAGAAGTTGTTAGATGGTGGTCTGTCTGTATGCTACAGCTGACAGGCAGAGGTTGCTAGACGGTGGTCTGTCTGTACACTACGGATGACAGACAGAGGTTGCTAAACGGTGGTCTGTCTGTACACTATGGTTAACAGACAGAGGTTGTTAGACGGTGGTCTGTCTTACGCTGCTGTTGACAGACAGAGGTTGTTAGACAGTGGTCTGTCTGTATGCTACAGTTAACAGATAGAGCTTGTTAGACAGTGGTCTGTCTGCACGCTACAGTTGACAGACAGAGGTTTTTAGAAGGTGGTCTGTTTGATACCTACTGGTGACAGACAGAGGTTGTTGGACAGTGGTCTGGCTGTACGCTACAGTTGACAGACAGAGGTTGTTAGACAGTGGTCTGTCTGCATGCTGCAGCTGGCAGACAGAGGTTTTTAGACTGTGGTCTAACAGACAGAGGTTGTTAGACAGTGGTCTGACAGACATAGGTTGTTAGACAGTGGTTTGACAGACACAGGTTGTTAGACAGTGATCTGATAGACAGAGGTTGTTATACAGAGGTCTGACAGGCAGAGGTTGTTAGGCAGTGGTCTGACCGACAGAGGTTGTTACACAGTGATCTGACAGACAGAGGTTGAGGTGTTACTCACATTGCTGTAGATGTTTCTTCTGAAGGCAGTGTTGGATGTAGTTGCATGTGCATCCATGTTCCAAATACGCATTGTGTCATCACTGCTGCATGTGATGAAGGAGCCTGGCGGAAGGGCTGGGTTCTCATCCACATCTGGGTACATCTGACACACAGAACAGAAAGTATAGCTGCAAGGCATACTTTCCTAACAGGACTATTTATTATCAGGTTATCATAAATAAATGTTTGTTTATGCAAAGAAGTAAATAAAGAAGAATCAATTAAGGTTATATTTTTAAAGTATGTACTTAATATAACTTATAAATATTATGAATAAAATATAGATTTTAAAAGATTCAAAGTTGGTACATATATGTAACTGCACAATACTAAATCATAACTACAGTTGTTTTAAACCAGTCGGTTTACACAAGTGCTAGCAGACTATAGATAAACTACTTGCCTCGGCGCTCCAGATGCAGGCACTGTGGTAGAGGAAGGAGTGAGTCTTGCCAATCTTGTGGATGTCATGCACGTCCCAGATGTAGAGACTATGGTCATTGTAGACACACGTCAACTTGTTGCTGTTTTCATCCAAACTCACAGCTATAGTGTCTGGGAAGCTGGCTGTGCTGTCTTGGGTCGCCAGCGGTTGACTTCAAATACAAACGAGCATCAACATAGGATCATAACAGCCACACATGGCACCTTTCTATGGTTTGGTTGCTGCCTGATGTCACTGAGTATTTACTGGACCCTAACACTGGTTCATCATGGACTATGCTACTAAAGAAAATGTGCAATATTGTTAATGTATAGGCACACTATTTACATGGTGTGTACATACATATATTAACTATTATAAAGAAACAGTGCTTACCTTGCTTGATTTATCTGCTGCTTCTGATACCATTGACCATAACACTCATTAAATGCTTGTCAATGTGGTAAGGCATATCTGGCACAGCCCTGAGCTGGTTTTCATCTTACTTAACTGCAGATACCAAAGAGTGAAGACAGCCAATTGCTTTTCAGCAGCACTACCCACTTCATGTGGTGTTCCTCTGTTCTTGAACCATTACTTTTTACTCTTCACACTACTCCACTAAGCTCACTCATTCAAATTCACAACTTGGACCACCATCTATATGCAGATGATACACAGATTTACTTTTCCTTGGCTACCCTAGATACAAATTGCTCCTTAAACCAACTTAGGGATTGTCTCCAAAATATATTCCACTGGATGACTAATAGCAAATTAAAGTTAAATGCAAATAAAACAGTTTTTTATTATTGGTTCACAAAAGCAGCGTGGTAAACTTCATTGTTTGTTCCCTAACGCGTATGCTGAGCCGGAATTTACGAGTCACCTTTAATAATAATTTTTATTTTAGACAGCATATTTCACAAACTTGTCGCTGCTGCTTTTATCACATTTGTGACCTTCATCGTATTCACCGGTATATGTCTTTTGCTGTTGCCAAAACTATTGCAACTGCTCTTGTTTGCAGCATACTTGACTTTGCAATTCCCTTTAGCATAATATTGCTCTCAATTACATATTGAAACTTTAACATTTGCAAAATGCCAAGGGTAGTTACCAGGTCTCCTCGTTTCTCTCACTCTGCATCACTTCTTAAATCATAGCATTAGCTCCCTGTCCAATATCGCAATATTTTTAAGATCTGTACAATCACCTGTCAAGCACTTTCATCCAAACAACCAGCGTATTAACATTCACCACTGCTCACTTCTGCAAGACAGCCCAAACAGCTCCAATCATCTAATTCTAATCTACTTTTTGTTCAAAATGTTAAGACAAATGTTGGAACTACAGTTTTTTTCAGTTGCTGCACCAACTCTATGGAACTCACTCCCTCTTAGTGTTAAGTCTGTGGAACTCACTCCCTCTTATTGTTAAGTCTGTGGAACTCACTCCCTCTTAGTGTTAAGTCTGTGGAACTCACTCCCTCTTAGTGTTAAGTCTGTGGAACTCACTCCCTCTTAGTGTTAAGTCTGTGGAACTCACTCCCTCTTAGTGTTAAGTCTGTGGAACTCACTCCCTCTTAGTGTTAAGTCTGTGGAACTCACTCCCTCTTAGTGTTAAGTCTGTGGAACTCACTCCCTCTTAGTGTTAAGTCTGTGGAACTCACTCCCTCTTAGTGTTAAGTCTGTAGGGAATATAAGATTTTTCCATAAACTAAAAACCCATCCAACTGATTACAACTGGAAAACTAAAACCAATCCAACTTGTATACAACATAAAGATAACATATTGACTGACCTGGAGTCTACAGCTGTTGCAACATCTACGCCTAGTTGGTGTGGGCGTGGCAGGGTTGATAAGTAGTTGAGGGTGCGACTGTTGAAGATTCTCACAATACCATCTGCACAGCCGACATACAAGTATTCCTCTCCCACTGTCAGACAGTAGGCACAGGGTGTCTGAAGTAGAGGACACCCAACATACAATGACACCAACTACAAGAAGTAGGCACAGGGTGTCTGAAGCAGAGGACACCCAATATACAATGACACCAACTACAAGAAGTAGGCACAGGGTGTCTGAAGTAGAGGACACCCAACATACAATGACACCAACTACAAGAAGTAGGCACAGGGTGTCTGAAGCAGAGGACACCCAATATACAATGACACCAACTACAAGAAGTAGGCACAGGGGGTCTGAAGTAGAGGACACCCAGAATACAATGACATCGCCTACATGAAGTAGGCACATGGAGTCTGAAGTAGAGGACACCCAGAATACAATAACATTAACTACATGAAGTAAGCACAGGGGGTCTGAAGTAGAGGACACTCAGCATACAATGACACCAACTACAGACAGTAAGCCCAGCCAACTCACCCGTAGTTCCACCCATTTGCTGAGCAGTCTCTTCTCATTGAACTCACACAGTAGACCACTATGTGTGATGCAGTAGGTGTTGCCCACCATGGCTCCACGACCACAGCACACCCCATTGAAGAAGTTGTTCTTGCGTTCACCCAGAATGCCTGACCTCCCCAGCAGTGGCACTGTCTCCTTCACCTACATGTGACAACAATGTTTACTAGCATCACAGTCTTGTTTTGATGCTCACATTGGAATGAGCAACGAGAAGCAGTGCATAAATCTAATAAGTGTTTGTCTCATAGATTCAGCAGCCTGTGACAACCTGTGTAATCCAATCTTTTGCTCAGTTGCCTCTTACAGCCGGGTAACGTCCACCGTTATTCTATTCATTCAGAGTAATGAGGTTCTTCATAGCAAATCCATTGTACACAGTTGTCCACTCATGTTAGATTTCTGCTATCATAAGTTTGACTGTTCTGCTAGGAACTGATACCAAGGTGCTATCGTGCAATTAGTTGCCACAAATAGAACTCACCCGTGACTTGTTGGCATCCAAATACCAGAACTTGACATGTCTGTTGCCAACTGTCACAAAGCTGCTGCTGTCTTCTGTGAATGCTATGCTCACAACCTACAGGAGATATTTAAATTAAAACTGGCAACTAAATTAAAATGAATCACTTAACTGTACTAATACAATTAAGTGAAATTATTTGATAAGTAACATAATATGTGTTACTATGTGTGCATGGCTATACACATTGTTAGTGTAAAACAAATGCTCAAACATGCATTGAAGTTGAGATGTATATTTGCCATGCTGCTATAGCTATACAGTTCACAAACAAGCAAAACTTAATTTTCAAACATGAAAATTATTCGACATGAAACGTTATTGAAAAATTACATCATAACTATTATAAAGTGCCACATCAAAGACTACTACTTAAATTAAATGCTTATGGTAGCATAGTTAGCATAATCAACTGGATAGAAATGTGGGTGACAGAAGACAACGTGTTGTGGTAGAAGGGGAATTTTTAGTGGGGCACCACAAGGATCAGTATTAGGACCTTTACTATTAATTAATATTAATATTAATATATATATATATATATATATATATATATATATATATATATATATATATATATATATATATCAAACTTGGACGATAATATAAAAAGCAAGTTATTGAAATTTGTGGCTGACACAAAGGTGTTTGGAAAAGTTAACAATGATGGTGATAAAAAATTTACAAGATGATCTTGACAAATTAGTGAAATGGTCTGAAAAATGGCAGATGTTATTCAATTTGGAGAAATGTAAATGCCTACATACAGGACACGGGAACTTGAATGTAAAATATAAAATGGGAGATAGTGTTCTAGGTACCTGGTACTATGAAAAGGACTTACAATAAGTGCTGATATGAAACTCTCAGAGCAGTGTAGTATTGCAGCTTAAAAGTGTAATCAAATTCTTGGGTTGATTAGGAGAAATATAACATATAAGGAAAAAGAGCTAATTATACATATATGTATATATAAAGCAATAGTTAGGCCTCATTTAGAATATTGTATACAAACTTGAAGACCATATCATAAGCAGGATATAGATACACTAGAATGAATGTAGAGGAAAGCAACTAAACTGATTCCAGAACCGAGAGAACTTAGTCATGAAAGCCACCTATAAGAATGTGGTTTAACAACACTAGACACAAGGAGGTTAAGAGGAGATCAAATTGAAGTTTCCAAGATGTTGAATGAGTATGAAAATATTGATAGAAATATGTTGTTCTCACTTAAGAAAGATAGAAGAATTAGAGGACATAAAGTAACGTTAGTGAAGGAACAGTGTAGATTGGATATCAGAAAGTACTCCTTCTCACAGAGGACAATAAATGAATGGAACAGATTATCTACATTACAGATTATGTAAATGCTAGCAGCATGAATGTTTAAAAAGAACATTTACAAATATCTTAGAAGGGCTGATTACACTTAGATGAAGAATTGTTGGACTCTGGATTTTTGTTTGGGATGTTAAATTGTTAAATCTCATTACAGGAGAACATAATTATTAAATAATTAAACTCTGCGTAAATTACAGTGGAATCTCATTAAACCAGACATCTTGGTCCCAAGTGATTATGTCCACATTAATGAGTTTCTGAAGAAGTAATGTACACAACGTAGCGTTTGGAGATACTGTTCTTGTGAAATGATGTCCGGAAGGCGAGGTTTCATGTTTATCAGTGTCCAGATTAACTAGGCTCCACTGTATGCTTTAAATGACTGTTTATAACATGTCTTACTGTGTTTACAGTAGCCACGGCTTCTGCAAATAACCTTACAACAATTCCAGAGGAAAAACAATTGATTAATATTCATAACAATGTAACACTAAGAACCTTGCTATATCATATCACCTAGAATAATTATTACCTCTCTCCATATAAAAAATTACATAAATAGAGGTAACAATATTTTATATATAACATTCTGTTACATACTAGGCTTTTCACATTCATTCAATTGTGAACATATCTCTCATAAACAAATAAATGGTGTGCATGAATACCATGTGTATGACCATAGATATTATATATATATCGTTAACTTAGTCTAAGTTCCAATATTCTATGACTTGCTTTTCTATAGTTTGTCTGCAGAATAACATGGGGTGATTGGACCTGTTTTGTTTCCTTAATACTTTGTAATTGTTCCGCTATCGTGTTGCACAATACCTAGCTATGCACATATATGATAAACAGTATCATTACATCTCCAAATCACACATGATGTTATGATACTAACATTTGAAGCGATCTTGTTTGAAGCAACTTTAGCATTGGTCTTCCAGTTCCACACATTAACCATCATGTCATGTTGTGTGCCGACTGACACAATGTACTTGAGGTTGGGAGAGAAAGCCTGCAATATGTCACAGTGTACATCACCTTTATAGTGACAGTCAACCGCAGTAACCTGGCTCACATAGTGATAAATGAATGGAACAAATTATGTACAGACTGTGAAAATGCAAGCAGTCTAAAGCCAATGGCTACTTTGTCCACTTGCTATTAGGAGTTTACTGCTTTACATGGTAACCTTGCTCAAATATTATTAAAGTTCATTACTTTCAATTAAATATGCCACAAACATGTTCACATATCAGACATGACCACATGGCATTAGACACATAATAATAATCTGAGTTACTATCATGTATTTTAAACCTGTCTAATTAATATACAGTTTATAATAATAATCGATAATATTCATAAATCAAACACACCATACCTAAAAAGTGTATGGACATGTACCAAAAATGTGTTAGGAATGTTTATTGTTACCAAAAATATACCAAAGACTTACCACACAGTTGATGCCAAACTGGTGTCCTGAGAACTGTGCGATTGGATTGTTGTCTTCCAGATCCCAGACCCGCACTGCTGGCATATGGCCACTCTGGAACACATACACGCATGACACAGACCCGCACTGCTGGCATATGGCCACTCTGGAACACATACACGCATGACACAGACCCGCACTGCTGGCATATGGCCACTCTGGAACACATACACGCATGACACAGACCCGCACTGCTGGCATATGGCTACTCTGGAACACATACACGCATGACACAGACCCGCACTGCTGGCATATGGCTACTCTGGAACACACATCAATGTATCTATAAATAATATAAAAATGTTTGTTGGTCTGTCTGTCTGTTCCCTTATATCTCCGTCAGTTTCGCAAGTATGGGGCTGAAATGTTGTAGACCTGGTCGGGACCCTTGAGTATGGTTCATACATCAACAAAATAAAAATTCCCCAGGAGTTTGGTCACTGGGGATGTTATGAATGAACTTATGCATGGATGTTTGAAGTAACTTATGTAACAACATAACATTAGGAGTTTGTAGTTAGGAGAACGCAGTGTTAGCTGAGACACTGGGTTAGTTGAGCCATCTATGTTTCCTGGGAAACTACAGCAGCGACAGTTACATGGTATCACCCATTGATTAAACTTGTTATTAGAACATGATTCACGTATAGCAGGTTAGAACATGTGAGCTAAAAGTATGTTCTTTGATGTTTTTCAAAACTTTTAGTAATTATGATTAATGTCTGCTGGTGTGTAAACTATTAACGCACGTGACAAGACTTTATTGTTTGTGCACTTAAAAATGGTTTAATTTTGTACAGAGAAGAAGATTATTTACATCACTTTAATGAGAAGTTAATTAAACAAGCTTAATTGTCGAAACAGGGCTAGTTGAGCCACCCAAGGCCCGAGGGAGATTTAGTTGAGCAGCAGTTAAAGAACGAAGACGAGTGTTCTTCAGCCCAAAATACATCAAGGAATTAATTTTTCAAGGCAAATTGGGACATCGACAAGGCAACACATTAGCAGTTAGTTACACTGGTTGTGATTTACCTATAAGTGTACATTAATTGTGTTGACTTACTAATTAAGGTATGTAGAATTGTCAGAGATGTGTTACGCCCATTGGGTAGATGTGTTGGCTGAGTTTTTATGAATTTTTTTGTACAAGGCCTATGTAAATTATACAAATAAAGCATTTACGCAACTTACCTACACTATGGCTCAACTTACCCCACACCAAATGTTAGTTGAGCCGGCTTACCAACCCTATTTAAATCAGCTATATATAATTACCTATGCATGCTAAATACATTATCTTCGTATAAAATGATCTGTTAATGATCATAGTTTATGTGAGTAAAAACAATTTTGACTTATGAATATGATTGTGCCGCCCTACACATCAAAAAGAATAAAAGATGGCTCAACTAATACTGCCTTCCCCTACATACAATTGTTAGCAACCCAATGCATGTTTTCTACGATTGTTCTACATTACGTGATCAACGTCAAACATTCACATCAGTTATAGGGTATGAAGTTGTATTCATCAAATGTTGCCACTGGCATTGCACTACCACAATTTAACTGGGTACAGCAAGGAGTCATAAGCTCTTGCAGTTGTTGCATTTTCTCCTGTGCAAAACTGGTCAACTCAGCTAGTACTTCCTATAAGACAGAACAGATATGAATGCCAGCACTGACTGAAGGCAGGAGCTGACCCTCCCTCTCCCGTAGGGCTGACCCTCCCTCTCCCATGGGGCTGACCCTCCCTCTCCCATGGGGCTGACCCTTCCTCTCCTATGGGGACTGACCCTCCCTCTCCCATGGAGACTGACCCTCCCTCTGACACATGAGTGTGACTGACCTCTCCGGTGACAAGGAATTTGCCGTCCATGGAGAAGGCAAGGCATGTGATTGTCTTCTTGCACTGATTACAGATGTGGCTCTGTTTGTTCTTGCGACTGTTGTACATCACAATCACACATCTGTAAAGACAACACTCACATTCAAATAATCAAACTTATCATATAGGCAGTATTCTAGTTGATATATGTATTGTACATCACAATCACACATCTGTAAAGACAACACTCACATTCAAATAATCAAACTTATCATGTAGGCAGTATTCTGGTTGATATATGTATTGTACATCACAATCACACATCTGTAAAGACAACACTCACATTCAAATAATCAAACTTATCATGTAGGCAGTATTCTGGTTGATATATGTATTGTACATCACAATCACACATCTGTAAAGACAACACTCACATTCAAATAATCAAACTTATCATGTAGGCAGTATTCTGGTTGATATATGTATTGTACATCACAATCACACATCTGTAAAGACAACACTCACATTCAAATAATCAAACTTATCATATAGGCAGTATTCTGGTTGATATATGTATTGCCTTGATTCCTTTCAGTATCCAAAATGGCCTCTTACAAAGTGTTGCAAAAATTTTCCTCTCACTTGCTGCTCGTTTTCCTAATTACTTTTAACATCAAATCAAACTGAGAAAAGGAAATTTGCCCTAACTGTTTACCTGGGCAGTTTTGACCGGAGCCTCGGCTATTTAGGCTAGCAGGATCATCCCTCACTGATGGTACAACAGTTACATAAAATGGTACATTCCCTAATCATCCAAGATGGCTGCCAGAGTAGCACATATAATTGAAAAAGGCAGTAGGCAGCGTCCAATTATTTGTGCTACTCTGCCAGTCATTGAGGACGATTATGCAGATTGTAAATGTTCCTTTTTATATCTATTACACATGCCTAATTGAAATTCAATTTAAAATTTTCATATGTCATTTTGTATGTGATGACCATGTCAAAATGTAAACAGTTGTTCAGGCATCATAGCAGGAAAATCCTAACTCCACCCCAGTATTGGAGTAGAGCATATTGTCGGTGTGTGTGATAAAGCTATTAATGGCAGATTGAAGAGCACTTGAGTAGTTGGAACATTCGTATCACTTTTATTACCTGGTATCTGAATTATTATGATTCAATAGGGAATGTAAGTGTCGTGACCTAGTTTTAGCTCTGGAGTCCACTGGCAACTTCAGCTGTTTTGATGCCTTTGTAAAGAATAGGATTGTATTTAGTTTTTGGGTGCTCACAGAACTGATAGCTAAGCTGAGCAAACTGTATATTTTTTTCTGGTTTCAGACTGATGAAAAGATGTTAAGGGCATGTGATAACCTTTATATATTAGAATGTTCACAGTAATCATTTGAGCGTTGTTAACATCTGGATACCATGTATTATCACCCACACACTGACAGCATAGCAAAATCTATGTGCATAGCAAGTCTTGTTTACTTTACTCAAAACAGTCCGTTTGGGGACAAGAGCTTCGTGGGCTTATTTGTATTTAGAAACCTTGCTATGCAAAAATATTTACTAAAGATTTTCGACTGATTCCACATATCTAAACGAGTAGTTTTCGAGGCTAGCATTCTAGCGATAATCCATAGTATGTTTTTAATGTCTGAAGCGAGATCCAATATTTAAATAATTATTTCAGGAACAGTTAATTGGGAAATTACATTTCTGACTCTTCAATGATGTCTGACACAGTTGTTCCTCCTGGTAAACAAACATTGTGATTTGAATAAGTATTATATTCACAGATGACACAGCACAATAATAACTCTTGCACCACAAATTGTGTCAGCGTTTCTGCAAATACAAAATGAATACTGATTGACTGAATATTCTAGATGCTGCTGTTCGCTTCCATAACTGACATTTGTTTTTAGATTCCTATTAATTTTGAGTAAAGTAAACATACTTGCTTTTATGCTGGATGGAAAGTTGTAATTTCAAGACTAGCTTTTGCTGGCTATGTTGAAGTTCTGCCTCAGCTGCAGGGATTTGGACTTCTCTGAGCAGTTTGATGTTAGCAGAGCCACCATTTCAAATTTCTTTCACATTTTTATAGTGCATGAACACTGTACAAACTATTTGAAAGAATTGTGTCTTGTAGGTTTTCACAGTAAAAAAATACAGGTTCAATTAAAGTGAAACCAAAGGTATTGTTTTGGGCCTTTGCACCTAGGGGGTGCATGGGCTGGGTGTGATGAATGACAATGGGGAGCGGTTTGGGAATGCCTGTGTAATAAACACCATTGTGGTTGGGGGAAGCATGTTCGCACACAAAAGAATACATAAGGCGACATGGGTATCTCCTGACCAAGTCACTGAAAACAGATAGACCACATCGGCATAAACAAAATGTTCAGAAGATCGCTACAAGACGTGCATGTGAAGAGAGGCGCTGACGTTGCTTCTGATCACCACCTTGTAACAGGTAGGCTAAAACTCAAGCTAAGAAGAAATGGAGTAGAACAAGAAAGACGAAAGGTAAGATATAATGTGGATTTCCTGAAGGATCCAAGAACAGCAGAAGAATATACAGTCGCATTAGTTAATAGATTCAAACTCCTGCAAGAGCTGTATGATGAAGATAAGGGAGTAGACATCAACAGCCAATGGAGTCACATCAACGATTCAGTAAACACCACATGCCAAGAGATAATTGGCAGAAGGAAACCCCAACAGAAAGACTGGATTTCAGTAGAAACAATTAGGAAAATACAAACCAGAAGAGACAAGAAGGAGGCAGTCAACAGCAGCTGCACAAGGGTTGGAAAGGTAATAGCTCAGAAAGAGCACACAGCAGCAAATAGAGAGGTGAAAAGTATCAAAACAGACAAAAGGTACTTCGTGGAGGGACTTGCACAAGAGGCAGCAGCTAGCAGGAACGTGAAGCAACTCTACGATACAACAAGGAAGTTAGCTGGGAAGTTTAAGAAATCAGAGCGGCCAATCACAGACAAAAATGGGAGCATCCTGAAGGGGGCAGACAAACTGCTTAATAGATGGGCAGAGCATTTTGAAGAGCTGCTCAACAGACCAGCACCGCAGAATCAACCAGACATCCAACCAGCTGAAACAGATATCCCAATAGACTGTAATAAACCCACTAAGAGATAAAAATTGCACA
Source organism: Lamellibrachia satsuma (assembly GCA_033239005.1). Classification (NCBI taxonomy): domain Eukaryota; kingdom Metazoa; phylum Annelida; class Polychaeta; order Sabellida; family Siboglinidae; genus Lamellibrachia; species Lamellibrachia satsuma. Next base: position 3,397,354 of record BSQZ01000063.1, on the reverse strand, counting down.
TATGAAAAATGGGAGAATAGCAGGCCCTGATGGTATTCCTGCAGACGCACTAAAGGCATATGTACATACTTCAGTAGAAATGCTGTACAGTCTTTTTGAGATCTGGGAAAAAGAAGAAATGCCAGCAGAATGGAGAGAAGGTTACCTAAGTAAGATCCCCAAGAAAGAAGACCCGAGCCGCTGCGATAATAACAGAGGAATCACATTGTTGTCAGTACCTGGGAAGGTTCTTAACATAATTATCCTAGAGAGGATGAAAGGCAAAGTGGACCAAACTTTGTGTGAGCAGCAAGCAAGCTTCAGGCAAGACAGATCGTGTACTGACCAGATTGCAACACTGCGGATCATAACAATCCATCGAATGTCAACTTTGCTGATTACGAGAAAGCCTTTGACAGTGTGGACAGGGAGACACTCTGGAAAGTGCTAAGACACTATGGGGTGGGGTGCCCAAGAAACTAGTCAACATGATCAAAAACTCCTACGAGGGAATGTCATGTAGGATTATTCATGAAGGTCAACTTACAAAGAACTTTGAGGTTAGGACGGGGGTGAGACAGGGATGCTTACTGTCACCATTCCTCTTCATTCTAGTCATAGACTGGGTCATGAAAACAGCAATGAAGGAGAAACGAAATGGAATCCAATGGACGATGCTGACCCAACTTGATGACCTGGACTTAGCGGATGACCTTGCACTCCTGTCTCACAGCCATAGGCAGATGCAGGACAAAACAACAGAACTGGCATTGATTTCAGAGCAGGTTGGGTTGAAAATCAACAAAAGGAAAACAAAGATCTTGAGAACAAATGCTACTTACGAACCACCAATCATGCTTGAGGGAGAGACACTGGAAGAGGTTAAAGATTTCAGATATCTAGGCAACATTGTGGATACGCATGGAGGGACAGAGGCTGACGTAAAGAAAAGGATCAGCAAAGCAAGGGTAGCTTTCCACCTGTTGAGAAATGTGTGGAAGTCAAAGGTAATTGGAGAAACCACCAAAATACGCTTGTTTAACACAAATGTAAAGTCCGTGTTGCTGTATGGAGTGGAAACGTGGCAAATAAACAAGACCATGCTGATAAGGATCCAGACATTTGTCAACCATTGCCTGTGAAGAATTTTGCGAATACACTGGATGGACAGGGTGAGCAACAAAGACCTCTGGGATAGAACACACCAAGCCCAAATAGAGATCCTTAAGAGGAGATGGGTATGACTTGGCCACACCTTGAGAAAGCCAAGCACAAACATAACTAAACAGGTCCTGACATGGAACCCCCAAGGCAAGAGAAAGAGGGGGAGACCAAAAACACGTGGCAACGTGACCTTGAGGCAGACACCAAGAAAACAGGGAATGGCTGGCAACAACTGGAGAGGATTGCCCAAGACAGGAGGTGCTGCAGAAATGTTGTGGATGGCCTATGCTCCAGGAGGAGTCATAGGCCTAAGTACCTATAAGATTGCCTAAAAACTAACCATTTACAACTGTAATCAAGAATATCATACAAGTGGTTTACTGGGAATCTGTTCGAAAACTCCTAAATTCTGGTCTAATGTCATTTTTCGTGGAGGCTGACATATTCATCAGTGTTTGCAATTTCGACCAATCAGCGGCTCTGCAGCCCCTTAACGCGGCTGTGACGTAAGCTGTGCATATCGCATGTATTTTTAACGTGGTTGAGATGTGCATTTACATTTTGATTCGCTTAATATTAGATTTACACGCAGCAAAAACTCTTACAATGCTGTACTGTGCAGCATTCAGATGTAAACATGATTCAGTGAGGTATAGTTGTCTTTTTTCCGATTTCCTCTGGAAAAACAGACAGTAGTGAAGCAATGAATTCACAATTGAGAGCAGGCTGGGGTTGGAAGCCCATGCGATGTGCTAGACTTTATTCGGCCCATTTCCCAGGAAAGTACAGCAGCAACAGTTTCATGGTACCACCCAGTGATTGAACATGTTATTAGAACACGATTGATGTATAATAGGTTACATTTGTCACAACGGTCAGAACATATGAGCCAAAAGTATGTTTTTTGAAATTTTTTTACTTTTAGGAATTGTGATTAATGTATGCTGGTGTGTAAACTATCAATGCACATTACCAGACTTTGGTGTTTGTGTACTTACAAATGGTTTAACTATGCAAAGAGAAGAAGATTATTTACATCACTTCATGCATTAATGAGAAGTTAATTAAATAAGCTTAATTGTCGAAGCCGGGCTAGTTGAGCCACCCAAGACCCAAGGGAGGTTTAGTTCAGCAGCGGTTAAAGAACGAAAACAAGTATTCTTTAACTCAAAATACATCAAGGAATTTTTCCGAGCAAATTGGGACATCGGATAGCTATAAGGCAAAATAATAGCAGTTAGTTACTCTGGTTGCGATTTACCTATAAGTCTATATTAATTAGGTGTTTTCACTTATTACTTAAGTATGTAGACTTGTCAGAGACGAGTTGTACCCATTGGGTATAATATATTTATGTGTTGGCTGAGTCATTAAAATTTTTTTGTACAAGACCTACGTAAATTATACAAATAAAGCATTTATGCAACTTACGCAGCACTCTGGCTCTACTTACCAAGTGTTAGTTGCGCCAGCTTAACAACCCTATTTGTATCAGCTAGATATAATTATTTATGCATGCTAGATACATTATCTTAGTATAAAATGATCTATTAATAATCATAGTTTATGTGAGTAAAAACAATGACTTATGAATATGATTGCGCCCTAGATAAAAAAATAATGAAAAATGGCTCATCAAACACTGCCTTCCCCTATTCTTGATTATTGTTGCAAATGAAATGGTTAGTTTTCTAGTACTCTTATAGGTGCAAAAGCCCCAAAAATGCCTTTGGTTTCACTTTAACTTCATTACCAAAACCAAGGAAGAGGAATACATGTGCATAAAGATTGCCATGAGGAAATAAATGGTTACAAAGCCTGCACTACTTGTTCCTATTATGTTGTTGTCTAGTCAATGTCCTGCCACCTATTTTTAATAGCAGACTCTTATACTATGCAATCAAAATGCATTTGTGAAGTATTTTCTAGACATACACATCTAAATAAATGGCTCAACATACAGAATACATTTTTTTTATTATTTCCAGAATGTCAAGTAATGATGCTTTCTCTAGATAAAATGTCTTCCTGCTGTATGACCATAAATGATTACAAATGTAATTTTTATCATCTAATAATTGACAACAATGATATACTACAGGTCTGTCAATGTCACTATGTCTTGCATGATACTTGATATTCAATATTTATAATATTAAAATGTTTCACCCTGTGTGAATGTATCTTATTAATGACCTTTTATACACACATAAATTTCATGTTACAAAAAGATCCTGCACACAAGGTGCATGTTTTCAGACTGAAACATGAGCATGTACTGAAAATTTCAGTACATGCTCATGTGACACGCATAATTTAAGACACCTTAAGACAACTGTCAAAAATCATCAGGGAATATAAATATGTTGGACTTTGGATTAAGTTATTCAGTTTTATCACCATAAACTATCCAAATAAATAACACTAAGAGTACTATACTCATCCTGCGTGATATACTGTCAGATAAAACCTAGTATCTAGTACAGCAAATATCAACGCATTTTCATAGTATTATTTTGTTTACCTAGTTATGTTATTAAATTTAGCCCTGTTACTATAACGATGTCTGGTGCTGGCCAAGCCCAAGGCCAAGCTAACATTAAGTTGGTATGGGATGACTACACTGCTATTCGGCAGATTACGTTTTAATGTAGGTATAACAATATTTCCATTAACGCTTATCATGTTATTAAATATATTTGATTAACAGTTACTTTGTATGAGGTGTCTCTCATTGACAAGTTGAAAAACAGCAACAGACAATGCCACGGTTTCGATAATAACATACCGGATTATAACACTAGAGTACCCACCCTAGCAGTCAAGCCTGGAGTAACAGTAATATGTAATAGTAACTATTACAATTGTTCAAGTAATAGTAATAGATGGAACAGAAAGCAATGTAATAGTAATAGAAAGCAAAGTAATAGTAATTGAGCTATTACTTTGCTATTACAATTGAACATTTCAATCACACAAAAATTCAATTTCATTGAAAATAATCAGACCAAAAAATTCTGTATTTTGACATAATGGGACTTGGACAAGCATCATGTTCAGTCTTTCACATGCAGTTTTATTTATTTATTTATTTCCCAATAGTGGTGATAAAATGGTTTAGTATCCGAATCAAGACAGTCAATGAACTTTAGCACTATTAGCAGAAGACACTGACAGTGTGATTGCTGCATGGCTAATTTGTCATTTGAAGCCAGGTACACCAGCCATCTATCCTTTTCACACAAGCCTATTCATTCAGTATGGGTCTTCTATGGGATAATCAGACTGTGTTATGTGACAGTGACATTGTTTTTTTTTCATTTCAATGAATATATGAAACTTCTACATCCGACTGGGATTGTGTGAGGTTAATTTAATTGGGAAATGCACTAGTACCATGTTCCACTAGTACCATGTTCCACCTACCCAGAGGCCAGAGCCACCATGGATCTAAAGCAGGACCACGTGTCACAAAGTCGACTACTCAGAGCCACCATGGTTCAAAAACAGGACCATGTGTCATAACATTTAATACTCAGAGCCACCATGGATCTAAAACAGGACTATGTGTCATAACATGACTACCCAGGGCTACCTTTGATCTAAAACAGGACCGTATGTCATAAGTGACTACTCAGAGCCACCATGGATCTAAAACAGGGCCATGTGTCACAACATCAACTACCCTGGGCTACCATGGATCTAAGGTAGGACTTTGTTCCACGTTAGCCATGTGGACTACTCGCAGACACCTTGGACCTGAAATAGGACTGTATGCCATAAAGTCAACTACTCAGAGAGCTTTATAATGTGTCTGAAATAGACCCATACACCACCAAGTCAACTAAGTGTGTGCCACCATGGACTTGAAATAGGACAAAACAATTAATCACAACTTACATTACAGTGTATTTCAGAGGATAGTTAATATATATCTTACCCTGCTGGGTAGGCTATTGTGCCTGTGGTAGGGTCTGTGTCCAGTGCGGCACCATTGGTCACTGTCAGTCCAAGCACTCTCTCTAGTAGTACCTAAAAAGCACAATAGCATGTAGCTTTCAAAATGGTGTATGGACAACCTCCCCCCAGACAAAACCCAATACACTTGTAGATAAGATGAAGGGATTAACTTGTACTTGGGTAATCAACCATTATCCATTTAGATTTCAATAACAATTTTGTATTATCTGCGTAGTCAAAGCTAAGCCATAATCATACCTACCGGTACATTAAAAGTGATGTGGCATTTCATAACTGCCAGCAGACTTGCTACAGTTTGATTCCCAAGTTTATGTGCATGGTCGAATGATGTAAGATTTTCATTTTACATGGCACTATTTTACAAGTCACTGAAAAACTGTAAGTTTATAAGCATCACATTGTTCCTGATAACATACAACTGAAGTTCCCCATGTCAGGCCAACCTGTGATGTCAGTGGTGTTGAATTTCATACCTAGGATGACTAGTTGTGCTCGCCCCAACCCCACCCCACCCCACCCACGCATGTCACTACCACTCATTTTAGACACGGTTACATCCTAAGGAGGCTTACAATTACAATTTTCAATTAAATTGTTCCATTCCAATTACTGCAATTGTTTTTTCAATTGTAAACAATTACAAAATTCAAAGTAAAACCAATTACAATTACACCATAATTATTTACAAATTACACAATTACAAATGAACCCAACCCTGAAATGATTGCGGATTAAAAAGTGTTTAGGGTCACAATAAACAAGTTGCACACTGCCTGACATGCAGTTATATATACTGCTATGGAAACCTGGACTGAGTATGAGCCAAAACCGTAACCAGTGTACCACTACTGCTAGTGTAGACAGTTTGTACATGAACCTGGCAGCTGATCACAAAGGTTACCACAATACCAGGCTCCTGGCTGTTCAATGTTAAATGCACAACCCATGTTTTCTTGGCTGCTTTTGGCTATGTATCAAAACTTAATTAATTACGTTCCAGTAGGTATTGTCTACCTGGTGATAAACTAATATATTGGGTAAAAATTAATTACATATTGCACAAAATGATAATTTAGACAATTACCATATACATGCGTATTCATATCCTGATAAAAAATTATGTATTTTTTACGAATAGGATTACATCCTCAGACAGCGCATAACTGATTTATTTTAAACTGCCTTAAAACACGAACATTATGCTTTTGGTGCACCAAATTCTTACCTATTTTGCAAATATCATATTGCTGTATAAAAAATTGGTGAATATAAAATAATATTATCTATATGTATAATACTAATATCAGGTCCCTCTTTTCTGCAAGCCCAGTCATTTTCAAAGTTGTGCAGAAAAAAGTGGATGTGTGTTTCTCGGCAATAACTCAGTAGGCTATTGATAGGGATTCAGACAGCAGTCAAGTGCCAGCTGTCAGCAAGCATCTTTGGTTTCTATGCTAATTCATACATGACAACCTCATCTCTCCACTGGAGTCTGTTCAAACTGCCAGGTACTGATATTAATAGGTTGCCCTTTCAACAAGTAGAGACTATATAAAGTTCACATTCGTAGTGAGATTAACGGAACATTAGTTGTTAAATTCACTGTAATCAGCTTATTCAATAACCCCATATATAACATAACTAGTGTTTTTGAAAAAAGCTAATCACTGGTCAGAATCAGTCCCAATCACAATACAAACAATTTCTTCAGTGATTGTGTGTATATTTTAAATTACCTTAGCATCACTTATATAAGATGATCACGTGTAATTGGTTTTGTACATTTTGCCGATATGCAGTGAGTATTTAGCAATGAATTGTGGATTGCGTTAATAAATAGTTTACTATACATGTACAGAATACAGATGAACTTGGTATAACAAACACCTCCATAATTATATATAATGATAATTATATTGGACAGCTGCTGCAGTCGTGAATGACCTCAGGCCTATATAATATACAATCAATAGTCAATACTAGGCCAAGACCATCTCCATATGACCAGACGTAGTGTCTGTTGGGCCATTCCATGGTTACTCGCATTATTTTATTTCTGAGCTGCTGTAGTTTTACTAATTATACACTATAAAGTGTTTTTCTGTGTTAATGTATATTTAAATTATCAAAGTATGTCACAGAAAAGAGAAAACGAAAATTAAGTGATTACTTTTCATTCTGTGGCTGTTCTGTGCAAATGTCAGTTACGTGCATTACAAAAAGGGCATGCCACAAAATTAACATACTTAAATGAAGTCTCCTCATATCAAGGTATCATTACATGGCAACGGTTTTGGAATTGCATAATTAATAAATTTGTGGTTGTCAAAATAACCGGTTACTCGCGTTATGGCTACTATACCGGTAACATTACAACTTACAAGTTGTCTGCTATACAGTATATTTAGCTAAAAGAATTGATTTTAAAGAGAAGCTCTTAAATGGGAAACCTTTATTGAGGAAATCATCAGAGATCCACATAAATCTATTTTGTATAAATTACCAACAAATAAAAGTCATACCAAGATAATGATGTAAATGAGTCAATAAATTCAAGGATTTTTGGGGAGTACTGTCAATTTTAGTCTGCTGTCAAAAATTGCTATATATAACTATATATGTTATGTACATGGCTAAAGTATCTATGTATCCTTGCATGGCAACAGTTTTGGAATTGCCTAATTAATAAACATGTGATTGTCAAAATAGTCAATTACTCGCATTACGGTTAGTCACAAATTATACAAATTGTCCGCTATTTAGTAATTAATATTAGCTAATCAAGATTCTTAAACAGAAATGGCCACTTTAAAAGTTAAATGTTTATTGAAAATCTACAGGGTGAATTACCAACAAAAAAGTCATATCATGAATGGTAATAAGTAAATTAAACAATTGTTTTGGAAACGTCTTTTTTTGTCAGTTTTAGTCCCCTAAGTCAGTACAACACTAATCTGTCAACTCATGTTCACTGTAGTCCCTTAAGTTAGAACAACATTAATCTGTCAACTTATGTTCACTGTAGTTCCTTAAGTCAGCACAACTATCTGTTAACCAGGGTTGTTTGATTTAAATCATTTGATTTAAATTGCTAAAAAAATTTTTTAAATCATTGATTTATGATTTTTTTACTTCCGGTTTTTTAATTGCTGATTTATATGAATTTAACACAAATAATTGTTTACAAGCATCAAGATCAACAAAATTTTGTGTGTTTTTAATACAAAAGCACAAAGTGCGCACACTTGTGTAGCTGTATTGACACCAGATAGCCTGATAGTAAAATATTTTATGACATTGTGTATACCAGATTTCCCAAAAAAAAAATCTTATTTAAATAAAAAAATCTGATTAATTTTTTTTTTAATCATGATTTTTTTTAACCCTGCTGTAAACTCATTTTCACTGTAGTCCCTTAAGTCAGCACAACATTAATGATTTTAATCTGTCAACTCATGTTCACTGTAGTCCCTTAAGTCGGCACAACACTGATCTGTCAACTTATGTTCACTGTAGTTCATTAAGTCAGTACACCACTAATCTGTCAACTTATGTTCACTGTAGTCCATTAAGTCAGTACACCACTAATCTGTCAACTCATGTTCACTGGAGTCCACTTAGTCTGGCACAACACTATAATCTGCCAACTCATGTTCACTGTAGTCCCGTAAGTCAGCAGAACACTACCCGTAATCTGTCAACTCATGTTCACTGTATTATAAAAAGCACTTAGAAAATGTGAAATGTCCAAGGCTGTTAGCAACATCAGTTTATCTAGGGCCTTAACCATCTTTGTTCTCGTAATAAATGCTGTCCCTCTGGTTGGGAAATTGCCAGCAAAGCCCATCACTGATACCAGATAGTCATTCTGGTGTGAGCCTATGCTTATATCACTTCTGGGAACAATGAATCTTTGTATTCAACAAAATATCAGTCACCCACCATGATTTCAGAATCTTACAAATTTGGGATTGACATGGGGTACTCAACAACATACTGTCCACCGACAGGGTGAAGGGCAAATTGCTTTGAAATAATTTGGTTTGATGTGGCGCACCTGTCAAATTCCAGGGATTGCATAGCACCTTTAAAAATGTAAATTACTCAAGCACTGGCACTGCCTTACTAGGATAAAAAACATTGATTACTTGCATTACAATCTTTTATGTACCGCTTCCAGTTTTTATGTCACTATAGTCTAACAATCATGTTTTCAACATGGGTAGTATATGTCAGTGTAGGCAAATAACTACTTTTATTTAAATCAAATATTAGATACAAGAGGAAATTTGCTTTTGATTACTCGCATTACATTTGTGAGGTCTAATACTATTTGGCTGAGAGCTGCAGACATACCATATTGTATTAAATATGGGACAATATGTATATAAATATGTGACAATGTGTATATTATACATTTATTTTATGACAGTTGTAGTGACAGTTTGTATACTGTACATTTATTTTGTGGTTGTGCTGCAATCGTGGTAAAGCACACTATCTTACGTAACAAGGTTTCTGTAGTTATTGTCGAGCCAGGCTAGGCAGTAGTCCTAGAAATGGGCATTATGTTAGGTAATAGGCTGGTAATGTTTACTGAAGCGTATCATCGACTGGTAGACTATATATACGCTGGGGATAGTTCTAACCAGGGTCAATCGATTGTAGTTCGCGAGAAGGCGGCTACAATATTTAAAGAGATGGTCGATCGATTGTAGTTCGCGAGAAGGCGGCTACAATATTTAAAGAGACGGTCGATCGATTGTAGTTCGCGAGAAGGCGGCTGCAATAGTTAAGGGACGGACAGAGATAAGTTGAGAGAAGACAACTAGTCTGGAATACTGAAATTATGGGTCAGTAAAAGCTGCATGACGCAATACAATTTGAACAATGCCAGAAGCGACTGGCATAAGTATTATCTATTACATTGTTAACAGATAATATGTGTGTATATATATATATATATATATATTCGAATGTCCTATGTGTTAATACATGTTATGAAGGTGAAGAGTCATCTACTGTAAACATGGGTTTAGAATTAAGTCATTATTTGCCTAAAGCGTGACGGCCATTGTTGGCATAGAACTTGTCGGGTGACACGCCCTGTATTCGTATAATTGAATTGGTAAACAGATTTGATTATCATTGCGTTGTTATTCATGTATATATGGTAATTATTTACTGTCAGCGTGGTGATTTGGTTAAATTGCACCATACAGAACCAGCTTGGGATCTAACGATTGGCAACCAGCTTGGGATATAACGACTGGCAACCAGCGTGGGCTGTATAGCCGATAGACTTACACGCAGCAGATGGCGAGCTGGAGTGTCGAGTGAAGGCGTGGTCGGTTCAGCGACAGGAAAAGATGGACTGTCTGGGAACCAGTGACACAAGTAGTGTGTATCGATATTCAAGTGATAATGTGAATCGTTTTCATTGTTAATTAATTTTTCATTAAATTATACTCGCAGTGTAGCGAGGCATTGGTTATTATTTAGTTTCTTTGTTTTGATGATTATGAAATTGAATATGTATGTGATGTATACAATATAGATTTAGTAAATTAAAACATGTTAACTGGCTATTATAGCCCAATGGTATTAATTATTACACGACCATTGCGCGACAGTGTCACTAGGTAAGCTAATAGATGTATGCAAGGTATATTTGTTTGAATAAATTATATTAAATGCACCAATGCTTTACATATATGAGATTTTATAAAACAAAATATTTGACAAAATAATAGGTGTCTACCACATGTGCAATATCTTTTTGCAACAACAACTTCACAGTTTGACTTTTAAATCCATGAACTTTAGCATATTGGAAATCACCAAAAAATATACATTTAATAAATTTGTATATATATATATATATATATATATATATATATATATATATATATATATATATATATACATATATATATACATACATACATATATACAAATTTATTAAATGTATATTTTTTTTGTGATTTCCATGTATGTAAAGCATTGTTGCATTTAATATAATTTATTCAAACAAATATACCTTGCATACATCTATTAGCTTCCACTTCCATATAATACACACATACATCATATATATATATATATATATATATATATATATATATATATATATATATATATATATATATATATATATATATATATATATATATATATATATATATATATATATGGAGATGTGTGTTATATGGAAGTGGAAATCATAACAAGGTGCTTGTCACATGGAGGTGCTTGTCACATGGAGGTGCTTGTCACATGGAGGTGCTTGTCACATGTAGACTTGGGTTCATGTACATTGTAATTAGAATTGAAGCACCAATTACAATTCCGGAATTGGAACTTATGTTTTGTTTTTAAAAGTATTTGGAATTGGTGAAAATGTAATTGGTATTTTCAATAACTTTTCAATTACTTTTTTAGTTACATCATGCAACTGTTTTACTCCAATTATTTACTACAGATAATCAATAAAATATAATATGTTGCATATATCAATATCATATTTTTTTCATTATATACAACAAATAAAGCTGCTCTGAAATAGATGTTATCTCTTTGTTTATGGTTGCTCTGTTCACATATTTTTTATTCTGAAATTGAATTGATAATAGAAATTTGAATCATCCTCGCTTGCCAGGGGTGGTAGTAGTAGGGGAAGGTCGGGTATATTGGACCACTTATGAACATGGCCTGATACATCAAAGGAAACTATCAATTATATATATATATATATATATATATATATATATATATATATATATATATATATATATATATATATATATATGACAAACACCTACATATAATGGATAGTTTGGGCCATACCTGGCTTACACATGTATTTTAGTTCTGTCATTAAAATTCTGTAGTGCACGCTGTGGTCATGATTAAACAAGATTTAACAGGATAGATATCCAAGGCAAAATACCTAGATGGCAAGTGGACAATATATATTTAATATTGTTTATATGTAACATATATGCAAGTATAAAAATGTAACAGAAAAATGCAGGTATATGTAAATTTAGATGTTTAGTGCATTCAAGTCGCAGAGCATGCATAAAATTCGAAGATAACGAGACGGGCAATCACATGGTATTGTGGCATCATCTTAATATAATTGAGCCTTTGGGTGCCAAACTTTTAGGCTTCACCCCACTACCACTGAACAACTGCATTGATGTGACAAGGCATAAGCAACAATGGCATTACCCAGCCATCGCTTATAAATACGACTTCACCATTTTAATAAAGTTGTAGCAGTGGTGAAAACTGATATGCTGAGTGGCGCCACTGTTCATTCCTGTGTAATCAACTTGCTGTATTTTATGCTGTTTTATTTAAAAGACATTCTTTTCTCTGCCACATGAAAGGTTATGTATATAACATTGAGGTTCCTACATACCCATCTTTAACGTCATGAGTGGGGCTGTTTATTCATGTTCTAGAGTTATTAATTTGCCATAGTCAAATATTTTAATTCAATAATATAACAGTGCTTAATTTCTGTAATGCTGTAATCCATGTTAAATTGGTTATTAGGTGGAGCACCAGATTTTTTGATGGATTACTAAATTTACCGAGCTGTATTAAATAAAAGTATGATATGGGTAGCATGTGCCTGCAGCAGGAATGTGACGAAAAGACTCTAGCCACTTGTGTATTGTGACCTGATTGTGTTTGACTGGGGCAGCTCTGTAAGCAAAAGAGGTTTTTGAATTGAAATTATGAATAATTGTATATCTGACCCATAAAGTAATATATTTACCCAGTACTTGTTATTTTACATGAATTTATTAATTTTAATTTCAAGAGAGATAATATATACACATATAAATATATATTGTTAAATGAAAAAACAAATATACTATCATGACACCTGTTTTTGTAGCTAAGAAAATAAAGGATAATAAATCACCGGGAGTGGATGGGATTCCTCCAAAATTACTAATGGAAACAGTAGATGAGTAGAACAAATCAGTATACCACTTGCAAGAGTATTCAACTTGTCATTAAAAGAGGGAGTTGTTCCGTTTGAATGGAAAGAATCAAACATCATACCATTATTTAAAAAGGGTTCGAGAAATAAGTCAGCGAATTACAGACCAGTGAGTTTAACGTCAGTGATTTGTAAATTATTAGAAAGGTTAATTAAAGACCATATGGTGGACTTCCTCGTTAAGCATAAATTATTAAATTCATCTCAACATGGATTCCTTAAAGCGAGGTCATGCTTAACAAATATGTTATTTTTTTGGGAAGAAATCACTAAGTGGATAGACGTGGGATCGCCAGTAGATATTATCTACTTAGATTTTCAGAAAGCTTTTGACAAAGTGCCACATCAAAGCTTACTACTTAAATTAAAAGCCCATGGTATCGGGGATAGCATAACTGACTGGATAGAACAATGGCTGACTGACAGAAGACAACGAATTGTAGTAGATGGAGAAGTGTCAAATTGGAAATCGGTTTTGACTGGGGTACCTCAAGGATCAGTATTAGGACCTATATTATTCTTAATATATATCAATGACTTGGATGACAGTATAACAAGTAACGTACTGAAATTTGCAGATGACACAAAACTGTTTAGAAAGGTTAATACTGATGGTGATAAACAACATTTACAAAACGATCTAGACAGATTAGTGAAATGGTCTGAGAAATGGCAGATGCTGTTAAATTTTTGGGAAATGTAAATGCCTACATATAGGACATGGGAACTTGGATGTAAACTATAAAATGGGAGATACTGTTCTGGGTACTACTGTAAAAGAAAAGGACTTAGGAGTTACAATAAGCGCTGATATGAAAGTTTCAGAGCAGTGTGGTATTGCAGCTTCAAAGGGTAATCAAATTCTTGGATTGATTAGAAGAAACATAACATACAAGGGAAAAAAATCTCTTTATAAAGCAATAGTTAGACCTCATTTAGAATACTGTATACAAACCTGGAAACCATATTGTAAGAATATAGATACGCTTGATCGTATACAAAGGAGAGCAACTAAAATTATTCCAGAACTGAGATACCTTAGTTATGAAGAACGCCTGAAAGAATGTGGTTTAACAAATCTAGAGACAAGGAGGTTAAGAGGAGATCAGATTTAAGTTTTTAAGATATTGAATGGGTATGAAAATATTGATAGAAATATGTTTTTTTCTCACTCAAGAAGGATAGCAGAACTAGAGGACATGAGATAAAATTAGTAAAGGATCAATGTAGATTGGACATCAGGAAGTACTCGTTCTCACAGAGGACAATAAATGAATGGAACAAATTGTCTACAGATTGTGTAACTGCTAGCAGCGTGAATATGTTTAACAACAAGGTTGACACATCTCAGGAGGGCGGGTTATAAGTAGATGAACATTGTTGGACTCTCGATAAGCCAATGGCTTCCTTGTCCACTTGCCATCTGGGCCTTTGGCTTGGATGGCAAATCTTGTTTTTGTCGCTGAAGTGGCGATATGCAATAAAGCATATCTTTTCAGGTTTTAAACTGAATAGTTGTGGTCTTCTTGGTACAATAATTTGGAAAGCAAGAGCATTGCAAACTTTCTACAACAAATATGTCTTCATACAGCGACAATTAACTTCCAACAAAAGACAGACGCACGGTAAGCGCAAATGTAAACAATTTAAAGAAAAGGACCTTGACATTTGAATGAAATGACTCCAGTTTACTTGTAGTATATTTAGACATTTTAGTGGTAAAACGTATGAATAAATATGTAGATGAAATATGTCACTGGCATCTCCATAACCCAAAACAGCTAGAAGTTGTTAGACTTAGCAGAGACCTTACGGCTTACGCCTAAGGCTATGCCGACGATCTGGCCCAACCAGTCCACCGTACGTTCTTACCTTTTCTGATACTGGTACAATTCTGCTTTTCCTTTTCAGAGACGGTGAACGTAGAATTCGTCGAACCTGTATATTAGGTCTCCCTTCCATTATTACTGTTTCAAAATGTTAACCCTTTTGTCGACTTGGCCTAGCTAGGCTCTAGCCACTAAAGGGGTGCACCCGCCGCTAGGCCAAGAGCTAGGACACTGAAACCAAGCATGAAAGGTGAAATAGCAATGGAGTTGCTAAAGTTTGTCAAACCTGATAAACAATTTCGGCCATTCTATAACGTCTGAAAATGAATCTACATATTTTCAAGACGCATGAATGGAACTGGTTCCATTTCACTGTAAACTTGTATCCATAATATTGTTTTACGACAGGTTCACTGCAGCTCCCGAATAACACAGGAACTGATTTAAAACGACCCGAGTTCGTTCTAACGAGGCGTTTGATTGGCTGCTACCTATTGGGGTCACTTGGTCGGGAAGTTTGTTACGCTTGCGGATCTTCGCGATCGATTGAACGTGCTAATCTTCCGCTAGAGCAGCCGATTGGTCAACTTGTATCATTCGGCTTTATGACCGTTCGGCGATGGAAATTATGTTTTACTGTTTTCAAGATATTAGCACAAACATTAAACTTACGACGGATCCATTACAAAGCACACGACACTGTTGTATACAATTATAATTGTAAAAAATATGCCTATTTTGGTACGCACGCACGCATGCGAGGGCACTTCCGAGCGTACATTTGCGTGTGTGCGTGTGTTGTTGCCAAAATGTGGCCGATGACGTCATGCGGAAATGCAGCGGGGCAACAACCACCCTACTTGACTAGTCTCCTGCATCACTCAAATATCCTTATAGGCAGCTCAGATCATCAACTTATTGTGCCCTAAAACAAAACTAAATTCGGGCAAACATAATTTCTCTGTTGCTGCGCCTTTAAGGTCTGGAATGAACTCCCCATCACTTCGAAAACATCTGAAACTATAGCTATCTTCTTAAAAAAAAACTCAAAACATTATTTATTCAAAGTTGCATTTCCACCATAAATCTTCGGTTGTCCCTCGTTCTGGTGATGACTTTTGCGCGTCCCTGTTCATGATTATACTTAATGATATAGGCGCCGTAGAAGTTATAATTATATTTTTAATTTTTTTCACCAATGCCATGGTCAGTAACTTGAAAATTCAGATTCACATTTGTTTTGCATCCAATCGATAAAACAGCATCCTAGTTTTATATGTCATGTGCAAATATGTGTTTATATATCGACAATGTCCTTAGAATGTTAAAAAAACATCCATGCAGCCAGTTTTTAATGCAATATACACACATCTCAAGTCTCAAGTGGTTTACTCCAAACAGCCCAAACTTGGGCTAACGCAGGAGTTTATGCTTAGGCCACGAATGTCAATTGGCTTAATTGGGTTCGAATCCCACTTCTAACACGTACCATGGGTAAATACAGGTAAAATACAAAATTACAACGTTTGTATATTTATTAAACAACTATGCAGTAATCAATATAGATGATATAAACGAATTAGTGTATGAGAAGAGTTTGAGCACATGCATCAGCAGTTGAAAGATCTGCTGGAAAAACAATTAAGAGACTGTTCCAACACCAGTGTTCTGTCGGGGTGCAGCCTGAGAGACGACTCTGAAACTGATCGGGATGTGGACTAGAACTGTTGGGTGATGTCAATGAATCAAAGAAGCTCACGCGATGATTGGTGCACATAGTCTGACAGGGCAAAAAGTGGCCGATTATAGTGGCTGGCTCATATGGTTCGAATGACCCGCGAAAGCAAAGGTCAAGTGATGAACTGCTGATGAACTAATTAAAACACATCGAGACTCTTTTACAAGTATAATGAAACATTTGTTAAACGAGCAAGTACTTCACAATTAATGCACAACTTCTATGACAAAAAGCAAATGGAAAGAGAAACGGTGGTAGCTATAAAAGATGTGACAAAAGAGCGCAGCGGTATCTTTGTCGCACGCAGAGAGACATGTCCAATGGTGATAGAAGGAATCGCAAACCAGCAGAAAAGGTTGGCTAATCTCAAGCCAGGATATTTTGCGTCCGCTAGCTAGAGGCAAAGAAAGATCGAAACCTAGAATCAGAGGTAGCATAAACTGCAACCAGCTTACTGCAGCTGGACAAATACATCACTGCAGAATTTATATCTGACTTACTTAAAAATTATGTCGTCCACTTAATGTGGTGACTTGATTTTTCTATGATGTTTTGCAGAGTTGTTTTTGGTCGACCCATCGGGCTTCCACAGCAAGACTTCGTTGGTTAATTCGTCATGACGCATCACATGACCTTCCAGACGAAGACTCCGTCGTCTCACGATATGGTGGTGATCTGTGGGAGGGAGCCGTGCGGTTCTTGGTTGATCATGCGATTGTGCCATGACACGTTTAGCGTTTTCAGCACCATTATTGTGTCCAGTGCATTTTTACTGTTTGTATTAGCGACCGTGAATCGGATCTATATATATATATATATATATATATATATATATATATATATATATATATATATATATATATATATATATATATATATATATATATATATATATATATATATATATATATATATATATATATATATATATATATATATATATATATATATATATATATATATATATATATCACGATCAGTTCGACCGTCGTCCTGAAAATCTTCACTTTGGTGAGTCTGGCCTATATGAACTGTGAAACGTTCACCTTCAGAAGCATTTCTGGCATCTCTGAAAACTTCTATTCTCCCCTCTATGATCTGGATGGTAGTATACCGTCTTTAAATCAGAGCCATGCAACGCTTCAGCCCAGTGAAGACCAGCAGCCCCACTCTGACAGAAATTGCCAAACTACTAAATTCACTTCCCCTTCCCATATGACCTAAATCCTCGTCCGCAGACCCTTGACGGCACTTGTTCTGCCAGCCAAGACCTGTCACATATCCAGCCTCCGAAACTCCACCCACACCACCGCCTAACATCAACCTCCACAAATGACTATAGTTCACTTACCCGGGAAAATGTGAACTGTAGCAGTATAGAGAAGAAGAAAGAACATTTTATAGCAATAGTGAACTACGTGTCATGACTCAAGGTAGATGTCAACCAGAGGGATGCCTTCCCCGACGTCTACCACCGGAAAGGCCGCAGCGCCATGAAAGGAGGTTTTTTTTTTAATTATCGTCCACAGTAGCCTTGTGCCGTCAATACAGCTAGACTTGGACGCCGAATGCGAGATGCTCTGGACTCAAATCCAGTGCAACAGGGACTTGCTCGTAGGATGCTTTTATTTGCCACACCGGAACCACAATGACATGAATGAGCTGGAAAGATCTCTCATCAAAATAACAGGAGACGAGACACAGAAGTACGTTCTCCTTGCGGGGCGATTTCAACTGCCCAGACGTGAATTGGAACACTGGAGCAGTGAAAGCAGGAGCACCAGAGCGATCTGTCCAACAGGCCCTGGTCGACATCACCTCTGCAGCCCACCTGACTCACGAAGAAACGACAAGGGAAGAAAATATCTCGGACCTTGTCTCCACGTCAAACAACAACAGCTCCATGTCAGTGCCAGGCATATCTGACCACAGCATCGTAGTCTCCGACTTTGATGTAATACCCCAGCGCACCAAGGAGAAGCCAAGAAAGCAGTACATCTACTCCAGGTCGAAGTGGGACGACTTCAACTCTGAACTGAGGCAGCTGGCAGAAGAGATCACTGCGACGAGAGAGGAAAGGTCAACGGTTGAATACATATGGACACGCTTCAAGTCGTCCTTGATGGCAACCGTTGAACGCTTCATACCATCCAGCCTCCGGTGAAGAAACTACAGTGTACCGTGGATCAACCGGAAGATCAAGAAGCTCCTTCAGCGAAAGAAGAGGATCTACAAACAGGGAGATAAGACTAGAAACTGGACAAATTACAGATGTGTGCAGGCAACAAATGAGGTAGGCAGAATAGCGTTACGTAAATAACGCCATCTAAGCTGCTCAGAAAACTCAACTCTGCCAAGGCATCAGGTCCAGACAACATTCCAAATCAGATGTCCTGAAAATTTGCGCCGATGCTATTACCCCCTCACTCGCACCAATCTACAACACATCGATTGAGAAAGGGCAACTCTCAGCGCACTGGTTGAGTGCGAACGTTTCCCCTGTGTTTAAGAAAGGTGACAGAAAAAAGCAGATAACTACCGCCCAGTCTCCTTGACATCAGTAGTGTATAAGTTCTTGAACATATAGTCTGTCGCCACCTCCACAATCACTTTGCCAAGCACATTATCCTCACCAGCCGAAACCACGGATTCAGGAAAGGCCACTCATGCGAAGCGCAGCTGCTTACCCCCATGCAGGACATCCTTTCATCACATGACACTGGCCACCAAAACGATATCGTCATTCTGGATTTTAGCAAGGCCGTCGATACAGTGCCATACAGCAGATTGCTCCACAAGTTGTACCACTACGGCGTGCGCTGCACTGTCCACACCTGGCTGACCAACTTCTTGACCAAACACATGATGAAAGTGGTCATGGAGGGAGAGGCATCCAAAGAGGTGGCAGTAGAGTCCGCGTCCTCCAAGATATAGTGTTGGGCCCTCTACTTTTCCTGTGCCACATCAAATGGTAATCATTTACCTAAGAAGCGCTATATGAAGGTACGGTATTATTATTATTATCAGTGATCTGCCACAGTACGACTCTTCGCGGATGACTGCCTGCTTTATCGAGAGGCCCGCTCCTTTCAAGATCACCTCACCATGCAGTCCGACCTCAAGAGCCTCGAGGAATTGGCAGCCTAGTGGGGGATGCGTTTCAACGCGCAGAAGTGCTATGTCCTCTCAACCAAACCCAGATCGCACTTCTACTGTAGCCTCGGCGGCACCATTCTCCAAAATGTAGAACAAAACCCCTACCTCGGCATTCAGATCTCTGCCTACCTAAAGTGGTCAACACACATCACCTGCCTGAATGTATTCAACATCAGGCTGCACGTTTCATTATCACATAGACTACAGAGCTCAGGAGCCTGAATGCATTGGCAGGATGCTTGACTTCCTCAACCTCCCACCCTTGGAAGAACGACGCAGGCAACTCTGGCTGACAATGCTGTACAAGATAGCACAAGGCCTGGTCTCAGTCCTACCTGCGGACGCCTTCCTCACAGCAGCCAACATAAACAGACGTAGGATCCGACCCACCACCTACGAGGGGTATGAAACTCACAACATTCTACCAAGACAAGCAAACAACAACAGCCGCTGCTTCCAAGACCTCCTTCCAATACTGACCAATGACCCCTTCCAAGACTGACCAATATTAGAGGTTCATTCTTTGAAAAGACCGTCATCGAATGGAACACCCTCACAGATGACACCATCAACCTGCCCACACCCAACGCCTTTTCGTCTGCAGTTGTGAGGCCTAAGTTGTATAAAGTATTTTACTTGTTTTAAGGACAAAGGACTGTCTGCATCAAACTGCGCTGCGCACACCCCAAACGTCACGTTAATAGCCGTGATCGGCTTCTGTGATGCACCCACATACAACCACTGCAGTGGGATCTTCAGATTCAGATGATGAAGTCTGGTGAATCTATATGTGAAAAAAATTATATTACACCATTTAATGTTTGTAGTCGGAAAGTGCTAATTTTGTGTGAATTTCCATTATAACTGTCTAAGGGACGATGTTGTTGTGTTGGGTGTTGGCCATTAATGAGAGAGGAGACGATTTGGTAATGGGGCGACAGATCCACAGTCACGTGATGACGTTTCTCGAGTTGGCGGAAAAATTCGACTCGGAGCAAATCCAAAGGATGTAGCTGGTGAACGGGTATCCTTGTTAAACTACGTAAGTTCAAGTTGCTGCGATTACAGATTATTTTTGAAATTATAGACATGGTCATGGACCATGTCCATGCCCATAGACCATATCATAGACATAGTCATAGTGTCGTAGTGACACTGACAGTTATAGACAGCCTGACATAGTCAGAGACAGAGAGGGTAATCGTTTACTTAACTGGCCTAAATTATTAGGGCTTTATGCCGACGGTTTTTACAGCATTTTTGTACCTGAATGCGTTCCTTACATCATTCCGCATATGTTCCAGTAAAAAAAGTTCATATATTCTTTAAACATATTGTGTTTTAGGCCACTTTTAATAAGTTTTACACATCAAAACAGCGGAACTGATTGCAAATTCTTGGATTGATTAGAAGAAACATAACATACAAGGGAAAAAAGTTAATTATACCTCTATATAAAGCAATAGTTATAGATACGCTTAAACGCATACAAAGGAGAGCAACTAAAATGATTCCAGAACTTAGAGACCTTAGTTATGAAGAACGCCTGAAAGAATGTGGTTTAACAACTCTAGAGACAAGGAGGTTAAGAGGAGATCAGATTGAAGTTTTTAAGATATTGAATGGGTATGAAAATATTGATAGAAATATGTTTTTCTCACTCAAGAAGGATAGCAGAACTAGAGGACATGAGGTAAAATTAGTAAAGGATCAATGTAGATTGGACATCAGGAAGCACTCGTTCTCACAGAGGACAATAAATGAATGGAACAAACTGTCTACAGATTGTGTAACTGCTAGCAGCGTGAATATGTTTAAAAACAAGGTTGACACATATATCAGGAGGGCGGGTTATAAGTAGGTGAACATTGTTGGACTCTCGATAAGCCAATGGCTTCCTTGTCCACTTGCCATCTGGGCCTTTGGCTTGGATGGCAAATCTTGTTAAATCTTGTTAAAGATAAACATGGCGCGTGTGCGATTTGCGCATTAGTCACGCCTCGCTGCCACCAGAACCGCGAAGGCGATGTTTGTGTGTATTGGGCGTACAATTACGCAACGTAAAAAAATTAAGAGAACAAAATTGAGAAAATAGGCTCCAAAAATGTTTCAAACGAAGAAATTCTAGAAAAAAAATTAAAACATTCTCCACAGTTTTTATATTAAACGCAACATTTGTAGGGCACATAGTCACTTCTAACATAATATTTCATATTTATTTAATTAAATATTTGATGTTGCAAATATTAATTGTATGAAAATTAATATAATTAAATTTAAAAGAATGCATGGGTTAAATTATCTGTCGTTTGGTGAGCAAAGGTTATTGTTTTTGTAATTAAAACATACTGATGATATTGACTGTCATGTGCATCTTTAAAGGGACAATTCATTGTATGTCATTGTTAATATAATTAAATTTAAAAGAATGCAGGGGTTAAATTATCTGTCGTTTGGTGAACAAAGGTTTTTTTTTAAATTATGCTGATATTGCATGTCTACATGGTTTCCTTCTGATGGGGAGGGGTATTGTTGGGAGGGAGGGAGGGAGGGAGGTATTCTGTGTTGTCTGTTTTCACAGAAATATCCTGCGGAGAAATCGTGATGTAGTACCGCCTTGCCAGTGATTAATGGGAAAAAGAAGATATAGCTCAGAAACAATTTTAATTGTTCATATTAAATAACATTAATTACTTTCTCATAATACATGTGAATTAAAAGCATCCTTTCATTGCGCATACACACGTTCAGCAAAATATATAACGTTAATTAACATATTAATAATTAATTAATCAACGTGCTACACTATTGTAACTGCTAGTGTGATTTTGACGTGTAATAAATAAAACACAACAGTTTACAGTTATTTAGCTTTCTTAGAGGGATGGAGTCACAGAGTATTCAGTATCCTTGCCACAATAATTACGTAAAAACATAAATGTATTATTATCATTATGGGACTACATAACTTTTCATTATCATTACAAACCATCATTGTCAGTTTCATTATCATTACCATCAATGGCCAGTTATATGTAAAGAACTCCATGAACCAACTATTGTAAAAGTTTCTTATATTTATTTGAAGGAAAATCGCTAAGTAGCAATGGTGTTTTAAAGGTGTCTGCTGGTGTAACTCATACTGCTGCTTGGCAAAAATAAGGTAACTTGCTGTAGGAAATCCTTGTCCAAGCCTAAATAATAACACTATTTAGTAAGTATTTACGTCATGTGGCTTTCTTCCGAGCACCAAAGGCCTCGGTCCGAGGCAGTTGCACAAAAGAAATTGTGTGGCATTTGCATGAACTGCCATGACGGGCGCATAACCATCGAATACACATTGAATGCACAGGTTTGTGTATCCACTGGATGTGAGCTGTGAATGTGTTATCAGTCATTCGATCAAGAAATGTGTATTCAGACACATCCAGTGATACTACAACTGCACATAGACACAGCGTATACGACAAAAGGAATACATATGTGGTTTGGTTACTCACCAGTTTAGAAGTATTCAAAAAACTAAATAAGTAATAAAATAAATAAATAAGTAAATTATTTAAATGAACATGTTAATGTAAAGAGATTATATCAATTGACTTAAATTTATATAAATTGACTTAATTAAATTAAAGTACTCCTTCAATCCCTCCTCAAAGTTGCGCATGACATGCAATATCATCAGTATATTTTTTTATTACAAAAACAATAACCTTTGTGCATTCTTTTCAATTTAGTTATGTTAACAATGACATGCAATGAGTTGTCCCTTTAATTAAAGTTGCACATGCGCATGACATGCAATATCAACAGTATAATTTTTAATTACAAAAACAATAGTCTTTGTTCACCAAACGACAGATAATAAGAATTCAATGAAATAAAATTTTATTATATTAACAATGAAATGCAATGAGATGTCCCCTTGTAGTTGCGCATGCGCATAACATCTAATATCAATCAAATAATTTATGAAAAAAACAATATTTGTAACATCAAATATTTAATTAAATAAAAGATGAAATATTACGTTACAGGTGACTGTATGTGCTCTACAAATGTTGCGTTTAATATAAAAACTGGGGAGAATATTTTAATTTTTTGTAGATTTCTTTCGTTTGAAACATTTTTTTAGCTTACTTTCTATTTTTTTATCTTTTAATTTTTTTACAATGCATAATTGTACGCGTGATACACACAAAGATCGTCTTCGCGGTTCTTATGGCACCGAGGCGTGACTAATACGCAAATCGCACACGCGCCATGTTTATCTTGCAATCAGTTCCGCTGTTTTGATGTGTAAAACTGATTAAAAGTGGCCTAAAACACAATATGTTTAAAGAATATATGAACTTTTTTTACTGGAACATATGCGGAATGATGTAAGGAACGCATTCAGGTACAAAAATGCTGTAAAAACCGTCGGCATAAACCTCTAATAATTTAGGCCAGTTAAGTAAAAGATTACCTCAGAGAGACAGAGTGTCATACACAGTGACAATGTCAGTAACAGTCATACTCATAGATAGTTGTTTTTACTAACTTTAGTTTACTTTATAAATTTTGTTTTATGTCATAAATCATTAATTTGATTAAATTACATAACGGGACATTAACACATATCAAAGACAAAGTACCTCTGTACATTGGTTAATTTGAATAAAGTAATATATATTATATATAATATATATATATATATATATATCAATCAACACTGCAGAAAACACTCACGTGACTGTCAACTGTTGACAACATTTCGTTAAACTAAGGTGACACAACGACATGTAGGTGTTGATCGAATTACTTGAATATCACCATAATGAAAAATATAGTACATAATCTACATATATAGGAGGGTGCTAGTTGTCACAAAATTTATACTTTTTGCCATAACTCCATGAACTTTTTGGGAATACCTAAGTTAAGTTCCCTACCATCAGATCAGATTTTAATATATATATTATCTAATTATGACATTTTTAATATTTCATAAATTGTTATATTTTATGACTATGACCTAATTTATCTTAAAAAAGTATTCTATGGTAAAGAATAGACATCAGTCAGTCTTCATCATTTATTTACCACTAAAATAAGCTTGAATTTCTTCATACAATTCGCAATGCTGGAGCTGTAGTGCTGTGATTGGCAAGTAAATCAAAACATGTACCCACAGAGGCCCGTTTATAGGGGTGCCTTTCAAGTTCGTCTTTCTCGTCGTAGTTGTTTAAAGTTCATAAAGATCCATTCTTCAAGTACATGTGTAAGTAGTAATTGATCTATAAAACTATATTATCGTGTAGCAGTGTATATTTGAAGTTCTGGACTTATGTGTAGTGACTAATGACTAGTGATGTAAATATTTGTTTATGCCAAATTTATCTATTTTGGGTATGATGATAGGTAAAGATGTATGAAACTGTCTGTGTCAGGTGACATTAATAGAGAATGTGAGACATTAATTAAAAAACCTGTTCGTCCTTTAAGTTTGATAGTATGATTTTAAAGCCAACATTTATTAATACAAAAAGTTATCATTTTAATGTGTAGTATTACTTTGGTCTTTAATGTTAATCTCAGTATTTCAAAAGTGTAATATAATTATTAAGGTTTTAGATGAACATGCCATTATATGATATTTACTTTAAAACTTGTACATACATTTCCGTTTTCTTTATACATGCAGTGTTTTACCAAATAAATTATTTAAAGCCACCAATTAAAGAAACAACATATTATGTCCAAAATTATGTACAACTGATAGTTGGTATGCAATATTGTGACAGAATGGTTATTTACTCAATGATCCACGCATATTGATATGATGAGAAACTGGACACAGCCATACAACTGATACCATATTGTATCTTAATAATACACCTTTCCAATAAAAAGCCCGTGGTACTGGGATGGCATAATTGACTGGATAGAACAATGGCTGACTGACAAGACAGCGTGTTGTAGTAGATGGAGAAGTTTCAAACTGGAAATCAGTTTTGAGTGGTAACATGCACAAAAGTGTTTAGAAAGGTTAACACTGATGGTGATAAACAACATTTACAAAACTATCTAGACAGATTAGTGAAATGGTCTGAGAAATGGCAGATGTTCAATTTGTTTAAATGTAAATGCCTACATACACTGTACAGGACATGGGAACTTGGATGTAAACTATAAAATGGAAGATACTGTTCTGGGTGCTAATGTAAAAGAAAAGGACTTACAATAAGCGCTGATATGAAAGTTTCAGAACAGTGTGGTATTGCAGCTTCAAATGGTAATCAAATTCTTGGATTGATTAGGAGAAACATAACATACAAGGAAAAAAGCTAATTAGACCTCTGTATAAAGCTATAGTTAGACCTCATTTAGAATACTGTATACAAGTGTGGAGATCATATCATAAGAAGGATATAGATATTCTTGAATGCATACAGAGGAGAGCAACTAAAATTATTCCAGAACTGAGAGACCTTAGTTATGAAGAACGCCTGAAAGAATGTCGTTTAACAACTCTAGAGTCAAGGAGGTTAAGAGGAGATCAGATTGAAGTATTTAAGATATTGAATGGGTATGAAAATATTGATAGAAATATGTTTTTCTCACTCAAGAAAGATAGCAGAACATGAGGTAAAATTAGTAAAGGATTAGTGTAGATTGGATATCAGGAAGTACTCTTTCTCACAGAGGACAATAAATGAATGGAACAAATTGTCTATGGATTGTATAACTGCTAGCAGCATGAATATGTTTAAAAACAAGGTTGACACATATCTCAGGAGGGCGGGTTACACGTAGATGAACATTGTCGGACTCTTGATAACCCATTGGTTTCCTTGTCCACTTGCTATCTGGGCCTTTGGCTTGGATGGCAAATCTTATTAAATTATCCAATTTGCCGCTGTAAGTCACAGAAAAAAGCGGAAACAGCCGACAATACAGCATATGAAACAAAAGGAGAACATGGGTGCCAGGAATCGGTACGGCGCTTAGATGACACGAGCCACTCAGCAAATTTTTTTGAAAGCCTAATAGCGCTGCTGCTGTTTTGGATGTCGCAGATCGTGCTGTGCAATGTGCAGATCATGTTGCACAATCTGCAGATTTTACGATATTGGGAGGTCCATCAGTTGCTTTGCCTTGACCCAATGTTTGAAATTGGGATTTATTCTCCCATCACGATATTCCAAGTGGCAGGTGATCTTGTTAAATTTATCTTCACTAATTTCTAGGCTTTTCTGTAGAGCCGCTTGGTTGTCAGCCAAACAAACCTTCAAAAGAGTTTTATTTAAAAGACGCAACCAATAATAATGCACCATGTGTAGATTACGCAGCCAATCATGCTGCAAAATTAATGTGCAATTGGTAGATGGGTGTGCAATTGTGCACCAATTTGACAGTCGCCCATCAATCGAGCAATGGCACTGGACTATAGATCGATTTTTGGGTGTGTTTTGTAGATCTGGCAGATCGTGCTGCACAGTGTGCAGATTTTATGTCGTACTAGGACTTTGCTTATTAGAGGGATATTGATAAACGTAATTTACTAATACAATCCTACAAATGAAATGGCAATCACAAAAACTGCTGAACTCTGACTTATGCATAAAATGCAAATGATAATGCCAAAGCTGCTTACGCTGTGTGGCAGTTTGAATGGTCAATCTAGCAATCCGCAGATTGCGCCATATCTGTCAGATATGACCAACATATGTATGTGTCATTCTGTATCAAATCAGCCAATGGCCAAAAAGTTTATGTCTCAAAATATGCTTAAATTTTAACCAATGAATAAGTAGCTTTACCTGAGCACTTCTGCAAAAAACTAAGGATTTGCATGCAAATTGTGTCTGTAACGCCCTATAATGTGAACAGGGAGTAAGCGCCCAAAAATGCATTATTTTTATCTGTTTTCATGTGCTTCTAACTTGAGAAGTTTACAAAATGGTGGTCATAGGACTTGTCCCACATTCTCAATTTGGGTGCTGAAATTCGTAAAATATAGAAAAAAAATTACGTTTAAGGCTGAATTATTCTGAAGGTATAGCAAACTAGAAGCCTACTGACCTAACAGGTTAATGCCAGTATCCCTGATGGTGGCAATTTGGACATTGTACTGTAACACAACAATGAAATACAGACTGTAGAACAAAACCATGACATCATACTCATGACATCACCTTGTTAATGACTAAGTATTCTGTTTTAGTCCAGTCATTCTGTGGTTCAACCTCAAACAAATTGCAATAGTAAGTTTGGTGGCATTTTTAGATGCTACATTATGTTTATGTTACCAGAAAAAAGTCCACCAAAATCCACTTGGTAGAACATTGTCAATTTCACATGTTGCTAAATGATTGTAGGTCTCACTGAAATTTAGGGGAGTACACGTAATTCATGTTGCATAACTTATTTTCCATGAAAACATTATAAAGATGATATAATCATTGGAAAGGTAATACATTTAGCTGTTCAACGGTACTTAACAAGTGTAATTTCAATAAATATTAAAGCCATAATATTATTCTAAACACATTTGCAAATTATCATAATTGACGCGTACCCCGATTTTTGGCCTAGTCCCGTCAATCTTTGGTTTAACATCAAACAAACTGCAATAGCAACTGTGGTGGCGTTTGTAGTTAGTACTATATGTCTACAATACAAGAACAAAAGTTCACTGAAATTCATGTCATGGAACATTGTCATTTCCGACAATAATGACAAATGGTTGAAAGCCGCTGCCGGTCATTGTTTTCGTGCAGTGAAATGTAGGGGTACGCCTTATTTATGCTGAGTAATCTATTTTCTTTATGCAACTTATACACATAATGTACATCGCTGGAAAGGTAATATACAGATCAATCCAACGACACATAGAATGTTTAACTCCATTAAGTAGTAAGGTATAAATCGACTTCTAATCACAGTGTACCCCGTTTTTTAGCTGCCACGGGGTAGTAACGTTGCGATCTACCGAATGTTGCTTACACATATAGCCATACACTTGTCTATTTCAGTGGCATTTACGTCCTTACTTACTGTTTGTATATATATTATATACGTATACACACGAACAAAACACACACGCACGCACGCACTCACGCACGCACGCACACATACACACACACAAACAAATGTTATATTATTTACATTGCAGTGTTACTTACCGGTAAATGTCACCTTCAATCGCTGTTGTCATCGAGAGCTTCCACAGTGATGGCAATTGAATTTTTACAGGTGCTTCCTTTGCATACACCACACACAGAAGTGCACTCAAGTACATTCTTTCTGCAATTACATCGCAGCGAATTGCAGTTTTTCTTGCAGTTACAACGGATGACCGACAGCAAATGGGCTGGTGCTGGGACGTCAGTCATCTTCAGAACATGGCAGTTGTTTTTGAAAGCTTTCTCGGATCCTTTTCACTGTTAGATCTGAGGCTGTGATAATGGGCAGCAGCTAAAGTAGGGGGTAGATTATTTCCCTGTATGTAACCTGCACTTGATGCTACCTTTTCAATGAAGAATTTGTACTGCAAATCATCAAGGTTTTCTCCAATGTTGCCACCATGAACACATATAATAGCCTGTTCTCCCACAGTAACCAATTCTTCAACTGTTGGTGTTGCTGATTCAAACACCCGCCCACGCGTTAAACCGCCTGTTGTCTTCACACTTCGCAGCAACACTTGCTCAATAACTAAATCCGATGAAAGGCCTGCCCAGTAACGATCACTCCTACGGATTACATGTTTACCGAGTTTCAAGCTCGTGTGAACATCAGGGTGTTGACTCTCCAACTCCAGCATGTTGTTTAGGTACACATATGCAGACTTGCCATACAATGTGTGTCCAGCAGCTAGGAAGTATGGAAGCATTTCACGAACAGTGTGTAGATGCAGGTCCCAATTCCCCATTCGTTCTGCTTTGATGAATCTCCTGAGTATGTCCATCATGTCCATATACTGCAACCACAAACAAGCGGTGCGTGATTGCTTCAAGGCTTCTTTCTTTCAGCTCAATAGTTTTGTCCAAAGACATCAAATTGTCAAACTGTACTAGCAGGTGGGTCATTTGTTGCTTTCTGCGTGTCATCGTGTGGTCTGGCAAGTGTGTCTGTGCCTGGCAGTGGAGAGTCGTATGCCATTGCAATGAGCATGGCATTTAGCGCTGTATCCACAAGCATATGGCCTCGGACAGCACGTGATATAGCCTTCCCAGTTAGCATATTGTCAACAGCATTGCTTGCGTAGATCACCACTAGTGGTTCTTTCAGGCCAGAACCAGCCATCAAGTGGCCAATGCAGCTCATTTCCATATGCAGACCATCGACTCTGAGGACAATCTCACGTAAATCACGTGACTGTGGTTCCCTTGACACGATCAAAATGGCTTTCCACCACAGAGGTTGATCGAACGTTAAGATTGGCGTTACTCCCAGTCGTGTAGCTTGGGCACATACGAATTTGAACGTAGAGTAAATGCATGTCAGATCACTGGGATCCATATCAGTCATCAGCAGGAATTTGATGATTGATGGTTCTGGGTATAGTCCATGCTGGACATGTTGCATGACACCAGACCAGCATGGTCTGGGTGAATGCAGCAGTAGAGACGTTTTCCAAAGCAAGTTAATGTTGGAAGTTGCATCCACTTTGGGTAGTCTCTGATAGACGAGGTCATTCATTGAAGCATCAGTTGCACTAAAGTAGTGGATGTTGATGCACCCAACAGCAGCTAGGTCTTCAGCACTTACAGTAACTCTAGGAATCGGTGTGCAGGTCTTGATGCCTGGCGAAACGGCTGCAATAATGCCCATCCCATGGAAGGTATTCATTCCATCGAGGGTTCGACTGTTATGGTCCACATTATCTGCTACAAACTGCACAAAATGACCCGAAGCGAAGCCAGGAATGTCGACACTCAATAGGACACTCGTGCAGTGCGAAAAAATTATTAAATAATGACAACAGACATACATGCAATCGATTGTTTATTAATTTATAAATTATTTCGCTTACATTTACTAATAACAAATATCAAAACTAGTATCAAGTATGGGTGTATAAACTAGTCCACTCCAAATCGCAACCCTACGCCCCCATGACGGCTAAAAATCGGGGTTCACTCTGTTTAAAATGTGACCTTCACCTTAGTAATTAATGAAGTTAAACTTCTAATATATCGTTGGATAGATTAATCCATTACCTTTCCAACGGTATGCATCAAGTGTATGTAATGCGGAAAAAAATACATAACATAGCCTAACTAACGCGTGTCTCTACATTTCACTATGCCAAAAAGTGACTGGCAGTGACTTTCGAACACTTGTCATTATCGTCAAAAATGACAATGTTCCACCAAGTGGATTTCGGTGGACTTATTTTCTGGTAATGTAAACATGTAGTACTAACTAAAAATGCCATCATAATTACTATTGCAATTTGTTTGAGGTTGACCCTCTTTTGGGCGTGGATTGACTGGACTATTTCTGTTTGTTGCAGTGACAGTCATGGCTATATTTAACGTAGTTGAGACGGACTGTGGAGGGGATGTGACTGCAAACTTTGACTTGATGGTGGAGTCTGGCAGTACACTCTACCAGATACACACAGTGGCTACAATCTCACCCCATGGGCAGGTAAGCACTGTACTTGGTGTTTGACTAGCCGTTGTGCCATTGTCTTTTCAAGGCTGTGTTAGTTACATGTGTTCTAACTACCATACCATTCAGGTGCTTCAGAAAATGTTCTTGAAAAAGTGCGTTATTTCCCCCAAATGTTCTTGAATGTTTGAACCCTGCTTTCAACAACAGTTATTACTAATGGCTAGTTACGTGGTGTTTCCTCGGTTCAAGCTAGGCAAAAGAGTCTTTTAGTCCATTTTATTAAAACATTAATTATATTGTAGTCAAATTTTATATGTTTTAGTGACGCCCAGCACTGCTTCAAGTAAAATGCATTTTACTCACTTAGTCACTGTACTGCTGCCTCTTCTAGTGCAGGTGTTGGATGTGGTGTGTGCTGGAGCTGCCCACTGCACAGTGTTTTAATGTTTAGTTTATGTAGCATCACGGTAAACATTTAATACCCCTATGACATGACAATATGTATTGCTGATGACTTAAGGTAGCTGGGGTGGCAGTTCTATGCTTGTTTTGAATTTGAGTACAAGTTTGTAAGGTAAACAAACAATTTCTTCACAAGTTGTAGTTGAAATACTAAATAATACTCCAGACTAATCAAACTTATAGAGTTTTTCATTTATGTGGTGATGTTTCATGATTTAAAATTTGTTTGGTAAATATGAAGAAAATACCCACAAAATGCCATTTTATATAATAAAAAAAATCCCCAAACAAATAA
This sequence comes from Lamellibrachia satsuma, assembly GCA_033239005.1. NCBI lineage: Eukaryota > Metazoa > Annelida > Polychaeta > Sabellida > Siboglinidae > Lamellibrachia > Lamellibrachia satsuma. Next base: position 3,365,120 of record BSQZ01000063.1, on the reverse strand, counting down.
ATTATATATATATATATATATATAATTTTAGACAATCCCTCTACCATTCGTTCATTGATACCGTGTGATTTTGCTCACAGATATGTTCATTTCATATGCCACATTTCAGCATCATAAGTGTTGTAGTTTTGATAAAAAAATTAATTAGGTAACGTTTCCAGGAAATGCTTAATTTATTATTTTAGAAAAACTACAACATTTACAATGCTGCAATTTGGCGTATGAATGCGTCTTACATGTAGGCAACATTACACAAATTAGAATTACAATTGGTGAAGGGTTTATGTCAAAAATACACTGCCAGTTTAGGTTGTTATTCAACTTTTGCTTAACTTATTCATGGTGGTGTAGCAGACATAATTTGGTTATGTTAACCAAAGTTATACGTATGTCATTTATTTCGTTGTGGATTTTTTCAAAACGATATAATTTGGCATGTTGTGGATATTTTTCACATTTACAAAAAAAAGTTTAAATCTTGTAATATAACTAAATAAATAAAAAACAAAATTTTTTATTAATCTAGAATATTATATAGTATTTCAACTACAATCTGTGAAGAAATGGTTAATTTATCTTAAAAATGTCTGCTGAAACTACTCGATTCAAGACAAGCATATAATAGCCACCCAGCTACCTTACATAGATAGCAAAGGCAATTCCCCTAATATAGCATAGATGAGTAGTGTAAATATGTTGATGGGAATTGCGAATGATTAACTAGCTAAACATAATAAATGCGGGGACCCAGAAACATCCTGAACAACTCCTCACAAAGACAGCATCATCAGTGGATGACTATGATATAACACATTTGTTTTGCAACTTCAGTAAATATGTATTTGATTAGATACCAACATCTTCACAGTCAAATTGTTGAAAAACAATATAACAAGTTGTATTACCAGACCAACTTGCACATGGCCAAAGACGAATTGAGGTTGGTTGAGAACACAAATGGCAGACAACATTAACATGCAACATGTTTGTTCACTGTAAAACATTCACTTGGTCACAATAAAACACTTGTTCACAGTGAAGCACTAACATGTTCACGATAAAGCACTCACATGTGCATAGTGATGCACTTGTTCATGGTGAAATTTTCACTTGTACTGACTTGTTCACACTAACACACTTGTTAATAAATAACTCACTTATTTGTTCACAATACATTTGAAGCCATACTTGTTGATCCAGACTGTATTCAATTACAGTCATAACATAATTGTAATGAGTTGCAATTGTAACTAGATGTAATTGAAAGTTGAAACAGTGATCTATGTGTAATTGAAATGTATGTATGGGAACTGATCTATTTTTCTACATCTCAGTCAAGCAATAACTTGCATTTACTACTGATGCAGGTGTTTGAGAATCCAGCAGTTCAGGCGTGCGGTTGCAACGATGTGGTCTGTGTCGCAGCAGACAGTCAAGTTCTTCTATTTCAAGAAGAATGTCGCAAGTTTCTCTTCTCAGTAGGACTTGGTAAGTTATGTTGAACAAGACTGGCAAGAACCATGGTATTGGAGTGGACACATTGCTCAGTCATTTTGAGCCTAATTGTATAGCATTTTGTTTTGGAGTCATTGTTCTCTCTAGTTCATGCAGCAAGGTGCTTCACTGTACCTCGTGCTTCATCATAAGCAAGCAACTTTCACTTTCTGTTTTATAGCAGTTCTCACCTACATTTCATTTTCGCCTTGGTATACCATTTTTGTACTCTGCAGTCACTGCTTCTCAAATGACAAGATTTCAAGCAGTGATCTGTGCTATGTGCTGATGTTGTTATCTAACTCCACTTCTACATTAACTGAGCTGGGTGTATGGACATTCAGCCACCCAGTTATTAACTGGTAGCACGGTGATATTTGTTCAACTTTGTGTTCCATTTTGACTAAACTCACATAGTAATATTCCCATGATTATATAATGTGTTTATTATCATTGCATTACATTAGACTCTTTTAACAGTAAAATGATACCTCATTCATCCGATTATGATAATTATTAGCAGTTATAACTGTTTTGTAAAATCCATTTAAATTGTACCTAATTGTGTGCGCTACGGAAATTCGTCACACGAAGCGTTTAAAATGGTATTGGCTCAAAGTCCGGGTGCGGCTTTTAAATAGTGTTTTTGCCTGCAACAAACGGTGCAGAGGAAAGTCGGGGTTTATGTCAAAAGTTGGGGTGCGGCTTTAATTAGGGGTGCGGCTACAAATAGAGAATTTACGGTACTGTCCTGGAGCATTGCAAAGACATCAATGTGTGAATGTAAACCCTTGTCACAAGTGATGTAACAAAACCATGTGATCGCCCATCTCATTAACTTCGAATTTTATGCACACTTTGTGAGTTAGATGCATTAAGCATCTAATTTTACCTATAAATAAATTTTTCCTAATTTTTTGCATATAGTACAAGCTTCATGTCCACCGAAAAAGCATTTTAGCTAGTGCCTTGTTGTCATTCCCTTTAACTGTTCTAGGAATAGCTACATCTTCTACACTCACTGTTCTAGAACTAGCTACATCTGTACCAGGCATAGAGCAATTAACTTGAAAAGTTAATTAAATTGTAATTAACTCAACAAATTCTCCAATTAAATTAACCTCACACATTTCTCAGGTCAATTAAATTAAGTTAACCTCCCAAATCGTTCAATTACATTAACAATTCATTTTAATTCAACTAACAATTAAACCATGTGTTGGTAGAAAGGTTTACACATTTAATTTTTAAGACAGTTCTAAAATCACAAGACTTGTAACATAAATGTGTTTTGTAACTTTGTTCGAAAGAAGTATGCTCATACAACATTTACATGCCAAGACATTTCTTCATGGGGCACTTGATCACATTTTGAGAGTTGTAGATACTTGTTAAAAAGTTATTATTTTCTCAAAGGATTGAAAAGTTGTGGCTGAAGATTTGCAGGTGTGGCGTTTCCTCCTATATTCAACCACCAAATTAACAAAGCCGGGCAACTATATACATCATTTCTATACACCAAGTTGTTATTTAAGCAGTGTTTTATACTAAATAAGTATTTTTCCCCGTTATTACACTAGCATTTAAATATGTATGCGTTATGTGTTATGCATCACTAGAACTGGCATTCTTTCGATTTAAGTTGGCACCGTAAAAAATATCCTAAACTGAAGTTATATCACTTTTATCTACATCCCTCATTAACCGTTACATGTACACATGAAACACACACATTATAGATGCATAGATCAAATGGCCCCATCGGTCCACTTGGCTGCAAGTTTCCTGCCACAAATGTTTAGTTTAAACAGAGATTTGCAGAAGCCACAATTAGCCACCAACATATCACCCTACCAGAGGATATTCTATTGTCTAGGCCTTCTATCCAATTCACAGATGTCTGAATAACCAGCCCACCCCAGTTGGTGCAGTGTCTGTGTTCTGTGATGTTCTCCCTCCCATTCACACATGCCTCAACCTGATCTCTCTCAGGATAGTGACTGGAATAGTGACTGCATGCCTTCTGGAAATACCTGGATAAACTGGATGTGAACTTTCCAGTAATATCAACTGTTAAATGAACATTTAATTGGGAATTTATCAATTAAATTAATCCCTTTTGGTAAAGGTAATTAATTAAATTAAATTAGTGTTTCTTGAAAAAAGTTAATTCATTAAATTAAATTAACTCAATTGATTTAATTCCATTAACAAATTAACAATTGAAATTAACCCATCTCTGATCTCTACATCATCTGTTCTAGTATTAGCTACCACTTCTGCATTAATTGTTCTAGGACTAGCTACCTCTTCTCTGACACTATTTTATATTTTATTTGTAATTTGCATCTGTAAGTTTCACAACAGGGTCGAGATGTGTTGTCATTTCCTGGTTGATTTCCTATGGTCCTGGAATGTTGCAGATTCCCTGGTTGACTGTGTGGCGTGCAATGAGCAGGGTGACTTCCTGGCCGTGGGGGATAGGGGCGGAGGTCTACACTTCATGGCTACAGCCTTCCAGCACACACTTATCTCACAAGTAAGTCACACCAGACATGTCACCAGTAAGTGACATCAGACGCTAATGTCACCAGTAAGTGACATGAAAAAATAAGTTTACCCATGACATCAGACACTAATGTCACCAGTAAGTGACATGAAACAATAAGTTTACCTGTGACATCAGACACTAATGTCACCAGTAAATGACATGAAACAATAAGTTTACCCGTGACATCAGACACTAATGTCACCAGTGACATTACACACTCATGTCACCTGTAAGTGATACTAGTAAGTGATGTCTCAAGTAAGTGACATCAGACCAATATCTGTCACATCACACATGCCATGGATGACACTTCATAGACAGCATTCGTGTCAATTCAACATTTTGTACACACTAATCTTTCAATAGTGTATGATAATGAATAAATTATATCATATTTGTAGAAGCGGCGTATTCTTCTATGGTTTGTGATTCAGTCGGCCTCAACTTGACTTCTGAGAAAGTTGTTGGAATACTCAGATGTTTCTATTTTGAAGCTTTATGAATTCACACAATGGCAAAAAGTAATCAAACATATAATTAAATGTAGTGTATAAAAATGCATTGGTTTATGACATTTATTTGGAAATCCTTAAAATGAAACTACAGGTACCATTTCTTTCACAGCAACTCATTGAAACCAATAAGTTGACATCAAGAGAACAGGTGACATTCACACACATTGTGTTCACTGCGATGTCTGATGAAGGTAAGGTATTTTTTACTGTTTCAGTTCTTTAAATATTACAATACTCTAAGGCAGTACGTGATTAGATTATACATGAGTATGAGACTACCAATCTGCAGTAGATTCTTTAACCAATATTTTATATTAGCATTTTAATTAATTAGAAAATGGTTTATAAACGTTTAGTTTGTCTAAGTTCCTATGAAACATCTTTACATATGGGCAACACTGCAAAACATCAATAGAAGGAAGAACCTTATGACATCCTTCTCACTGATCATGCACATTGCCTGCAAGCTCGAACACATGCTGTCCACCTGCGTGCACATACATGTTATGTATATGTTTATTTGTTTATACAAATGTCAGTTTGCACATGCAGGTATATGTATTGTAAATGTTGATGTTAAATTTGGCAAGAGGTCAGTGCACTTTCTAGCCAACGATCCCCTTCTTTGACAATACATTTTCAGCATTACATTGTTGTAGTCGATTAGTAACTCTGACATTTGATTGTTGTTAAGGGCCTGTGACTTGTTGGTGCTGGCAGCATGTGGACAAATGTATCATTTGATTGTTGTTAAGGGCCTGTGACTTGTTGGTGCTGGCAGCCTATGGACAAATGTATCATTTGATTGTTGTTAGGGGCCTGTGACTTGTTGGTGCTGGCAGCCTTTGGACAAATGTATCATTTGATTGTTGTTAGGGGCCTGTGACTTATTGGTGCTGGCAGCCTTTGGACAAATGTATCATTTGATTGTTGTTAGGGGCCTGTGACTTGTTGGTGCTGGCAGCCTGTGGACAAATGTATCATTTGATTGTTGTTAGGGGCCTGTGACTTGTTGGTGCAGGCAGCCTGTGGACAAATGTATTATTTGATTGTTGTTAGGGGCCTGTGACTTGTTGGTGCTGGCAGCATGGTGACAAATGTATCATTTGATTGTTGTTAGGGACCTGTGACTTGTTGGTGCTGGCAGCCTGTGGACAAATGTATTATTTGATTGTTGTTAGGGGCCTGTGACTTGTTGGTGCTGGCAGCCTGTGGACAAGTGTATCATTTCCAGAACCTTCAACTCAGACAGTTGAAACAAGGTTTGTCTTTGCTGCTGACAGCACAAATTTTTTATTGGTGACGTGGTGACTGGTCATACACTTCATTGAGGGTCATACCTACACAGGGTGGCTGGTCATACACTTCATTGAGGGTCATACTGCCACAGGGTGACTGGTCATTCACTTCATTGAGGGGCATTCATAATTTCACTGGGTGACTGGCCATTCACTTCATTGAGGGTCATTCATACTGCCACAGGGTGACTGGTCATTCACTTCACTGAGGGTCATTCATACTTCCACAGGGTAACTGGTCATTCACTTCACTGAGGGTCATTCATACTTCCACAAGGTGACTGTCCATGCATTCATGAACATCACCTGTGGAATGGAGGTAGTTGATAATATTACTTGGTTCGCTTTTTTGTTGTCAATTTCATATGTTGTACGTATGAGACCAAGCACACAGGGCACATCACTGTGTTGTTGTTGTTGTTGTACGTATGAGACCAAGCACACAGGGCACATCGCTATGTTGTTGTTGTTGTTGTACGTATGAGACCAAGCACACAGGGCACATCACTGTGTTGTTGTTGTTGTTGTACGTATGAGACCAAGCACACAGGGCACATCACTGTGTTGTTGTTGTTGTACGTATGAGACCAAGCATACAGGGCACATCACTGTGTTGTTGTATGTATGAGACCAAGCACACAGGGCACATCACAGTGTTGTTGTTGTTGTTGTACGTATGAGACCAAGCACACAGGGCACATCACTGTGTTGTTGTTGTTGTACGTATGAGACCAAGCACACAGGGCATATCACTGTGTTGTTGTTGTTGTTGTACGTAAGAGACCAAGCACACAGGGCACATCACTGTGTTGTTGTTGTTGTATGTATGAGACCAAGCACATAGGGCATATCACTGTGTTGTTGTTGTTGTTGTTGTACGTATGAGACCAAGCACACAGGGCACATCACTGTGTTGTTGTAGCACTCGTTTCAAAGGACGTAGTGACACTGAGAGACCTTCAGAAAGACATCCGAGTGGACATGTTTGATGCAATGTTTGCCCACTCTGAGACCACCCTCTATGTCCACTGTCTGCCTCCTTCAGTTGGCAGTAGCATTCTCACAGCGGTCAGTATGTCAGTGGACAGTGACAGTTGAGGGTAATTTGCAGCATGTTGTTTCAAGTATTCCTTCTTATTTATTGTTCTTGTTATACCTACTAAATTTGAACTCAGATGAACTGCAGTAATTTCAATGTAATTACTATTTACAGTGGAGTTTAGACAATGGGATTACTAGTTTTGTCACCAGCTAACAAGTTTTGTATACCACCATTATTGTGAAATTGATCTGCACCTGCTCTTTGTAAATCTCTGTTCACCCTGTCCCTCCATGCTCCCTCTGTCCACCCTGTCCAGGCGTGCTCCCTCTGCCCACCCTGTCCCTCCATACTCCCTCTGCCCACCTTATCCCCCCATGCTCCCTCTGCCCACCCTGTCCCTCCATGCTCCCTCTGTCCACCCTGTCCCGGCGTGCTCCCTCTGCCCACTCTGTCCCTCCATACTCCCTCTGCCCACCTTGTCCCTCCATACTCCCTCTGCCCACCTTGTCCCTCCATGCTCCCTCTGCCCACCCTGTCCCTTCATGCTCCCTCTGCCCACCCTGTCCCTTCATGCTCCCTCTGCCCACCCTGTCCCTCAATGCTCCCTCTGTCCACCCTGTCCCTCCATGCTCCCTCTGTCCACCCTGTCCCTCCATGCTCCCTCTGCCCACCTGAAGTGGAGACTGAAGACTGCTACATGTGTGTTGTGTTGAGTGAGATGTTGTTGTAGGGTGCTGGCGAGACAGTGTTGGCCATGTGGAATAAAACTGGTGAAGGCTATGTGTGTTCAAAGACAGCTCCACCAGCACTTGCTAAAGGTGAGGCTGGCTTGTTTTACGTCTTGATTATTTTATCATACAGATGTTACTAAATCAATATGAGTAGAAATGCTGATCTGTTTGAAGCAAGTTAAGTAAGAAGGAGCTGTTTAGCTTAATGTGATACAATGTGTTAAGTTGGGTTGTTTAAAAAATATATAACCCAACAATGCATTAAGAATACAACTTTTATATAGATGAATGTATCATATTTTATGAATAGTTTTCATATTCTTCAGCAATTTTAGTAGTTAATGTAGTATGGGTTTCTGGTAGCATTTTAATCTAGTTCATTATATTTGTATTAATTTATTTTTATATGTATGATTGGATGTGTCTCAAATATATGGTGCTGGACTTTTATAACTGTTGTTAATAATAATGAATGTTTCTGGAATGTAGACTGTGCTGTCACAAAAGTTGCTGTGACAAAGTGCGGCAAGTCATTGTTTACACTTGATTCTGAGGTAAGTTTAATAGTTTTATAGTGTTGTTAATTTAAGTCATTGACTTCTATCGTTTGTGTCATGTTTCAGTCAGATCTGATGTTGTGGAGTGGAATGATTCAGTCACTGAATTCTGTCATTCGTGTTATGTTTCAGTCACATTTGATGCTGTAGAGTGGAATGATTCAGTTACTGACTTCTGTCATTCGTATCATGTTTCAGTCACATCTGAACGATCTGATGTGGAGAGGAATGATTAAGTTGCTGACTTCTGTCATTCATGTTATGTTTCAGTCATATCTGATACTGTGGAATGGAATGATTCAGTTGCTGACTTCTATCATTCATGTCATGTTTCAGTCACATCTGATGTTGTGGAATAATTCAGTAACTGACTTCTGTCTTTCCTGTCATGTTTCAGTCACATCTGATGTTGTGGAGCACTCACACTCTGACTTGTATGCGACAGTGGAACGATTCAGTCGCTGACTTCAGTCTTCAAGAGACGGCACAAGAAACTACCGGGTAACCTCACATATCAGCCATTCTCTGACAATAGCTACGAAGACTTTCAGTCATGGTGACACTGCAGTAATTGTAGTGGCACTAAGACTTTCAGTCATGGTGACACTGCAGTAATTGTAGTGGCACTAAGACTTTTAGTCATGATGACACTGCAGTAATTGTAGTGGCACTAAGACTTTTAGTCATGATGACACTGCAGTAATTGTGGTGGCACAAGATATTCAGTCACAGTGACACCAGATGACACTAAATTAATGGTGGTCCTGCTCAACAAGCTTATTTTAAAACATTCAAACACATTATGTGTGTGTGCTTTTTGACTAAACATTTGTCTCCCAGTAAGTTTATAAAACAGTATTCAAGTATGATTTTAAAGGGAGACATGGGTAGAAATATAAATTTATAAAGTTTTGATGATACAAATTATAATTTATACATACATACATATATATGCAATATTTTCTTAAATGTTGCCCTCTTTCCAGAATAAAGTATTATTTTGATGGGTTTTTGTCTTTGCTGAGTGTTTCTTGTCCAAATGATGTGAATATATTCCAAGAATATTGTGTTGTTCAGGCTTCCATTACCCGCTGACATCATGCATTCTCTAAAGCTAATTGTACCCCTGTACAAAGCAATAGTTAGACCACATTTGGAATATTGTATTCAAGCATGGAGGCCGTATCGTAAAAAGGACATAGACAAACTAGAAAGAATACAACGAAGAGCAACTAACATTATTCCAGAATTGAGAGACCTTAGTTATGAAAGTCGCTTATTACAATGTGGTTTGACAACACTAGAGACCAGGAGACTAAGAGGAGACCAAATAGAAGTGTTTAAAATAGTGAACGGTTATGAGGATGTTGATAGGAATATGTTCTTCAAACTTAAAGAAGGCAGTAGAACCAGAGGACACAAAGCAGCATTAGTTAAGGAGCAGTGTAGGTTGGACATGAGAAAGTACTCTTTCTCACAGAGGGTGATAAATGAATGGAACAAACTGCCAAATGATTGTGTTAATGCTAGTAGTGTGAATATGTTTAAAAATAGAATTGACAGATATTTGATAAGGGCGGGCTACACATAGATGAGAAAATTGTTGGACTCTCGATAAGCCAATGGCTTCCTTGTCCACTTGCCATCCGGAACTTGTTGTTTGGGATGGCAATCTTGTTAAATCTTGTTAAAGCTGCCCCATGATTAGGAAGCAGATCTAAACAATGTAACACTAACATCCTGTGTCATCTTGTCACTTTCAGAGTGGATGGTCTGAAGATTGTGATGTTGACTATGGACCAGGACGGTGCCTGTAGCCTACAGATCTGTAGTTTGCCCCGTCTCGAGCCGGTCTGTCGCCTACAACTGAACAAGACAGCCTGGCTTGTCAGTTGTCCATCATCACAGGTCTCTATACAACCTACTTCAACCTATGTCTGTCTGTCTGTCCGTTCGTCTGTATCTGTCTGTCTCAAAGCCTGCCTGCCTGCCTGCCTGCCTGCCTGCCTGCCTGCCTGCCTGCCTGCCTGCCTCCCTCCCTCCCTCCCTCCCTCCCTCCCTCCCTCCCTCCCTTCCTCCCCCTCCATCCCTCCCTGGGTGTGTTTTCTGTCAGTCTACCTCTGTTTGTATGTGTCTGCGCATCTCTATGTTTCATTTCCTCCTGAATCCCATGACAACAGTTACTGTATCATACTTTTATCTTCTGTCCTGTCTGCTTGCCAGGAATCAGTACTGTTGGTGGAAGGTGCAGCAGAGGAGACATCTTCCCTCGGGTACATTATTTATTTACTTAAATACGTAGACACATTCTTGAGTTTAACTGGTCGTGTTTACTACATGTATTTATGCAATAACCAATGCAAGTCCGATGTAGTAGAGAATTGAAATGGGTAAAATAATGATGTTTTTTATTACAAAGTGGACTGCTTATCACGCAGCCACTTTGGGAAGAACATTAATAGGAATGTAAGCTCTTCAAAGCAAACCAGGCAGGAACTGAACACATGTACAGCCCCGTCTGGCAAGTTTCTCAGAGCTCACATTCCTACAAGCATGACGATAACATATATATATATTCCAACTTCCTATTTCATCAACAATGTACAATCGCATTTTAAGCTAAACATTAAAAATAAGGAAGAAAGGTGGGGAGGAGGGCAGATTTCGAGAGACAATTTGACACTACTTCGCTATGTGGAAACTGGAGCAGGAGTGAAAGTTTCAAGCTACTGGCTCCGATTTGAACTAGTTTCCGCTATGCCATGATTGGCTGGCTGGCTAGCGTGGAGTAATACAATTTATTTGGCCAAATAGTTCAGGTGTAGTCTCAGATACCCAGGGCAAGTTTAGCAAAGACCTGCCTTGGTTATTTCATAAAAAATTTTATGCATCTGGTAAGTTGCATAAATTCATTTGTATTAACATATTACACGTACTAAATCTGCATATCTTCAAGCAGGCACGCGCACACACAGATACACACACACACACACACACACACACACACACACACACACACACACACACACACACACACACACACAATCTTTCCACATTGATTTGATTGCAATTTGATTTTAATGTCCAATCATGGATTGCTGGATAAATGAGATATTTCCCCTTTATTATGAGTGTCTTGGTGCAACTAACCCATTTCATATCCACGTCCTTACAGAGACCATGGAGACTTGATAGAGAATCTGAAAGTCTGTTGCTTGACGGAGACATTGCCAGAAACCAGGTTTGTGTTTGCGTAACTCTTTACTAGGCAGACAGGTTTCTCATTCCTTGCCCTTGTGTGGGCAAGGATTTTCAAGATGGTTGCCAATTTTAGTTGATGTCACGCATGGCTTGCATTAAAATGAGGATATCTTAACAACTGATGCATTAAATGATTTGAAAAGAATTACACTGTACACAGAAAGGAATTTATGAAGAAAAAAAATCATCCACTGCACTTACCATAAGCAATCCTGGGAAGCAAATGAAGCTATTTATGTTAATTTTGCCAGGGTAAAACAATTATCCAATCCTGATGGTTACATTTAAAATAATTTTTTTTTTAATGACTGTATTCATAAAATAAGAATTTTTAAGGTGGCTGCCAGTTGTTTTGTGAAGCGTGACAGATATGTTTTTGTCTCAATTCAAAATTATATAAAACCAACAGTCAACATTCAAAACACAGCAAAACTCTTTCACAAATATGTGCTTAGGCCTTAGCAGTATGGGCATACTAACAAAATGCAGCTCAAATAAACAAAGGAACACTCAAACTGTCGATGGACTGTGCCATGATCAACATGGCCAGATTATCGGTGAAATATGATGCCCTCTGGTGGTCATCTTCCATCTTGTTGACACATCATTTGTCATCGGACGTTGATGTAGCAATAATGCATCGCAGTGACTAGCATCGCAGTGACTGGGTACAACTGATGCCATTGACGAAATCCTACTAAAAATTTATGGGAAACAACCTTGAAACATCTCAGACAAATCACCAAACGATGTGTCATCTTCAAAGAAATTTGACAAACTTGATTCAGTGCGCTTTAAAAAAACTGTCGGTAAACGGCTCTTCGAAGTCTTAGCCCAAGATGGGGATTCCATGTGCCTACATGAAGATCCTGTTGAACCGGTGACGCCTTTTTGAAATTATTGGCTAAATGCCACAAGACCGGTTTTCTGGGGGAGCCCTAGGTGAACCAGTCCGAATGGGCAGTTACATCTGGTCTGCACACAAAAGGGTTAATGCATTAATTTTTTTAATCTGCAACTAGAATACATAAAATACACTGTTTGTATTGATATCATCAGTGAAGACTTGATAAGAAAACTTTTATACTTAAAGCATTCATTTGAAAACTGGTGTAAAAATTCATGAAATGATTGAATTAATAAAAAAAATACATTGACAGTTGCGGTATTGGGTACTGGCATCCGTCAGGTGGATAAAGTCCATCTCTATATTACCTGGTGAACATAATTATTACTGAATGTGTGATTTATGTTTCATTCTTTTATTTTATCTTCTTAATTTTTGTTGTGACCTATAAGTACATATATATGTATCATCATATGTGTATTTCAGTGTGAATTAAAGAATTGTATTACATCTCACCACTACTGCCTGGTTGCAGATTCTACAAACTGCTCAGCAAGAAGCTCTTTGACGGAGCTGAATCCTTCGCCAAACTCTTCAACTTGGATGTAGAAGTGGGTATTGAACTTTTGACAAATCATGTAATATTTGATATATTAATCCTTGTTATAGTGCCAAGCTCGGGTTATATTCTAAGTGGAGAATAGTGGATTGGTGAGAAAATTTGATGACATCCAAGTTGTGATTAAATCATCATGTGCAGATGTTTTAATGACCACATAATGGAATCACTTTCTCAATTGTTTCAGCTTGTTTACAAGACAAAGGCAAATTACATTCTTGATCAGTTGTCCCTGTGGGGTGACAGTTCACTGAGCCCTCAAGCCGATGGTGACCTCCTGGTCCAGTTGAAGCTCTGCCTCGTCAACATTCAGGTTTGTACTGCGATGTCTACAGTGGTACTGTGCCATTCAGGTCTGTACTGCGATGTCTACAGTGGTACTGTGACATTCAGGTTTGTACTGTGATGTCTACAGTGGTACTGTGACATTCAGGTTTGTACTGTGATGTCTACAGTGGTACTGTGACATTCAGGTCTGTACTGTGATGTCTACAGTGGTACTGTGACATTCAGGTTTGTACTGCGATGTCTACAGTGGTACTGTGACATTCAGGTTTGTACTGTGATGTCTACAGTGGTACTGTGACATTCAGGTCTGTACTGTGATGTCTACAGTGGTACTGTTACATTCAGGTCTGTACTGTGATGTCTACAGTGGTACTGTGACATTTAGGTCTATTGTGATGTCTACAGTGGTACTGTAACATTCAGATCTGCTGCGATGTCTACAGTGGTACTGTGACATTCAGGTCTACTGGGATGTCTAAAGTGGTACTGTAAGTAACATTCAGGTCTACTGCGACGTCTAAAGTGGTACTGTAACATTCAGTTCTACTGCGATGTCTAAAGTGGTACTGTAACATTCAGGTTTGTAGTGCAATGTCTACAGTGGAACTGTAACATTCAGGTCATTACTGCGATGTCTACCTCTGGTCAGCATGGTGGCCACATTGTATAATGATATACTTTGTAGGATGATGGCAACATTGTGGAATGTTGTATCAAGGCACCTCTGTCAAATGCGAGAGATGTATTTGACCTACTAAACTTTGCAAGGAATAGGGTAAGTTGTAGAATTTTTAACTAAAACGTGTAAATTCTGGCTAGGTATTTGTAATAACTGTTTTATGCAAAATAACAACACAAGTCCAGTGTAGATTGAAATAGGCCAAGGAATGACATTTAGATTTATTAATTAAGTAGCATGAAATCAGGCAAGCATACATCATCAAAATAAGATACATCAAATAATCTCAGCAAGCATGCCGGCCCCCAGAAGTGTTTATACATAATTAGTATCTCATGCCTATCAGCTACCGACTACCAGTACTATCTGTACCACTACTGTCTTCACTACAATTCACATGATATCGGTGGGGGTCACTCCGCCACTAACACATCACACCGAGAGGTAAGGCCAAGGGCCACACTATATGTACTACTAACAAGTACTCGCACTAAAAACCCTGTGTACTCTACCGAAAAACTCAGAGCCTGATTAGGGAAAAGCGTTAATGCAAACATTGTGTACCGTTAACACAATATTAGGGAGGGAGGGTGGGATTTTTCAAACGGATCGGAATAAACCGAACAACAAAACTGATCTTGCAATAAAATCAACAAATTCAGCGATAACGAATAATCAGTAACAATAGAAATTCGGAAATATTTGCAGCGCAAAGGTCTCACAATGACACAAGCTAACTTGGAAATTGAGCGAGGCTAGCTCTAGGTCACCATACGCGTGTATCCAGGTTGGTGTATCCATACGCGTGAGCGAGTAATTAGGCCAATACTCTCTCTACCATAAAAGGTCTAACCTCAAATCGCCTTCATTGCCTTGTCATCTCGCATAAAATCCTTTATGCGCCGCTGTCACATAAATTCATTTATGCAAAATAACAACACAAGTCCAGCGTAGATTGAAATAGGCCAAAGAATGACATTTAGATTTATTAATTAAGCAGCATGAAATTAGGCAAGCATACACCATCAAAATAAGATACATCCAATAATCTCAACAAGCATGCCGGCCCCCAAAAGGTGTTTACACATAATTAGTAAATCATGCCTATCAGCTACCCACTACCAGTACTATCTGTACCACTACTGACTTATATACAATTCACATGGTATCGGTGGGGGTCACTCCGCCACTAGGTCACCCTCTGTGACCGACCCCCACCACTGTTTTATTCATGCAGTACTGAAAAATAATACAGTATTGCAGCCCATAACAATGTTTGAAATAGAGATTGTGATGCACATGTTATGAAATTGATATAAATTGGAAATATGAATGATTTGGTTATGTGTAAAACATTTACAGATTTAATACCAAAGTTGCTAGTATTGGTGTTGTTCTACTGACCAATGTTTACCCCTGTCTGTCCCCAGTACATGGGATGTAGAGTTGCTTGCTGATGACAGTTTCTTTTATGCTGTTTCAGCTAGAGAACTCACAGCAAGTTGGGAATGGTAAGACTCTCTGTGAAGTTGAGAGATCAGACCTTCTCACTAAGGTGTGTGTGTCTAGAATCTGGCATCACCAAACTCAGAACGCCAGTGCTTTTGTTTTCGTGCTGCCAATATGACACTTCACTTCACTTCACTTCACTTTCCCATAACCCGTAAGGATCGTTGGGGCACCATTGATGACTTTCTAACCAGCTCTCTCCACGTTTCCCTGTTCTCGACAGCCCTCTGGGAGTCAGCGAACTCCATTCCTGTCCACTCTTTGATGTTGTCTTCCCACCTCTTCTTCTGTCTACCTCTTCGTCTCCCCCCTCTTACAGTACCTTGCAAGATAGTCTGCAAGGCCAGATGATCGTGATACATAACCGTACCACTTCAGTTTACGCTTCTTAACTGTTATAAGGTCGTCATATGGTCCGATGGCTTGTTTGATCTTGTTGCGGACAGCTTCGTTAGTAACATGGTATTTGTATGATATGCGCAAGACCTTCCGAAAGCATCTAATTTCCATGGCTTGTATCCTCTTCTGTAGATCTGCTGAGAGGGTCCATGTTTCAGAAGCATACAGAAAGATGGACATGACAAGGGATTGCATCAGCGTTATTTTTGAACTGACAGTGATGTTTCTGTCGTTCCATAAGGGTTTCAACCTTGTTAGTGCTGCTGTTGTCTGTGCAGCCCTGGCAAGTATCTCCTGTTTGGAACCCTCATCTGTGATAATTGATCCCAAGTACCTGAAGCATTTTACTGTCTCAAGTCTCTGTCCATTAACTTTGACCTCTGTGCTGATGCCTTGTGTGTTGTTGGTCATCAGTTTGGTCTTTTCGGCACTGATCTCCATACCGTATGATGTAGATGTTTTCTCGAGGTGCTCCACCAAATTGGCTAGTTCTTGTTCATCTCCTGCTAAGCCGTCGATGTCATCAGCAAAACGAAGGTTGGTGATTGTCCTGCCTCCAATGCCAGTGCCTTGATGGTTTCCTATAAAGCATCAGTCATGGTCCTTTCCAGAAAAATTTTGAAGAGCGTTAGTGATAGTAGGCATCCTTGTCGAACTCTGACTGTTGTTTGAAACCAGTCTCCTATGCTGCTGTTGAAGATTACTGCACTGGTGGCATTGTCATATAGGTGTTCAATGGTTCGGACAAGCTTGGAGCGAATGTTGTACTTCCTCATGGTTGCCCATATATTTGAGTCTGTTGAGTATGATCTTCAACAAGACTTTGCTCGGGTGGCTGATGAGGCTGATTGCTCTGTAATTTTGGCACATCTGTAGGTTGCCTTTCTTGGGAAGTGTAATGATCAGTGATTGAGTCCATGGGGTGGGCCATTCTCCTGTCTGCCAGATCTTGTTGCAGATTGTTGTAAGTGTGGTAATCAAGGCTTCTCCCCCAGCTTGAACCAGTTCTGCTGGTATGTTATCAATTCCAGCTGACTTTCCTTTTTTCAGAGACTTTACTGCAGCCTCCACTTCCTCACGAAGAATGGGGTAGTCGTCCTCTTCAGTATTCTGTGGACAATTTAGTACTACTTGGTCTCCGTTGTGTTGTGGCTGTACAGTTCTGAGCAGTATTCTGTCCATCGATTGAGGATCTGCTGTTCTTCTGTCAGGCATTTCCCTGATTTGTCTTGGATAGTGGTAGTTATCCCTTTCTTCACTGACGTCAGAGACGTCTTTCACTATTTGATAAGCCTTCTTGCTGTTGTTCTTGCTCAAGCTGTCTTCAATTTCACAACATTGTTCTGCTATCCAGTTATCTTTTGTTCTTCTCATATCTTGTTTGATCTTCTTGATGACTTCTCTGTATTTTGCTGCACCTTCAGGATCACATTTTCTCCTTTTCGATTCCCTTCTTTTGTCACAGAGATCTAGGATGTCTGCTGTGACCCATTCCATACTGAACAAATTAGTATAATTGGAAAGCCCATAAAAATGTTTTTTCATGTGGTACCTAATTTTCCTACTTATTCCTGATTATAATGAAGTGGGTCACATATTTTTTCGATCAACCTCCTTGTCAGTTATGTTGATTATATGTTTATTTGTACAGTGGACTCCACGTAACAGAATTGCAGATAGCAGGATCAGCCATTTAGCAGAATGAAATGTATTGACTGGGACGGGATTGTTTCCTATTCCTGCTTAAGTGAATCAGTGCTTAATATAATCAAGTTGCTCAGGCCCGAAGTGATTCTGTTAAGCGGAATCGACTGTACTGAAATATGAGTGTTTCAAGACTAACAGAAGTTAATGTGTGTGGTCTGCAGGTGTTGGAGACGCTGCACAGACTCAACACGTTCATCATCACATTTGGTGTGCAACATTTCACGTAAGTCTGTGTTACCTTATGTTCACTGACAGTTTGTTACACATAGTATTGTTGCAGATGCTAACATTTCTATGTGCGTCAATGGACAGGAGGATGGCCATCCATCAGAGGTTCTCCTCTAATTCTAATATATTACTTAATATAGAAATAATGAATATGGAAAATATTCTATGCTTTCTACTGATTATATATAGGTATAAATGATTTCACCTACAGTATATTTTAATAAGAAAAACCAGCATTAATTTTTAACGAAGTTTTTTCTCTAAATGATATTAGCATGATGAACTCCATGATGGATTCTGTGATAAACTCTGTGATGAATTCAGTGGTGAACTCCATGAACACTGCATGTTGTGTGTGTTGTAGGGGGGAGAGGTGGGAAGAGTTCAGGAAGGTTTGCCTCCTGCGGGAGAGTCTGCGCTATCTCTCCCTTGGACACATTTCCAAAGTTGTCTGTCTTTGGAGCAGACACCCGGTAAACCTAAATGAATACTTCTAATAGTAAAGCATGATTGTCTTGAAAAATAATCTACAGTTATTTAGCTGACAAGATGTAATATTGACAATTAGCTGCCCTTGAGTTTATTTAGTGTGCATAGTTGTTCACTTACTTGTGTATCATGTAACAGTACACTGTTACTACAAGTCCCTTGTATCATGTAACAGTCTATGCTGTTACTGCAAGTCCCTTGTAGATACCACCAATGAAAACATGTTCATATTCCACAACAATAATATGTTCTAATACACAAGACATTTATTAAAAAATATGCTTTTAAAATGTGTCTGGATATTATTCATTTGCAACTTGTTATTGATATATCTTATGATGTCCTAGACACAGTGCTAGCCCTGTGTGTGCCATGTGATCAGTGATTACCTGTCATCTATTGTGTGAGAAAGTGACAGTGTACTTGTGTGACAGAGAGAGTTTGAGGCGACCATGAGCTGTGTCGTTGTGGAGGACATGCTGGCCAACATCTCAGCAGAAACACCAAGTAAACTGTTGACCTGTTGGCTCACCGGTCACCTCATCCCCGTCATTGTCCGGCAGTGTCCAGCAGCTCTGGTCAGTCATGTCTTATAATCAGATTATGCTTGCTTTTCATGAATTATAAAACTGACTTGAGTGTATGAACCCTTGGAGGTCAATGAATCAACGGCATGTTCTGGTTGATTGTTGTTGTCGTTTATAATGAATGCACTCTAACATGTTATTAGATATAACACGTGCTAAGAGCCCTGTCATTGGCCATTGTTTCTGAACCAATCATTCGGGTATTTCAGTAAAAATTAGTAATATATTTTAGGACTGTGACTATTGAAATCTTTTCTTCAGACAAAAAGTCCAAATATATGCATACAATACAAGTAAAAATATATATAAATATATATACATATTGTGCATGAAAAGTGCATGTAGAAAGAAAAAAAATATATATGCACACATCATGCAGTAGAAGTACATGTGAAACAAGTTAAGATAAAAAATATATAAATATACACACATGTCATGTATTAAAAGTATACAGTTGACCAATCCAATACTTAATCATTGGACTTCTGTAAATAAAATTGTGAAAATAATTCACAAAAGTAGATTTATCGGACCTTTGTAAATGGCATAAAAGGCTAAATATGGACGGACGAACGCATTCATTAAAAGATCTTACATAATTTATAGCGAACATCCAACATGCACTACACTGGTGTAATAAGTTGTGTAGAATTATAAAACTGTTGTTATATGCAAGAGTTTGGATTTTACTAAGTTGTGTAGTTTGCTAGTAAAGTTTTGATAATGTTACAAATATAATATAAATGTGTTATCATATTACAATTTTGTGTTTTGGTTCACCTTTCAGGGATTCAAACATGAAGGGAATTGTTTGAAATATTTGTAAATACATTAAGTACCACTAATTAATTAAGTGCCACTAATAAGCTATTTTTAATGCGTTGCAGTTGATATTTGGGTTAAATGTGTATTTTTATTGCAGTCTACCCTGGTGTCATGGCTGGAACAGCGAGCTCGTAACCTTGAAATTCTGGAGAAGGTCTGTAGCTCTAATGGTTTATAACTCTCCATATATAACACTTACAGCATCCGAATGATCACAGTTATAGTGATACACACATTTTTCAGTTCTCTGTAAGATCCAACAATTTTGATTAATTAACTTAGTCTATGGCAATCATTTTATGTCACAGGTTATCTTTCAGATACATTTTTGACATTTAATTATTGCATATAAGTTTACAATAACCATTGATTCATAATTATTAATGTTCTGCATTTCTAAATTATTCTTAAGATATTGTGCAATTGTAACAATATTCAACATTACTGTTCCTAAGTTGTGGGATGTTACCTGCACTGCACTAGGTAATCACATGTTACAGGATGATTGGTCCACAATACAATAGATGATTGCATGTTATAGGATTATTGACCCCACAATGCAATACATCGTCACGTTTCAGATGATTTGCCCCACAATGCATTAGATGATCACATGTTTCTGGATGATTGGCCCTACAATGCACTACATGATCATGTGTTATAGGATGATTGGCCCTACAATGCACTACATGATCATGTGTTATAGGATGATTGGCCCCAAAATGCACTACATGATCATGTGTTATAGGATGATTGGCCCCACAGTGCACTACATGATCATGTGTTATAGGATGATTGGCCCCACAATGCACTACATGATCATGTGTTATAGGATGATTGGCCCCATAATGCCCTTCACTTGTGTGACCTCCCCGTTCTGCAACAGTTTACATCTGGCGATTGTGATCTGCGCATTGCTTCAGAGATTCTTAAAGAACAGGTTGGCATTCCAAGCAGCTGCATTACCTCATCAGTCTGGATATGTTGTCTCCATTTTGTAATTATCGGTGGTATAACTTTATTAATCTGTACTATTTGGGTCCTTTAAGTAATGAATAATTTTAATACACTAGTAACAAGTGAAGTAAAATCTGTTATCAGTTGATGGTCCTAATTGATTTTTTGCAACATTTTGTATTATTTTTACATTATGTTATTAAACCATTTCATTTTCACTTCCATTGGTAAAGGTTTTTAGCTTCACGAGTGCCATGAATTGTAATTATTATGATTTATAATGAAAGTATTTATAAGACATGTTGTCCACAGTTGGATGACCCGGCTGGAGCATTTAAGAGACTTGCTGCTCTTATTCTTCATCTGAGGGAGTTTATCCGTTTCTGCAGTCAATACAATTGTCACCTTTCATTCACTGAATACCTGCAGGTGAGCATTGCCTATTGACTTTGATCCATTGCCATTTAAGTAATATCTTAATTGTTATTAGGTACATTTAGCTATTTAAATGATATTTGAAAAAAGTTATTATTTCTTAACTGCAACATAGTCACCACAAGCTACACAAATGCTGTGTTAGTAATTTAACAAATCATTAGAGGAAGCATTTGTATTAACTTAATGTTAATAAGAACCTGTTATGTTATTATTAACATGGAAAACTAACCTAATATTCTACTTATTTCTACCCAATTAATCTTTTACGATGTATATTATATTACACCAATTAGTAAAACATTGTCTGATCAAGACAGTTGTGAGTTGTGGTCTTGTGAGGTTAGTGTTAACCTACTAACTTATGACATGGTGACACTGCATGATGACACTATGACATGGTGGCACAGTTATGTTATAAGATGGTGATGTAGTGTCATGAGCAGACCTGGGGCCAAGTACATTTTCATGAGTACGATGATGGATGAAAACGAGTACATTGCTAAAAGCTGAGTACGAGTACATTCTCACGAGTATGAGTACATATTTGATAAATATTAAGTAACGTATTTTAAGCTAAAAATTATTAATTAATCTAATTTATATAACTCCCCAACAAGTGAATATGCAATGGCAGTTGATCAGATTTTTTATGAGAAAAACTGTAAAAAAATATATTTCATCAACAATAACATTCACTTCAATTAAACTAAAGTAACCAACAGGAGGATTTGTTACCTGACAACACGCTGGCTACATTTCTTTGTTTAGCATTTATCTAATCTCTGCTCCCTCATTCCCTGCTCTCTCAGACCCAGACTAGCATGTCTCATGGCTTCATGGGACATACTGAGTTCATTGTTATGAAGCACTTGAGTCACTGTTAGCAACCAAGGGTCAGTTAGGAGTCCTCCAGATATGGAGTCCTCAGATTTTACCTACATAGTCTCAGGACTCTGGACCACATGCCTGGACAGTGGATATGGTATAATCAATTAATTAAACCAGGATCATCGTTAATCACTATCACTGATTTTGTTGCATTTCTTCTTTTAGGAAAATATTTCCAATAGGTGTAACAGACTTTGTACAGTAGAGAAGTTCTTCATAAACCCATACAATATAATTATGGTATGTATATATATATATATATATATATATATATATATATATATATATATATATATATATACATATATAATATATATAAGGAAAGGAAATCAAATTCTAGGGCTAATTAGGAGAACTATCACGTATAAGGAGAAACATCTAATTGTACCCCTGTACAAAGCAATAGTTAGACCACATTTGGAATATTGTATTCAAGCATGGAGGCCATATCGTAAAAAAGACATAGACAAGCTAGAAAGAATACAACGAAGAGCAACTAAAATGATTCCAGAATTGAGAGACTTGTTACGAAAGTCGCTTATTACAATGTGGTTTGACAACACTAGAGACCAGGAGACTAAGAGGAGACCAAATAGAAGTGTTTAAAATAGTGAACGGTTATGAGGATGTTGATAGGAATATGTTCTTCAAACTTAAAGAAGGCAGTAGAACCAGAGGACACAAAGCAGCATTAGCTAAGGAGCAGTGTAGGTTGGACATGAGAAAGTACTCTTTCTCACAGAGGGTGATAAATCAATGGAATAAACTGCCAAATGATTGTGTTAATGCTAGTAGTGTGAATATGTTTAAAAATAGAATTGACATATCTGATAAGGGCGGGCTACACATAGATGAGAAAATTGTTGGACTCTCGATAAGCCAATGGCTTCCTTGTCCACTTGCCATCTGGAACTTGTTGTTCGAGATGGCAATCTTGTTAAATCTTGTTAAATATAATATATTATTTATACTTGAAGACAAACGAATGCCTACCTATACAAACAAATGGGAACCCCGAACATACAGTTACCTTTCACAAACCCCTGTATTTTACAAACATACAGACATGGTATGACTCATAAAATCACCACCAGATTTTACTGGTGTAGGAAGCAGTCTGACTTGAGTCACCTTACTTCTACAGAGGAACACTCAGCTGGCAGTTCTTAGCAGTTAGCACTGTCAGCAAGTGCCAAGTGGCATGGTCTCCTGACTGCATCAAAGGCTGGTGGGTTACCTGATGAATGGCCTTTTTTGGACATCCTTGTGGCTTAATTAAACAAACGGATTATGACTTGAACTGATAGCCTACAATTCTTTGCTTAACTGGGTGTTTCTGACTGGGAAAAGATGCTGCCTGTTGCGTTTTTTTTGTATCATAGTAATGGTTATTGGAGAATGGGGGTGTATTATGTGTAGGAATGGTAAGGGGAGTAATCAGTCAGAAATATTTAGTTTAAAGTATTTAAAAAAGTTGAACATTCAAATACTTTATGAAAGTTTAATTTTTTCAACTACAAATAAATTTATTTTCACAGCATATATTGAAAAAGTACTCAGATTTACTTGTAATGTACTCGTAAAATCTGAGTACATTGAATATGACTACGAATACATGACATGTAAGTTATATGAGTACGAGTACTTCAAAAATGTACTCGAGTACCAAGTACTTCTGCCCCAGGTCTTATCATGCGGTGATTAAGAATTATTTCCGATGCAGGTATAACACAATAACTTTTTAACTCTTCCTACATATGAATGAATCAGAAGACTACTTAGATTTAGTAATCAGATGTCAACATGACCATGATTATGTGACTGCCAGACAAGCTGACAAAAGGACACAATCCCATCACATTTGAGTTTGATGCTCCTAGGAGACAACTGAGACTGTCGCCTACAGGATGTTAGATCGCATCACTGCTACGGAGTTGATCCCAGACTTCATTGCGAAGACCATACGCCCATATATGGCAGAACATGGTCTAGATGACAGGATACTCTACCAGTATGTCAAGGTATGTCTGTGCACTTATGTAGTGGTCCCAATGTAGAACATGGTCTAGGTGGAGACAGGATACTCTACCAGTATGTCAAGGTGTGTCTGTGCACTTATATAGTGGTCCCAATGTAGAACATGGTCTAGATGGAGACAGGATACTCTGCCAGTATGTCAAGGTGTGTCTGTGCACTTATGTAGTGGTCCCAGTGTAGAACATGGTCTAGATGACAGGATACTCTACCAGTATGTCAAGGTGTGTCTGTGCACTTATGTAGTGGTCCCAGTGTAGAACATGGTCTAGATGACAGGATACTCTACCAGTATGTCAAGGTGTGTCTGTGCACTTATGTAGTGGTCCCAGTGTAGAACATGGTCTAGATGACAGGATACTCTACCAGTATGTCAAGGTGTGTCTGTGCACTTAGTAGTGGTCCCAATGTAGAACATGGTCTAGATGGAGACAGGATACTCTGCCAGTATGTCAAGGTGTGTCTGTGCACTTATGTAGTGGTCCCAATGTAGAACATGGTCTAGATGACAGGATACTCTACCAGTATGTCAAGGTGTGTCTGTGCACTTAGTAGTGGTCCCAATGTAGAACATGGTGTAGATGGAGACAGGATACTCTACCAGTATGTCAAGGTGTGTCTGTGCACTTATGCAGTGGTCCCAATGTAGAACATGGTCTAGATGACAGGATACTCTACCAGTATGTCAAGGTGTGTCTGTGCACTTATGTAGTGGTCCCAGTGTAGAACATGGTCTAGATGACAGGATACTCTACCAGTATGTCAAGGTGTGTCTGTAAACATATGTAGTGTTGGGAGCTACCAAAATAGACACTGCTGACATATGATTTACATGTGTTGTCACTTGTCTTTAAATAGTAACATGAATGTGATATGAATGTGTTGTAAAGTCTGACTGAGTGGTTCTTCAAGTAAAGTGAATGTGTTGTAGAGTCTGACTGAGTAGTCCTTCAAGTAATGTGAATGAGTTGTCTGACCAAGTGGTCCTTCAAGTAGCGTGAGTGTGTTGTAGAGGTAGAGTCTGACCAAGTGGTCCTTCAAGTTGCATGAATGTGTTGTTGAGTTTGACTGAGTGTTCCTTCAAGTAACATGAATGTGTTGTAGAGTTTAACCGAGTGGTCCTTCAAGTAACGTGAATGTTTTGTAGAGTCTGAGTGAGTGGTCCTTCAAGTAATATGAATGTGTTGTGGAGTCTGACTGAGTGGTCCTTCAAGTAACATGAATGTGTTGTAGAGTCTGGCTGGTAGTTCTTCAAATAACGTAAATGTGTTGTAGAGTCTGAGTGATCCTTCAAGTAACATAACATGTTGTAGAGTCTAACGGAGTGGTCCTTCAAGATGTCGCTGCAGTTACAAGAGACAATCTGGGAGGTCAAGGCAATCAGCATCATTGGATGCATCCAAAACCACAACGTAAGTTTGTAGTTAAGTGGCTGGCTCAGCTCTTCTGTGCTTTTACTGTCCCACATTCCAGAATCGTTGATGTGTCAATATTTGGAGCATCTACATGACCGGCAAAACATAAGGTTTTTAATTAGGTTCATCTCAGTACAAAGTTAGACTATCAGGATACATTTAAAAAAGGAAATGCCAAAGCTAAAATGTATGTATTATGATGTTGCTTGCATGCTTCTTGAAAAGTACACAATTCTGATTTTTAATTACAGTCAAACAATCTTAGAAATCTTGTATAGATTAATTTTTTATGCGTAACAGTATAAAGTTCAAGCAGCTCCAACAGTCTACATCCAATAATCGGTAAAGATAAAATTCAAATTGAAATGGGTAGCCTTAGATGCTGGGTATGTAGTCTGGGTGTGTAGTCGTTTTCATCTCTTGACCATATTTTGGTGAAATCGGGATGCCTGGCTGTTGGGTGGTTTACCAGGGAAAACCAGTTGTTTGTGAAAGCTTGGGAGATGCTGTCTTATATTGTTGTATGGGGTTGTAGTACAAGATAGACATGATTCTGAAGGCCTGTATGCCATGGGGCTCTGCAGAGTTGTATGTGGTTATAGTACAAGATGGATACCATCTTGGATGTGATTCTGAAGGCCTGTATTCCATGGGGCTCTGTAGAGTTGTATGTGGTTATACAAGATGGATGCCATCTTGGATGTGATTCTGAAGGCCTGTATTCCGTGGAGCTCTGTAGAGTTGTAATTGGTTATAGTACAAGATGGATGCCATCTTGGATGTAATTCTGAAGGCCTGTATTCCGTGGAGCACTGCCATGGAAGAGCTAATCAAGGACGGCTTGGGCATGAAGCACCCCAGGTCAGTGGCTGTACCACACACATATTACTTGCTGGTTTTTCAGGACTATATTCTACTTTCCAATGTTTTAATACAATCCTTAGTTACAGTTGAATTAAAAGAGACAAGGTTTCTTAGGCTTTGACTATAGAAACAAGATTTAACAAGATTTGCCATCCAAGCCAAAGGCCCAGATGGCAAGTGGACAAGGAAGCCATTGGCTTATCGAGAGTCCAACAATGTTCATCTACTTATAACCCGCCCTCCTGAGATATGTGTCAACCTTGTTTTTAAACCACATTCACGCTGCTAGCAGTTACACAATCTGTAGACAATTTGTTCCATTCATTTATTGTCCTCTGTGAGAACGAGTGCTTCCTGATGTCCAATCTACATTGATCCTTTACTAATTTTACCTCGTCCTCTAGTTCTGCTATCCTTCTTGAGTGAGAAAAACATATTTCTATCAATATTTTCATACCCATTCAATATCTTAAATACTTCAATCTGATCTCCTCTTAACCTCCTTGTCTCTAGAGTTGTTAAACCACATTCTTTCAGGCATTCTTCATAACTAAGGTCTCTAAGTTCTGGAATCATTTTAGTTGCTCTCCTTTGTATGCGTTCAAGCGTATCTATATCCTTCTTACGATATGGTCTCCATGCTTGTATACAGTATTCTAAATGAGGTCTAACTATTGCTTTATAAAGAGGTATAATTAACTTTTTCCCTTGTATGTTATGTTTCTTCTAATCAATCCAAGAATTTGATTACCCTTTGAAGCTGCAATACCACACTGCTCTGAAACTTTCGTATCAGCGCTTATTGTAACTCCTAAGTCCTTTTCTTTTGCAGTAGTACCCAGAACAGTATCTCCCATTTTATAGTTTACATTCAAGTTCCCATGTCCTGTATGTAGGCATTTACATTTCCCAAAATTTAACAGCATCTGCCATTTCTCAGACCATTTCACTAATCTGTCTAGATCGTTTTGTAAATGTTGTTTATCACCATCAGTATTAATCTTTCTAAACAGTTTTGTGTCATCCGCAAATTTCAGTACGTTACTTGTTATACTGTCGTCCAACTCATTGATATATATTAAGAATAATATAGGTCCTAATACTGATCCTTGAGGTACCCCACTCAAAACCGATTGCCAATTTGAAAATTCTCCATCTACTACAACTCGTTGTCTTCTGTCAGTCAGCCATTGTTCTATCCAGTCAGTTATGCTATCCCCGATACCATGGGCTTTTAATTTAAGTAGTACTCTTTGATGTGGCACTTTGTCAAAAGCTTTCTGAAAATCTAAGTAGATAATATCTACTGGCGATCCCACGTCTATCCACTTAGTGATTTCTTCCAAAAAACATAACATATTTGTTAAGCATGACCTCGCTTTAAGGAATCCATGTTGAGATGAATTTAATAATTTATGCTTAACGAGGAAGTCCACCATATGGTCTTTAATTAACCTTTCTAATAATTTACAAATCACTGACGTTAAACTCACTGGTCTGTAATTTTCTGACTTATTTCTCGAACACTTTTTAAATAATGGTATGATGTTTGCTTCTTTCCATTCAAACGGAACAACTCCCTCTTTTAATGACAAGTTGAATACTCTTGCAAGTGGTATACTGATTTGTTCTACTGTTTCCATTAGTAATTTTGGAGGAATCCCATCCACTCCCGGTGATTTGTTATCCTTCATTGCCTTTATTGTCTTAGCTACCAATTCTGGAGTTACAACTAACGGACCTAAATAGTCAGATTTAGCCTCCTGAAATTTAGCATCAGCAACTGGTAATGAATTAATATCTTCTTTGGTAAACACTGAACTGAAGTAACCATTTAGGTCTTCCGCCATTAAAAACCCCTGTGATACTATATTTCCAGCACAGGTCCAACCTTGTCTTGTACGTTTTGTTTACTCCTGACATATGCATAAAAACTCTTGCTGTCATGTTTTATGTTACATGCTAGTTTTTGCTCATAGCTTCTTTTAGATTGTCTGATTTCAGTTGTAGCTGCATTAAGTGCCTCTTTGTAATTTGCATAGTCTTCTTCCTTTCTGGTACGCCTATAAACCCTCCACATAGTTTGTTTTAACACTATTTTTCTAATAGCCTCTTTTGACAAGTGTTTCTTTCTACACCGTTTTCCTTTTTTTTGGAAGGGAACAAATTTATCGATGATACTCTCAATTTCTTTTTTTAGAATATTCCAACATTCAATTGCGGTCATATTCATCAGCATGTTATTCCAATCTAGCTTTGCTAAGTATTTTCTCATATCTTTGTAGTTACCTTTGTGGAAGTTTCTCTTGTACGCTTTCTTATTTTTACTTTCTGATTTTACATTGATGTCAAAATGTATTTGATTATGGTCGCTGTTACCCAATGGTTCAAATATTTTTAAATTGTCCACTAATTCTTTTTGTGATGACAAAACTATATCTAATACATTTTCTCCCCTGGTTGGTTCTAGAACGTGCTGAGTAAGAAAGCTATCCTGGATTAAAAATAGAAATTGTTGGTCCTCAATCCCTGTGCTCTCTAGAGAATTCCATTGTATGTGTCCATGGTTAAAATCTCCCATTATGATACAATCCCCTTTACTAACTTCCTTTATAGCGTTTTTTATTTTTGTGTTGTCCTCTTCGTTTATGTTTGGACTTCGGTAAACTAATCCAACAGTTAATTTTGAATTTCCTGAAACAATTCTGCACCAAACAGCTTCATCGAAATCTGCTTCCCTTTCTAGTTTTATTTCATAAGCCTGAATAGATTCTTTAACATATAAAATAACTCCCCTGCCCCTTCTTCCTGTTCGATCTTTCCTAAACATTACGTATCCTGTCCGTCCCAATTCAGCATCTGATATATATGTGTTGGCCCATGATTCAGTTATACCAATTATGTGAGGGTCAATATCTTCTACCATAATGTTTAACTCGTTTTTCTTATTTACTATGCTCCTTGCATTTAAACATACGCATCTATAACCTTTTTCAGAGATGTTTTTCGGATGATTTAATATTGGTTTATCTGTGCCTGTGGCCTCTTGTTCTGCTTGAGACACCTCTAGGTAACCCCCCTGCACTTCTAGTTTAAACAATGTTTACTTCAAAAAATATTTGTCATTGTACCCGTGTCACTATCTACTGCTGCTGAAAGTTTGTCCGCGAATACTGCCGCCCCCTTTCCACTTAGATGAAGCCCATCCTTCATGTACATATCAGCCCTCCCAACAAAACTTCCCCATAAATCCACAAATCCAACTTCCTCTTCCCTACATAGCTTCTGGACTAACATGTTAATTGCCATCCCCCGACAATTTCGATATTTGTGACCCCTCCTGCCCATTACAGGTAAAATCCCTGACAGTATTACCTGCTCAACGCGTGTCTGTTTTAGTGTTCTGACCAACTGCCTATATTTCCTAACTATGGCAGTTGTACCCTCCCTCTCTACGTTATTTGTCCGTACGTGTACTAAAACAGATCCACCCTTACCCGAACCTACGATGTTTTTTACCCTCTCAGTTATCGCCTCTATTTTGGCTCCAGGCAAGCAGACCACCACATCATCTCCCTTGTTTAAGACTCTGTCGGTCTTCCTAACTATCGAATCCCCCAGAAACACCCTCGCTCTCTTCCTCACCCCCTCTATCACTGCTGCAGAATAACTCTTCCGTTCGATCCCTTCCATCACATTCTGTCCTGACCGCTTCCCTCCTGTCTCCCCCACTTCCCACTCCTTTGCTCTTGTCTCTCCCACTCCCCTCTCCTTCACTCCGGTTGTTTTCCCTCCCGTCTCCCCCACTCCCTTCTCCTTCCCTCCTGTCTCCCCTACTCCCCTCTCCTTCACTCCGGTTGTCTTTCCTCCCGTTCCTTTCCTTCCCGTCTCCCTACGACCTGTCACCTTCCCTCCTCTCAGCTTCCTCCCAGGCTGAGGTGAGCTCTCCCTAGCATCTCTTGTGTCTTTCCCCACTTTATCGTCTACTGTTCCCCCACTGGAACTACTGGCACAACCCCCCTGTTGCCTTCCCACCATTGCCACAACGAGCAGCTTCAGCTCTTCCAACTCCACCTCTAGTTCCTTCATCTTCGTACATCCCCTACACTCAAAACTAAAACTATCTGCCTGGACCTCAGCCCAGGACTTCTTGCACCCAGACTTGACGAAGTCCACCCAGTTACTGCAACTGCCACAAATTAAGTGCCTTGTGGCCTTTAACTGCCGTTTGCACGGCGCCATCATACAATTTAGTTTGAATTAGTTTGCTACGTTAGCCTTGAATAAGGCTGTTTTTGTGATCAAAAGAACACTTTAGGCTAATATACTTGCTAAATATGTCTTCTATTAAGCTCGCATGAGAAAAAACCTGCCACCTAGCGAATACGGAGAATACTGTGTAACAAAACAACGAAATCAGCGTGTACTAATTTACGCTAAAATCCTGCTGTTAATTCCTTTTTACCGAAAACGTTTACTACCACTATGTCAGATATTACCTTATGTATGTAATTTAAGTAAATATATCACTTTATCATATATATATATTAGCCAATGTAAACGATAGTTCGATGCACGAGTTGAATTCACGACCTGTAAACAAACTCCCTTTTATCACTCGTCGAGTTTGAATCCGGGAAAAAATACTACCTCTGTTAACAAAAACGGTTTCTTAATATATGTCTACAAGAAGTTTGTGAACAATATATGTATAATAGTAATACTTATTCTAACCAATATTCCAATGTTACTGACTATTCACTATGCTTTCTTAATTTTCGTATGGATACTTTAAACACGATACTTGCTGTTTAATTATTGTCTGTGCTACTTTTCATGTACGTCTGTGCAGGGTTCCTGAGCTACATGAACGGTGCCGCCTTGTTGAACTCAGGAAGATGCTCTACAGTTATGATCTTGGACATTACAATGTGTCTGAACCATCTAATGCCCAGGTAAATGTAGACACTACATTTGTATACAACACGCGCATGCACGCATGCACGCACATGCAACGAATTCAAACATTAGTAGTGTTTAAAGTATCCCTATTTTTTAACATCATCACATTGTCTGGTGATTTGTTATTATCATATGAATGTTTATGGATCCTTCTAGCTCAAGAGGACCATAAAAAACAGGAACAGTCTTATAGCTGGATTTATCCAAAGTGATTTTGTTGTCATGATGAGACGAGGCTATGTACCTGGAAAAGGACAAGGCCATTTCATACTGCACGCGACGTTGCTTCAAAATATGATCACTTCTATTTCATGCCATGTTGCGGTGATGCATTGCAGCAATGTAGCTATTTACATGGTGCAGTCTGGTCACATGCAATTGCATTAGTTTGTGTAAACCCAGCTTGTGTAAACCCAGCTTGTGTAAACCCAGCTTGTGTAAACCCAGCTTGTGTAAACCCAGCTGCAGAGGCAGAAGTTTCCTTTTTAAAGCCATATGTTATTGCTGTAATTATTTTTTGAATGAGCTATTAGTATTTCTCATTAGATGTGATTGTTTGAAGACACCCTTGAACACTGCCTCCTTACAGAGACTGGTATACCACATTGTGAGCAGAGACAGAGTGACAGCCGTGTCAGACGCACTGGAAGTGGTCAAGGCATACAGTCACCTCACTGAGGACAGTGTCTACCTCTTCAGACTACGCTACCTCATTGACCATCATCGGGTAGGTACAACTAGTGGCAGTTGTCGCTCTGATTGCTTGTAAGATGACAATATTTTATTGTATCCCAGATGTTTATCCGTATTTGTGTGCAGCAAATGGTTGTCAATGGCTTTGTATGTTGATTGTGTGTGTCTACAGCATGCGGAGTCTATGGAGTTGCTCCACAGTCTACCACAACACCAGCAAGTGACCTGTGGCAAACAGCTGGTCATCGGCACCCGCTTGCTACTGCGCAATGATGGCATTGTCTTCAATCAACAGGTCTGGCTTCATATGATAATACAATTCTTTTTTTATGTATTCAAAAGTTTTATTTACCTGTAGAGACTTCCACCTATCTTATCCTTTCAGTATGGCTTCCACAGTATAGATAACATCTACAATTATGAAAATGAACTATAGTGAGAAATGTTTAACAATCTGTCTTCACAATAATACTACAATAACTAGCTGCATAATATATGAAGAAATATATAACTAAGTGTATGTTCTGTTCTGTGGTGGCATGCAAGTGTTGTGTTGGCTCATGCAAGTGTTATGTTGGCTCATTCAAATATTGTGTTGGCTCATGCAAGTGTTGTGTTGGCTCATGCAAGTGTTGTGTTGGCTCAGTGGTGTATGTGATACCTCATCGCCGTGGTTTGATTCCTGGACCAACCGTCCACCCGCTTTATACATGGTTTGTTGTGTTTCATCTAGCTTTCTATGTAATGCGATATTCATACAATATATGAAAGTTTGTAATAGAAATAAGAATGGAACGCTGACATGGTCAATTAAAGCTGTGACACTGTGTATATCTCTATGGTATGAGGTGATCTGTGTTTGACATCAGGTGATCCATGTAAGTGATTCCTGACATGAGGTGATCTATACTTGACATCAGGTGATCTGTGTTTGCCATCAGATGATCTGTGTAAGAGATCTCTGACATAACGTGATCTATTTTTGACAAGAGGCGATATGTGTTATAGAATACTAATGCATTGAGCCTGCTACACACTCGCAGTTCCTGTGACATCCTGCAACATCTGCTTACTCTCGACTTATGTAAGTTAAACCTTCAAACACACTTTCTTTTACTCATTAGACAACCACTGGGTATAATTGCATGACTGTATGTCTAGTACTGCAGGGTTCTTTCTTGTACTCAATGGCATAAATTTATGATACACCACTTAACATCGTTTCATATGCGGATGACGAATTCGTATTTTCACACATCGGTAGCACCTTGGGTTAGGCATTTGGCATGTTGTTTTGAGTTGCAAAAATTATTTGATTTACGATGCAATGGAAGCATGCCATTTCACCCCAGTGTTATATTGGTATTGCATGCGAAGTTGCATTTAAGACTTTATCTGATTCTTTCGCGAGGCATATTTGTGAATCTCGATTGCAGTTTACAATCGACAGCGGCAGCGATTGATGTCAGCGGGAGCACAAAGCAAACACGTTGACACTCGTTCATTGACATTGTTCACCTAAGGTTTCTTGAGAATTGTCAAAGCCATTCTAAATGGGTTTAAGCGGGCCCATTTGGCATTTCCCCCTAGCGGCAGAAAATCAGGATCCACGACCGACCGCCTTATATCCGAATCCGCGTAATAACGGAGCGCACAATAACGAGGCGCGACTGTACTGCAGTGTTCTTTCTTGTACTCATTAGACAACTACTAGGTTTAATTGCATGACTGTATGTCTAGTACTGCAGGGTTCTTTCTTGTACTCATTAGACAACTACTAGGTTTAATTGCATGACTGTATGTCTAGTACTGCAGGGTTCTTTCTTGTACTCATTAGACAACTACTAGGTTTAATTGCATGACTGTATGTCTAGTACTGCAGTGTTCTTTCTTGTACTCATTAGACAACTACTAGGTTTAATTGCATGACTGTATGTCTAGTCCTGCAGGTTTAGTTCTGTTCTTACTCATTCAATAAATGTGTGCTTTCAGCTGCAGATGACCAGGAACACTTTGAAGAGCTCCTGTCCAATTTAAAGAACATACATGTGTTGCAAGTAAGTTACCATGTGCAATCCTCATTCTAGCAGATTACTATTGTTTCTCTGTCATTTCATCATCCTGCAGCTGAGTGGCTAGCATGTATTTATCATGTATTTATCATGAAAAATTCTTATGTTTCTTTGACAATCTGGATGTCCATGTAGTGTGAATGATTGCTACAGTCTACAGATTGCTACAAGAAATGCCTCGTGTTATGAATTATATATATTATATTGGCCTGCTAATACAATGATAATAATACTATCATTTTTGTACTATAAATCATTTATCATGTTATGTAAATCTTCCACTAGGTTGAGTTTGGAGAGTTTGTCTCGTACGAGGATTACTGCAGTGATGATATGCGACAGGAGATGTGCAAGGAACGTCTGTTGGAGAGACACGCTAGTGTTAGTAGATGCCACAAACCTTCTCTAATCCTTGTGTAGTCATGTAGTGGTGTTATATATTTGCATTCACCCTGAAAGGTGTAAAACGCTATGGTAAAGTAAGAGTTCATGTAATTCCAGATATTTTTATTTGTTAAAATAAATCCATTTCATCCACAATGTTCACATTGGATTGATAATATGTACAGTTCTTAGTTAAGTAAGGATAGAATTCACATGTTTTCATAGTTTGTTTGTTATGTACGTTACTTCTTTGTTCAAACCCCAATATAACATTGTTTTAATTGACCATGTGAACAAATTTCATAAAGGTTATTCAGCTATCATTTCCTGCCAAAGTATAATATATATATATATATATATATATATATATAAGGCAGACTTTGATTGAATGCTGGTAGTATTCAGGTGTGAATATTTATGTGTATTTGTATTCATGAAAGTAATGTTCTATAATTGGCCGTTCTAAACTGGAAAAATTACCCTATTCAGTGACACAGCTTTGATTAACCAGAGGAGTGACCAATGATAAATTTCCATGGTGTGCACAAATAAGGGTGCTTATAAAAAATCATAATAATTATCGCACAAATGTGATTGAGGTATAATTTTGTTGCTAAAAAGACTATTATTATAAAATGAAAAAAAACTCAGCACATAATCTTATCATGGGGATATTACTGTTTGAATTACATCAAAAAAAGAAAGCAACTTTTTTCTCACCATCCTACTAGATAATTACTAAGTGGCCTATGTCCAGTTGGAAAAATATAGCCATACATATTAGCTACAAAATAAAACAAAAATGAACTTTTATTTTATGATTATTTTTCGGACTATGCTGATTCAGACATGCCCATCGGTCCCTCATTGTTTACCTAGGCAGTACGGCTGTCGAAGCTGGCGGAAATCATGATGGCAACTTGCTGATATTTACCTAAAAAAAGCCCACAACATCGTTCTAACTGTCTGAACTAGTATAATAACATGATTCACTAATGCTGTTATTCAATTTGCTGAAATATTGATGCAGAAACTTGGAAATTAATAATCCGGCCTAAAATGAACTGACACAGAACAAAGTGAGAAAACAAAATGGTGGAGTAGTAAAAAAAAGCTCAGACGGCCCAGGCAACATGTGTTTGTATTGATGATGCTCATTCGCTGCATATAGCATGCTCGCTCATTCACATGTATTCGAATAGGCCAACAGAGCTTTCCAAAGGTATAACGTGTTACACATTTAGATACTATGAATGGAAATGTAAATTTATTCTGAGGAGAGTAGTAAAAGCAGCCAAATATGGGCACCGACTTATGTGACGCATTTTGTAAGGTAGATCATCATTAGGTATCATTGACTATGGTCATGAATAAATATGACTCAGAACGAAGAGTGATTCAGCTTTCCAATGATACCATTTGTTCCTGTGTGAGGTACTTGTGATGGAAATAAAAATTGTTCCTACAGACTGATACCAAAATCGGCCAGAACGTTTTTTGCACTGATTGTGCGGGCCGAATTCAGCTCGGTGGTCACAGGGTTAATAAAACCACTGAAATATCTATCCCCAAATATTGTTCTACATCTGTTAGCCCATCAGTCATTGCCCATATAAGCATGTAACACAAAAAAAACTATCTGTTATAGATGAGAGATTTTGGTGAGAGGAAACCAGGATTGGCTGCCCCATCTGACTGCAGGGTGTACAGGTAGGACTGGCTTTCTTTGTCATCTGACTGCAGGGTGTACAGGTAGGACTGGCTTTCTTTGTCATCTGACTGCAGGTGTACAGGTAGGACTGGCTTTCTTTGTCAACTGACTGCAGGGTGTACAGGTAGGACTGGCTTTCTTTGTCATCTGACTGCAGGTGTACAGGTAGGACTGGCTTTCTTTGTCATCTGACTGCAGGGTGTACAGGTAGGACTGGCTTTCTTTGTCATCTGACTGCGGGGTGTACAGGTAGGACTGGCTTTCTTTGTCATCTGACTGCAGGGTGTACAGGTAGGACTGGATTTCTTTGTCATCTGACTGCAGGGTGTACAGGTAGGACTGCCTTTCTTTGTCATCTGACTGCAGGGTGTACAGGTAGGACTGGCTTTCTTTGTCATCTGACTGCGGGGTGTACAGGTAGGACTGGCTTTCTTTGTCATCTGACTGCAGGGTGTACAGGTAGGACTGGATTTCTTTGTCATCTGACTGCAGGGTGTACAGGTAGGACTGGCTTTCTTTGTCATCTGACTGCAGGGTGTACAGGTAGGACTGGCTTTCTTTGTCATCTGACTGCGGGGTGTACAGGTAGGACTGGCTTTCTTTGTAATCTGACTGCAGGTGTACAGGTAGGACTGGCTTTCTTTGTCATCTGACTGCAGGCGTACAGGTAGGACTGGCTTTTTTTGTCATCTGACTGCAGGTGTACAGGTAGGACTGGCTTTCTTTGTCATCTGACTGCAGGGTGTACAGGTAGGACTGGCTTTCTTTGTCATCTGACTGCAGGCGTACAGGTAGGACTGGCTTTCTTTGTCATCTGACTGCCGGGTGTACAGGTAGGACTGGCTTTCTTTGTAATCTGACTGCAGGTGTACAGGTAGGACTGCCTTTCTTTGCAAAACAAACAATGGACGGTTGTGATATGAGTTTAATATATACGTCCGTTGTGGCCGCAGAACTGCTTTGGAAATCATCAGTAGATTAGGAAGCTTAATGTAGCTGGGGCAGCTATTCTATGCTTCTTTTGAATTGAGTAGTTTCAATAAAAGTGTTTAAATTAAGCCAACCATTTATTCACAAATTGCAGTTGAAATAGTAAATAATACTCCAGATTAATAAAACTTAAGCGTTTTTCATTTATTTGGTGATGTTTCATGATTTAAAAAATATTTTGTAAAAAAATACCCACAAAATGCCATCTTATATAATTTTGAGAAAATCCCCAAACAAGTAATTGACATATATATATATATATATATATATATATATATATATATATATATATATATATATATATATATATATATATATATATATATATATATATATATATATATATATCTAAGTTTGACAGTGTCACTGATGATCCCTCAAGTTATTTTGGTTAACATGAACAAATTACAGCCGCTACAGGACGAGGAATAATTTTTAATGACAGCCAAACATTACACCTACATTTTTAGACAACCCCTCTACCATTCGTTCCAGAATTCTGTGTGATTTTGCTCACGGATACGTTCATTTCATATGCCACATTTCAGCATTGTTACTGTTGTAGTTTTTATAAAACATTTATTTAGGTAACTTATGTGTACTGGAATCACAGTAACCAGACGATATGTTCCGTGTTCACGGCTAACAAATTTATGCTGCTTTGAAGAACATACTGGATTGGTGCTCACACGGTTGTTATTATGGAACAATCAGTGTTTCCAAGAACTCGGATTTGCAAAAGGACTGGTTTTTTAAAGGATAGATTGGCGAAATACAACGTTAGTTCCAGGTGATTATTTTTCAGTGTCAGCATTCAGTTCAGTATTTCCTGTTATGCATGTTATGAGGACAAAAATTAAAAAATCAACTGATATATTAGCCGCCCCAGCTGCCTTCAGGTTAGATCTCCTTGTTGGAAGCCTCTTCCTTCATTCCTCTGAACAACCTAACTTGATCAGTTACCCACCCAGGCCTGTAAATCTCTCTTTGACTTGATCAGTTAACCCACCAGCATGTACCGGACATCTCATTCTCTGACTTGATCAGTTAACTCACCAGCATGTACATCTCATTCTCTGACTTGATCAGTTAACTCACCAGCATGTACATCTCATTCTCTGACTTGATCAATTAACCCACCAGCATGTACATCTCATTCTCTGACTTGACCAGTTAACCCACTAGCATGTACATCTCATTCTCTGACTTGATCAGTTAACCCACCTGCATGTACATCTCATTCTCTGACTTGATCAGTTAACCCACCAGCATGTACATCTCATTCTCTGACTTGGTTAGTTAACCCACCAGCATGTACATCTCATTCTCTGACTTGGTTAGTTAACCCACCAGCATATACATCTCATTCTCTGACTTGGTTAGTTAACCACCCAGGCATGTAAATCTCTCTGAGACTTGATCAGTTAACCGCCCAGGCATGTATATCCCATTCTCTGATTTTTTCAGGCATGTAAATCTCTCTCTGTGACTTAATCAGATTTTGATTTGTTTTATTTGCTGCTGCTACTATTCCAGCTGCTACTATGCACATGGGCAGTTCCTGTCTTTGTCAGTAGTCATATAGATAATATTCTTGTACTTCATTAAATGGCCTAATGTGCCAACTTGGTACAAAGAGAATAAGTAAGTACATGATTAATGCCAGTAACTCATCTTAACTCAAAAACTATTCACAGTTTTTGCCAGCCATGAACATGGTAATATTGGTGACTTGGGTATGTTGACGTCAAAAAGGATTCTATTAATGAAAAGTGTGATACAAGTGCCCAATCATGACATTGGTCAAAACCTCTAAAAAATATCTCATGTATATTTCATCAGTCATGAAAAACCAAGATGTTATACTAAAGGAATAGTTTTAATAGTATGCAGTTTATAGGTGATTGCCAGCTTTATTTTCTTCAGACAGGCACAAGTGCTGAGAATCAACAGAGATGTACTTTATGGACAGCGCACACTCGATGCCATCAAGATGGGCAACATAGATGAAGCTATCCACTGGTGCCGGTCAGTCTTATACACTTACTTTTATTCTCAGTCAGTCATATTGCAACTCTTTCCGTCAGTCTTATGCTCATTCTGATAATGACTGTTGTGCATCCCTGTTCAAGATTATGCTTAATGATTGTGTTTTGTTGCGCCTCTGTAAATCTATCTCAACATGGATTCCTAAAAGCAAGGTCATTTTACCAAAACCTTTGCGCTTGCAAATATTTCCGAATTTCTGCTGTTACTGGTTAATCGTTATTGTTGAATTTGTTGATGTTATTGCAAGATCAGTTTTATTGTTCAGTTTCTCGTTGTTCAATCTTATCAGGTATTTTCGCTTCCACCCTCCCTGGTACCATAAACACTGAAGACTGAGAGGTAGTTCACAAAGTTTTTGAATACACTTTTCCCTGTATTTTGGTACACAAGGTTTTGCATTAACGCTTTTCCCTCATCTGGCACTGACTTTTCAGTAGTGTACACAGGGTTTTTAGTGCGAGTACTTTTTACTAGTACATTTGGTGTGGCTGTTGGCCCTACCTCTCGGTTTGCTGTGTTGGTAGTTTTTGGTGGATTAATGTATAGAGCAGAGAGCAGAGAATCGGGCGGAGTGACCCCACCGATATCATGTGAATTGTATTGAAGACAGTAGTGGTACAGATCGTACTGGTAGTCGATAGCTGATAGGCATGAGATACTAATTATGTATAAACACCTTTTGGGGACCGGCATGCTTGCTGAGATTATTTGATGTATCTTATTTTGATGATGTATGCTTGCCTAATTTCCTGCTACTTAATTAATAAATATAATTGTCATTCCTTGGCCTATTTCAATCTACACTGGACTTGTGTTGTTATTTTGCCTACATACAGGACACAGGAACTTGGATGTAAACTATAAAATGGGAGATTATTTATTATTATTTATTATTATACATTTATAATGCGCCATGTATCCGGGTTAAAAACCTGCTCAAAGGCGCTAACAAGGTAATGCTAAATAATTTTAAATAAATTGAAGAGCTAAAATAAAATGTGATTAAAAGACAGGTAAACATAAGTTAAATAAAAAAGTTAAATAAATGATTTAAATGAATTAATTATATCAAGAATAAATACATAAAAAAAATTAAAAAATAATAAATAAAAAGATAAAATAAACAACGACAATTAAGTTGATACATTAGATAAACATATAAATTAATCAGATAAGTTAAATAAACAAATTCAATAAATAATAAGTTAAATAAGTAAACTGTTCGAGTGATTAAAATGTCAACAGAGTGTTCGAAAGGCTTCGCGAAAGAGATGTGTTTTTAGAAGTGACTTGAATACCGCAATGGAGTTGGCTTGCCTAATTGCGGGAGGCAGGCGTTCCACAGTGTCGGCCCTGCCACAGAAAAGGCCCGACGACCGTACCGCTCGAGATGGTACAGCGGTATAGTCAATAGATGTTGATCGGCGGATCTCAGTGTTCGGGTGGGTGTGTATGGAATCACTATCGACGACAGATACACTGGGCATAGATGATGCACAACGCGAAACACAAGTAAAAGAAGCTTGAATTCGATTCGCTGATGAACAGGCAACCAATGTAAACTGAATAAAACTGGTGTTATGTGATCTCATCTGCGGGTTCCAGTAATAAGTCGTGCCGCGGAGTTTTGAATCATCTGCAGTTTCTGCAGCTGCGTCTCGGGCAGTCCATAAAACATAGCGTTGCTGAAGTCCAAGCGCGACATGACTAAAGCATGAATAATTGTTTTGCAAGCAATGGTGGAAAGGCATTTTCTGATAGTTGCAATGCCGCGAATGTGACAGTATGCCACCTGGCAGACACGGCGTATCTGCGCCGCCATTGTCATTGTGTCATCAAATACAAAACCGATGTCGCGGATAAATGGTTTCGGCATGATGGAGCAGCCACAGACATCAATGACTAGGTCAACAGGAGGTTGAACACGTTTGCGATTCTGCGCAGCGGAAATTACGACGGCTTCCGTTTTACACTCGTTAAGAAGAAGGTTGTGGGATACCATCCATGACTTTACATCGGCGGTACATCGCGATATGCGTTCAATGGCAGTTGTAGCATGTGCTGGTTGATCACGCGGAAATTCAACATACAGCTGGGTATCGTCAGCATACATGTGGTAACGGAGTTGGTGGTGTTCGAAGACATGGTTGAGCCCCAGACAATAGATTGTAAAAAACAAGGGTCTCAGCACGCTACCCTGCGGTACACCAGAGCATAAACCAACACTTCTTGAGGTGACGTTATCAAGTTTAACAGCTTGCGTTCGCTGCGAAAGGTACAACTGTATCCAGCGGTGTGCGTTGTCACGTATGCCAATTTCGTGCAGTTTGTCTAGAAGCAGACGGTGATCAACATTATCGAAGGCAGCACTGAGATCGAGCAACACCAATATCACGGTATTCTGATTGTCGAGCGAATGTAGAATGTCGTCCTGTATACGAACGAGGGCTGTTTCACAGCTGTGAGCAGGACGATACGCACTCTGAAAAACACCGGTGCAAGCGTAGCAATGTTCGATTTAAGCAGGGTTGCAGAAATGATGTCGATGTCAGTTGAAAGTTTGCTAGTACTTTTCATTACCAGATTACAGATGTCATTGCATGTAGCTAGTTCGAAGTCACAAAGAGGATCCACAACATGACAGTCATTATCATCTGCGAACACCGACTGCTGGCGATGAATACTTATAGTCGCCAGATGTACATGGATATCAGTGATCTTGTCAGTGAAGTGCGTGACGAAACAATCAGCCAATGCGCCTGGACCATCATCACTTTTCGGAAACAAAGTTTTACTGGAGCGACTCGTCAGGTCATTTGTGATGTGGTACATCTCTTTGTTATTACGGGCTGATGATTTAATCTCGGCACAGTAATACGCAGATTTGGCCAAAGCGATGCTTTGCTTGAAAGCGTCACGCAAATCCGTGTAAATTTCACGATGAACAGTGAGTCGTGTGTGGCGCCATTTGCGTTCGGCTC
The DNA here is from genome assembly GCA_033239005.1 of Lamellibrachia satsuma. Taxonomy (NCBI): domain Eukaryota; kingdom Metazoa; phylum Annelida; class Polychaeta; order Sabellida; family Siboglinidae; genus Lamellibrachia; species Lamellibrachia satsuma. The sequence continues at coordinate 3,323,056 of BSQZ01000063.1, read as the reverse complement.
GTCTAACCTGCTGCCTCATCCTCTGCAAGTCATCGTTTCTCCACGGTTGCCTGGGACGCACATTTATCATTCGTCGGATAACGGGTTCATGATTGTCGATTATGGTGAAAAGTTGAGACATGTACTGTTCACATAAACTGTCAATGTCATCGGCGGGAGAGGTGACCAGCGGCGAATCGATCAGGTCGCGCGTGAACTGCTTCATGTCGATTGAGGCGTATTTACGGTAGAATATCTCTTTTCGCACTGGTCGAGGTTTAGCTGTAACGAGCTTGCACATAATGACGTGGTGGTCTGTCAGCAGTGACTCTACCGACACGTCTGTTAGCACAGAGCCTGTCACCGGTGAGATCACCAGATCAAGAATGTTACCTCGGCAGTGAGTTGACGATGTCACGTGTTGTTGTAGATTAAAGTCGTTGAGAATTGCAGCCAAGTCATGTGCGTCCTTGTCGTCACCATTTCCGTAGTGAACGTTGAAATCACCAAGTATGATAAGTCCAGTTTTTTTTATGGAGACACGCTCGAGTAATTCGCCGAATTCCTCTAGGAATACGCGAAACGGCTTAGACTTGCGACCAGATGATGGTGGCCGGTACACCACAAAAATGCGTAATGCTGCTGCAACGCTCGATCCGCGTAGCATGACTTCGAAAGATTCGGCGGGCCACGGTTTGGATAGTGCAAGGTGAAATGAAGCTTTGAACAGAACCCCAACTCCTCCACCACATCGATCATTTCGCTGGAGATACTGTTCTAGGTACTACTGTAAAAGAAAAGGACTTGGTAGTAACAACAAGTGCTGATATTTCAGAGCAATGTGGTATTGCAGCTTCAAAGGGTAATAAAACTCTTGGGTTGATTAGAAGAAACATAGTATACAAGGAAAAAAGCTAATTATACCTCTGTATAAAACAATAGTTAAACCTCATTTAGAATACTGTATACAAGCATGGAGACCATATCATAAGAAGGATATAGATGTGCTTGAACGCATACGGAGAAGAGCATCTAAAATTATTCCAGAACTGAGAAACCTTAGTTATGAAGAACGCCTAAAAGAATTTGGTTTGACAACCCTAGAAACAAGGAGGTTATTATAATCATCTACAGATTGTGTAACTGTTAGCAGCGTGAATATGTTTAAAAACAAGGTTGACACATATCTCAGGTGGGCGAGTTTTGATACTGCGAAGAATGGTTATGTGTGTAGAAAACATAGTGGTTAACTGTTTCAGGTATTGACTGACCTAAGTGTCAGCCTTTCTTGGCAAAGTGGTATTTGTTATAGTAACTTTGGTAAAAGTACAAGTTATTATACAATGGCTGTAATAATATTTGTTGCTTCAGTCTCCTCTGTAGATGTCTTCCAACGCAGGAGTCAGCCGAGAGGATGTTTGACACAGCACGTCACCTCTGCTCTCTACTCACCACTCAGGAACGTGAAGAGGTGCACTTGCAGAAAGGCCTGCCGTGGGTGGTGACTGACCTGGCTAGCCAAGCAGTGACATACTGCAGTGCAGGTAATATCAGGAACACAGTTTTCTACTAAACTTTTACATTCCATTTTTATTTATTCTTCAAGTCAGAAATGTTCTGTCATTTTGAAAACACCATAGTTTTGTCTACAACGAATTTGAAGACATTCTCATGTTTTTTGCTGTTTTCAGCCATTCCGCAAGATTCAACCATCTGCTGTGAGCCCTGATGATGTGGTTATTATGTTCTGGGTTATGATTTGTAGTCAAATATTTAAAACAACTGCTTATCTTTTGATACATTTAGTTTGGTTATTCCCATGTTGATTGTTCACCAAATATACACTAAAACAATTAGATTTTGTTTGCATATGAACTCAGGACAACTACAAATTGTTTTGGTCATAAGTAAAACCAGTGATTATTCTATTTTGTGCATTGACCACTGCCTAGTGTCTTGCCGTGTCAGTAATTGCCATGTCATCTACAGATCTGCTGACAGACTGTCTACAGCTGTGTAGGAGCACGTATTTGGCCAGTGATGTACTGCGACAGTGTCAGACGGAGGACTACAGCGTCTCTATACAGGTCAATCACACAGCAATGTCCTAGTGCAGTGGAAATCTTTCAATATATGTGTCACCTGCTGTCTTAATCGATCAAATGTTGCATTTGACAATTTTGGATTGTTTAGTCTGTCAGATGTATTTAACCCTAGGAGTGACCAATGATAAATTTCCACGGTGTAAACAAATTGGAGTTATTCATAAGGGTGCTTTTAAAAAATTAACATCGCTAATAATTATCTCACAAATGTAATAGTGGTATCATTTTGTTGCTAAAAAGACTATTATAATAAAATGATAAAAACTACAGCACCTAATCTTATCATGTCGATATTACTATTTGAATTTCATAAAAAAACAAAAGCAACATTTTTTTTATCCTTCTACTAGATAATTACCGAGTGGTTGTATATCCCTATGTCAAATGGGGAAAATATAGTCATACACATTAGTTACATAATAAAACAAAAATGAATCAAATCTTTTATTTTAAAGATTTTTTCCAACACCGGACTATGCCGATTCAGACAGGCCCATCAGTCACGCGTCGTTTACTGTGGCAGTGCGGGCTGTCAAAGCCAGCGGAAATTGCAGTGGCAACTTGCTGATATTTACCTTATAAAAGCATGCAACATCGTTCTAATTGTCTGAACTAGTATAATAATATGATTCACTAATGCTGTCATTCAATTTGCTGAAATATTGACGCAGAAACTTGAAATAAAGTGAACTGACACAACACAAAGTGAGAAAACAAAATGGCGGATTAGTAAATAAAAAGCCCAGATGGCCCAGACAACATGTATTTGTAATGATGATGCTCATTCGCTGCATATAGCCTGCTTGCTCATTCACGTGTATTTGAATATGCCTATCATAGAGGTTTCCAAACGTATAAAATGTTACCTATTTAGATACTATGATTGGAAACATAAATTTATTCTGCGGAGCGTAGTAAAAGCAGCCGAATATGGGCACCAACTTATGTGACGCGTTTTGTAAGCTAGATCGTCATTAGCTATCATTGACTATGCTCATGAATAAATATGAAACAGAACGAAGAGTGATTCAGCTTTCCAATGATATCATTTGTTCCCATGTGAGATACTGGTGATGGAAATGAAAATTTTTCTTACAGAGTGATACCAAAATCGGCCCAAAATCAGCTTGAACGCTTTTCGCACTGATCGTGCTGGCCGAATTCAGCCCAGTGGTCACTCTTATGGTTAAAGAGCTTCAAGATGTCATATAATGTATCATTGTGTGATAATTACGTCAGTCACAATCACAGTTTTGCTGGAGGCTGTATGTCATAATCTGTATTGTGTATTACAACATTTTGAAATGCAAGATTTGCTTGATTCTATCATCAAGGACACATTTAGTGAATACAGTTCATACTTGACTGTCATGTAATATGTCAAACTTGTATTTACATTATTTTCTCCTGTTACTTATGCCACTAATTGATGGCTTCTTGCTTTACTGAGGATTGTCTTCCACTCACCTGTACAACTCACTTGTCCTTGTGTATTATATATCTGTGGAAATGTCGTTCCGTATTGGGAACATGTGTTTTGTTTTTTTTTAGTATTATAAGTTATCTATATTGAGTGGAGGGTTTAGTTTTTTCTGTCATAAAGAAAAATCCAATCGGTTACAAATCTACATCCCTTCTAGAACCGTGGGATGAAGACCCTACTTGCCCCTTTGTGTTAGCAGATTGTACTGTAATATCTGTAGTGCCACTAAGTATGGTAGGTTGCAGTTGTGCACTACATTATACATGTAGTCGTGTCATGTGGCTGTTGTTCAACCAATGCCTTCTGTGTTGCTTACTGTGGGAAGTCATGTTGTGGCTGTTGTTAAACCAATACCTTCTGTGCTGCTTGTAGTGGTCTGCGCTGGGAAGTCATGTCATGTGGCTGTTGTTAAACCAATACCTTCTGTGCTGCTTGTAGTGGTCTGCTCTGGGAAGTCATTTCATGTCCTGTTGTTAAACCAATGCCTTTGGTGTTGCTTGTAGTGGTTTGCGCTGGGAAGTCATGTCATGTGGCTGTTGTTACACCAATACCTTCTGTGCTGCTTGTAGTGGTCTGCGCTGGGAAGTCATGTCATGGGGCTGTTGTTAAACCAATGCCTTCTATGCTGCTTGTAGCGGGCTGCCGGGGGAAGACAAGGCACAGCTGGCAAGGATCCCTTCATGGAGTGGGTGTTTGACGATTACTTCCAGGAGGATGGTTTAGTGATGGAATCCTCACAGGTGTTGGCCTCTCTCTACCACTACACAGTGGCATCTGTGCCAGCGCACTCAGGTAGATGCACTTTCATATGTTATCTTTTGTTCCTATCTCGCCTTTCACTGTGACCTAGCTCTGTCAGATGGCTCTGTCCGACTCAGTGCATCACTGTCATTGTATCTGTGTTACCAAAGTGTCATATATTATTCTGTCATCACTACGTCAATAGCTGTGTCATCACATCACTAACATGTAGCTTGTATGTCATCTAACTGTCATGTTGATGTGTCATGACAGTGCATGATGACAAGTCAACGCTACAGCAACTGGCCAGTGCTGTCACTCCTGTCATCAGCCACCTGAAGGACAATGGACATCTGTCACTGGCTGTCCAATACTGTCAGGAGACAGTGACCACCATGATGCAGCGTGTCACCAGTCAGGCCATGGGCTTCACAGATCTATCTCCGGTCAGTCAATGGCTTCTTGTCCATCAACTGTGACAACATGCTTACAGTATGATAACATTTGACAACAATTATTTAAAGCTACATTACCATCTCAACTGTGACAACATGACTACAATATGACACCATTTGACAACAATAACAGAGATACACAGCTTGACAGAAAGCCCCAAATATATGTGTAAGAAGCTGTAAGATAACATTAATACCATTTGTGTGGGTATTGTACCAATTCATCTGCAGGCGCATACACATATGCACACATGCATCCCCTTTGCACGCACAGTGGTATAACTTAAGTAAGGCACACAGAGTGTGTTGTTATATTAGCATTACTTTTGTTTCAGCCGGTTAAGCAGCAACAAACAATAGACATGGAGTTGCTTAAGACTATTGTACCTCCCAGTCTCACTGAGATCTCTCTCATGACATCCTCACTCCTCATGAAGGTAGATATACAGAGGTTTCTTCTGTCTTTAACAACATCAACAGGTGTGTTTGTGGTGTTTGTGTGTGGTAATGTAGAAACAACGACTGATACCCACAAAAAGACAAACGTGATTATCATACACATGGTCCTTGTACACCTGTACTTGTGAAAGCACTCATTTTGTATATGTGATCCTGGAGAGATTCAGGGAGCCTCTTGGCACAGTTGTATTTCACCTGGAAAGTTCTTTGCTGTTCTCTTGCATGACCATTTCCCTTTGCTCTATAGAAATGGCCCCTCGTGTGGATGCAGTGCCAGAGTATAGGGTGTCATGTAGTCTACCTCACAAACTGAAGGTTGTGTTTGTTGCAGGTGTTGAGTCACTGGCCCGTGGACCACGCCCTCGTGGTAGGCCTCCTGTGTAACCTGCCTCATAAACTGGCTCTAGAGATACTGCAGAAGGCCACGAAGAAGCTGGGCTTCCATTATAAACACATCCTGGTCAGTGTCAACCTATTACTTATCCATGTTGATTTTGTACCTTTGCTGAACATTATCAACATAAACCAAAATATTAATTGTAGTGATAATGTATTGAATAATGTATAGTGAACAGTTATAATGTATCAAGCAACTTAAGCGTAGAAGTGTAGGGGTAAGGTGTTGCATGAGGGAAATATGTTGACTAATGTCTAGATATGTAACACCTTTATACATTGTGTGTTGTGTTTCCATAATGTTCATTATGAATTGTTCAAGAATGTTGGGTGGTTAGCCCACTTTTTTCATTTACCATGTTTGGCTGGGGGATCGAGTACCCCAGCCTTTCTGTTTGTACATATATATATGTATGGTTAATTCACGGCGGAGTGACCCCCACCGATACCATGTGAATTGTATATAAGTCAGTAGTGGTACAGATAGTACTGGTAGTGGGTAGCTGATAGGCATGATTTACTAATTATGTGTAAACACCTTTTGGGGGCCGGCATGCTTGATGAGATTATTGGATGTATCTTATTTTGATGATGTATGCTTGCCTAATTTCATGCTCCTTAATTAATAAATCTAAATGTCATTCTTTGGCCTATTTCAATCTACGCTGGACTTGTGTTGTTATTTTGCATAAAAAGATTTATGTGTAGGCAGTGGTGTTTACGGGCAAGGACTTTATTTGTGTGCGTGTGTAGGCAGTGGTGTTTACGGGCAAGGGCTTTATTTGTGTGCGTGTGTAGGCAGTGGTGTTTACAGGCAAGGACTTTATTTTATGTGCGTGCGCACTGCGTAGGCAGTGGTTTTTACGGGCAAGGACTTTATTTGTGTGCGTGCGTAGGCAGTGGTGTTTACGGGCAAGGACTTTATGTGTTTGTGTGAGTAGACAGTGGTGTGTGTGGGCAGACTTGATGTGTTTGTGTGTGTGTTTAGGCAGTGGTGCGTGCGGGCAAGGACTTTGCCGACATGTGCAGGGAACAGAAGACATATGATGCCTATCAGCTGCTGGAGATGGATGCCTATTGGGGCCACAAACTGGCCAAGTGCAAGGTCAGTAGCAAATTTTCATGTTGATAAATGTCTGATTTTCATACCACTGCATTTAATTAGATCTGAAACTAATAGATTAAAACAAATAAGATATGCACAAAGTCGAGTGAAATACAGGAACTATTTATGTAATTTGTATAGATGCATATCTGTGTATGTATACATGTTTCATACATGCATGTGTGTGAATGTGCAGGTATGTGTGTATGTACATGTACAGATGTGAGCATACATTTGTGCATGTTTGTGTGTGTGTGTGCTTGCGTGCGTGCATGTGTACATGCATGAGTAATTTGTGTGTATACAGTCGTCCCTCGTTATAACGCGCCCCATTATTACGCGGATTCGGATATAACGAGGTCAGTCATGGACCCCGATTTTCTGCCGCCAGTGGTGAAATGGTTGGGCTGCCATCAATCGTGTTTCGCCGGCATTGGCTTCGAACGGGCGACTTGTTAATTGCAATGGTGATTCACACACATTCGTTGCATGTGAATAAAACGTTCACACATTCAGTGGTAATTTAGACATCAGAGACACACCAGCCAATTCGCTCCTACACCTTTCAGCTAATTAAAAACATTGAAGTGTAACCCGTTTATTCTACATAACAAGCAGCAAGAGCGAGTTGATTTCAGGCGGCAAGATTAAACAATTCTTACTGAATGCCAATACATGAAAATAACTCAACAGTGCATTGAAATAAAAGTTGAGTAAAATCGTGTTAAACGTAATTGAGTAGGCAACAGCAAAGAAGTATCATTAGCCTTCTGTTAGTCTGTTACACACATCTCAAATATCTTTCTAGAATCTTCGCTATGCCAAAGCGCAAGGCGTACACAGTACGCGAAAAGTTAGATTTGGTCATCCGAATACGAAAGGGTGAATCGCAATTTTTAATCAATGTTTGCGCTGCAAGCATAAACTCATACGCACATGTTCCGCTGCTTGTCTCCAGGTTATTGTTTTCGATGAGCATTACTCATAGTTGGTGTGGTCTCCCTATATGTGACACCCCTAGGACTGAACCCCTTATTTGGTTTAAGGTTCACTTCCGGCTTTTGACCTACAATTATATCAACAGCTATTCTCAACCGTTCTTACAATAAACCTCTTCTACAATAGTAACTGTGACTGGTGAGTACTATTGTATCAGAAAACATAACATGGCGCAGTCGGCATGCGGTTGTAGCTGAGAGAGAGTATACAATAAAAGCTCTACTCTAGAATTGAGAGGCATAGTCTACGTTGCTCGTAGTGAAAATCGCTGAAAATGGAGACAAGGTCACGCTCAGTCGTTCGCAAAGAACCACAAGAGGGAGCCACGGGTGGCGACGAAACAGTTTGCAGTGTATCGCCAGACGGCGAGACCGACACACCTAATTGGTTAGCGACGTTTCTATCGCATCAAGAAGAGCGCGATTTCAAGCGAGAAACATTGGCAAACGAACGTCACGAAACATCGATGCGTTTATTATGCGAAACATTCGGTAGACTCATACGAGACATTTCACCACATGCTGAACGCAATGAACCAAACGGAGACACGGCCAATGCAAACGACACAACGCCCATTCGACCGATTCCGGGGGGACGACTCGCCAAAGCTCGACCACCAGAACTGATGCCAGCTGATATTTCACTGCGCGATCTGACTTCATGGAGGAGGGCCTGGGACGATTTCGCGAATTGGAACAATTGAATCGCTTTACACTGCCTCAACAACGAGCTATGTTACGCACTAGCTTATCTATAGACATGCGTTCGACACTGCATCTCGCAATTGGCATCGACAACGGCGATGATGTGTGTGTGTCGGAGATTCTGGACCAGATTCACGAGTGCGTTCGAGCAAAGAGGAACGTCACGCTAGACCGCGTGGCTCTTGAGGAGCGCAAACAAGAAGATGGCGAAACCTTCACCAATTCTACATTGCTTTGCGTGAGATCGCCAACAACGCAGATCTGTGCCAGACTTGCATCGATGATCGACTTACCACGCGAATTATGTCAGGAATTCGAGATCCAGAAACGAGACGGAAGCTACTTGCACACACACCTCCGCCGTCATTGCAGACGACGATCGATCTCTGCAGGAGTGAAGAATCTGCTCGTAAAGACAGCGCGACGCTGGCTAGAGGCTGGAATATCAACACGACAATCGAACACATTCGACAGAAAGCGCGACCACGCAATGTCGGCAGAAAGAACGTCCCCGTAACGCACACCCAGAGCTGTGGTTACTGTGGGAAGTCAACTCACGCGTCGCGAGATGAGTGCCCAGCACGGCACAGTGAATGTGCTAATTGCAAAAGAATCGGACACTGGGCCGCTTGTTGTCGTCAAAATAAAAAGCCTAACGGCAAAAAACAGTATCATAAAACTGCTATGAGCCAGATTCGTGTGCTAGATGTTGTAGGCGAAAAACAACACAGGCGTGCACCACGCATAGAGGTGGATCTTCACCACAATGCAGACGATAGTTTCATCACCACGGTTCAAGCGACGCCAGACACGGGCGCTGAGGCTTCCGTTGCAGGAATAAATTTCCTCAAACAAATGAAACTAGAAACTGGCAACATGTGTCCCCCTCCTGATGACACTATCATAGCAGCAAACGGTACTTCGATTGAATGTATTGGATCTCTGAACATTTACATTCACGTCGCAGGCAAAAGCACTAAAGAGACTGTTCTCATATGCAAACAACAACGTGGATTATTGCTAGCCTGGTATGTTTGTCGCGATCTGGGGATTGTACCACACAACTACCCACTGCCAGTCCGTTCGATTACACATGAAATCGCAGCGGAACCCTCTCTTGTGCCGATAAACAGTCCGCTAGGAGGCACCACTTGCGCTGTCAAGTCATCTCGAACTCGCAAACAACTCATCGAAGAATTTCAAGATGTTTTCGACAACACTGACGAATTGAAGACGATGGTGGGCGAACCGATGAAGATTCATCTTCTAGACAACGCTGAACCTTTCGCGATCTCGACAACACGGACCATTCCTGTTGCATGGCGCGAAGAGGTTAAAGCGAGTCTTGACAACATGACGAGACAATCTATCATCAAACCTTTAGGAGATCATCCTACGAAATGGTGTCATCCGCTCGTGGTAGTGCCAAAATCACGAGGCGGCGTTCGTCTATGCGTAGACCTTACGCAACTCAACAAACATGTGCGACGACCTATTCATCCGATGAAGACGCCGAAAGAAGCCGTTTCGAACATCACGCCAGGGTCGAAATACTTCTCATCACTCGACGCGAAACACGGCTACTGGCAGATCGCACTATCTCCAGAATGCCAAGAACTGACGACGTTCCTAACACCATGGGGACGCTATCAGTTCCTACGCAGCCCGATGGGACTATCTTCGACAGGTGACGAATATTGCAGACGCGGTGACATCGCCATCGCCGGTCTGAACAATATTCAAAAAGTCATGGATGACATCATTGTCTTCGATGAGAACTTTGAACGACATGTTGAACGAGTTCGTACACTATTACAACGATGCAGAGAGCACGGCATCACCCTGAATGCAGACAAGTTCGTGTTCGCAGAAAATGAGCTGAACTATGTGGGATACAAAGTTAACGCAGACGGTGTCACCACAGATCCGGAGAAACTAAAAGCAATCGCAGAGTTCCCGGCGCCCAACTGCTTGACCGAATTGCGGTCATTCATGGGTCTGGTCAACCAACTTGGTGACTTCACGACGGATATCAGCACGACAGCAGATCCACTACGCGAACTACTGAAATCTCGGAACGACTTCAGATGGACAGAAACGCATACTGCAGCGTTTATAGCGACAAAGAAAGCGTTGACATCCGCTCCTACACTCGCACATTTCGACCCGACGAAATCCACCGCGTTACACACAGATGCTTCACGACGAAAAGGCCTGGGCTACGCACTGTTGCAAAAACATGACGAGAAATGGCGACTAGTACAGTGCGGATCGCGATTCCTCACAGACACCGAGAGTCGTTACGCCATGGTAGAGCTAGAGCTGCTAGCTGCTACATGGGCGATGAAAAAGTGTCGCATTCAACTACTTGGTATGGAACATTTCGAGCTGGTGGTAGATCACAAACCACTCGTCACTATACTCGATCGCCACCGACTAGACGACGTAGATAACGTTCGCCTTCAACGCCTCAAAGAGAAGACATCACTCTTCACGTTCACAACGAGATGGACAAAGGGCAAAGACCACTGCATCCCCGATGCGCTGTCACGTGCCCCGGTCTCAGACCCGTCTCCAGACGACCAAGAGGCGGAAGAAGAGGTGGAGCGTCACGTCAGCGCTGTCACCAGAAACTCATCGAGATTGGCAATAGAGGGCGACCAAGAAGATCATCTACGCGACCCGATGATTGAGCGATTACGGACGACCGCATCAACTGATGAAAACTACAAATCACTGATCGACAACGTGGAAAGAGGATTTCCGGCGTCCAGAAGTAGTGCTCACGTCAGCATTGCACCGTTTTGGAACATTCGAAACGAATTGTCAGTCGATGACGGCATAGTCCTATATGGACCACGCATCATAGTGCCTAAATCAGAATGACGTGAAGTACTCGCGAGACTTCATGACTCACACGTCGGCGTCGACAGAACGAAACGTCGCGCTCGACAAAGCGTCTACTGGCCGGGAATCAGCAATGACATTGCGACAACAGTCTCCAGTTGCAACAAGTGTCAAGAGCGCCTGCCTTCCCAGCAACGCGAACCGATGAGAGCAGAATCTCCACCATCGAGGGCATTTGAAGACGTATCCGCAGACTTCTTCAACTACCAAGGCCGCGATTACCTCGTATACGTCGATCGCCTATCTGGATGGCCAGCAGTCATTCATTTCCCCAAGGGAACCACAACATCTCGTCACACGATCCACGCATGCGCAAGACTCTTCGTAGATCTCAGCATACCAGTACGCTTCAGGTCTGACGGAGGTCCACAGTTCGCGTCGCGTGAATTCCAGCAGTTCCTGAAACGCTGGGATGTTGTGGCCGCACCGTCTACACCTCATTTCGCGCAATCCAACGGCCACGCCGAATCCGCAGTGAAAGCCGTCAAAAAGCTTATTGCTACAACGACCGTGAGAGGCGACTTGGATGACGAAAACTTTCAGCGAGGACTATTGGAGTATCGTAACACTCCTTGTGTCGGAGGTCTTTCTCCAGCGCAGATCTTATTCGGACACCCACTACGATCAGCAATGCCTGCACATCGCAAATCCTTCGCGAAAGAATGGCAGCAGACAGCTGATGATTATGACGCACGCTGTAGCCAATCACACGCACACGTTGAGCAGCGCTACAACGAACACTCTCATGCTTTACCGCCGCTACGGTTGAGTACACATGTCAGAGTACAAAACCCAATCTCGAAGAGATGGGACAGACAAGGCATCATCATCGGCATTGGGCGACATCGCGACTATCACGTCAAACTTCCCAGTGGCAGAGTCTACTGGAGGAATCGTCGTTTCCTGAGAACAACGAGATCGTCATCGGACGATGACGACAACGCTGACGACAGCGAATCACATCACGACGACAGCGATGAATCTCAAACCGCGACTCACATCGCACCACGTCGAAGTACACGTCGGCGTACTCCCAGAAAATAACTGTCACTTTAAAGTAAAGTCTATAACTCTTACTACAAGACACAGACTTTAAAAGAAAGGAGGGAATTGGTGTGGTCTCCCTATATGTGACACCCCTAGGACTGAACCCCTTATTTGGTTTAAGGTTCACTTCCGGCTTTTGACCTACAATTATATCAACAGCTATTCTCAACCGTTCTTACAATAAACCTCTTCTACAATAGTAACTGTGACTGGTGAGTACTATTGTATCAGAAAACATAACAATAGTGATGCGTCATACGGTCAGCCCATCATAACAGATTATTGTCGATTTGTATTCCACAATTCCACACACGTGTAATTAACATTTTGACATTTTAAAATCGATACAGCACACATTGACGTTAATATTCTACTCTAAGTAAGCTTTATATACTGTGTTGTACAACAGGGCTTCCTCGCAGTGCCAGTGGTGGCAATCAGTCAGTCCATCGTAACAGATTATTTGTGTTCCATATTCCACACACACATATTTTATTCAGTTCAACATTCGATAAAGTATGACATTTTAAAATAGATAGAACGCACATTAACGTTAATATTCTACTCTAAATAAGCTTTATAAACTGTGAGGGACAACAGGGCTTCATCACAGCGGCAGCGATCAGTGGCGGCGTGGCGTGTTAATTGCTGTTCGTTGTACCCCTGGTGGCAGATACGGGAACACCTAATGCGCCTCGCTTACAACGCAGTCCAATATCGTGTATGTTTGTGATGTGTGTTATGTGTGCATGCAAACAATCTACAGACAGCTGTGTTTAGATGCTGTGTTTGTCGCAGGTGTCCTTTAAGGGAGTGTTTGGTTTGAGCCGCATAGAGAAGAGACAACTACTGCCACAGATCTGCCGCAGTCGCACTGTCCATGCAACTAGCATCAGGCAGTTCTGCAGGTAAACTCTTCATGAACCACACAGACTCTCTCGTGCTTTGATGTGTTATTGTAATTAAGATATGTTGAATAGCATATCCTGAAATAGTTACTACAAGAGCTATTGAAACAACTTTTTGGCAGACAAAATTTTAATTTATGTAAAAATTATTATTCAGTGATATTACATTATATATTATAAGTAATCAGTTGTAGTCAGAAATTGATGAAAACTATTAAAAGACAAAACATTACATTTCACCCTGCAGAGATTATGCCCTGGTAACATTACATGTCACTGCGCAGTGATTATGCCCTGGTAACATTACATGTCACTGTGCAGTGATTATGCCCTGGTAACATTACATGTCACTGCGCAGTGATTATGCCCTGGTAACATTACACGTCACTGTGCAGTGATTATGCACCCACAATGATTATGACCTGGTAATGTTACATGTCACCCTGCAGTGATTATGACCTGGTAATGTTATATATCACCCTGCAGTGATTATGACCAGGTAATGTTACATATCGCCCTGCAGTGATTATGACCTGGTAATGTTATATATCGCCCTGCAGTGATTATGACCTGGTAACATTACATTTTATCAAGCAGTGATTATAACCTAGTAATGTTACATATCACCCCGCAGTGATTATGCCATTGTAATGTTACATGTCACCCTGCAGTAATTACACCCTGGTTACGTATCACCCTGCAGTGTTTACATCCTAGTAATGTTGCATGTCACCCTGCAGTGATTACGCCCTGGATGAGGATGAGCCGCTGATGATGCATCTGAAGCACCTGCTGGGACAGTGTGCTGTAGTCTCATCAGGTGGCACTGCCATGCAAGCTATAGACCACGCGTTAGTGACGTCATTGTTGTCAGCGGCAACTGAGCTGATTGAGGACTTCCACAACACGGAGCTGCTGCTTTGGAGCCTGCAGAAGATACTGCCCCAGGTAATATCTCTCGCCTATGTCTGTATTATCTCATGTATTATCTCATGTGGAACATAACTATTTCTGACAATACCCAATTCTCATTTGTATAAATAAAACTTTTAATAACATATTTTTTTAGGTTTCTGCGCTCTTGTCTAAAAAATTGCTTCTGATGCAGTTATGACTGATGTGCCTTGTTTAATTTACATCAACAAAGCAAAAATAGTAGTAGGTTGTTAACATGGCAATCCATGAATATATGTAATGGATTGCTGGCCACTCACCCATAGTGGTGAAGTTCATCATTGGTATTCTTGGCTTATGTTTATATAGGCTAGCGGAATTGCCCCACCTGTTTGTAATTAAATTTGTGTATTGGTGGTGGAATGTCTGTATTCTTTGCATTACATGTTCATGACGACTTCTTGATGTATATATGTTATCATCATGCTTGTAGGAATGTGGGGTATGAGAAACTTGCCGGACGGGGCTGTACATGTGTTCAGTTCCTGTCTGGTTTGCTTTGAGGAGCTCACATTCCTGTTAATGTTCTTCCCAAAGTGGCTGCATGATAAGCAGTCCACTTTGCAATAAAAACATCATTTATTTGGCCCATTTCAATGCTCTACTACATCGGACTTGTGTTGGTTATTGCATAAATGTAATGGATTGCTGGCCACTCACACATAGTGGTGAACACAGGGCTGAAGGAACTGTAATTGACAATTATGGGTACATGGAGTGTACTACACACAAACCTATATAATTATCACATGGATCTACTGCCAGACATACATGCACAACTGATATACTATGTACATGGAAATTATTGTGTAAAATATAAAGTAAATATGTTATAGGCCTAATGCCAACTGCTAGTATACAATAACATATGACCTATTTTACACAAATATGTACATAAACATGTAAAGGCGGGGACTAGAATCCCCCGAAACCAAAGGTGGAAATGGAAGCCTGCCTCCAAACCAAAACCCTTGAACACTGTAAAATGGGGATACCATGAAATATTGTTTTTCTTAATATGTGTTAAAAGTAGGCATGGGTTCAAACGCGAGTCTGCGCATTTAAATGCAAATGTTTGAAATGATTCAAATACAAATACACCTATATATGATTGCATGCAAATGTTTTAAATAATGCAAATACAAGTGTATGAAATGATGCAAATGAAAGTGTTTGAAATCATACAAATGCAGGTGTCTGAAATTATGCAAAAGCAAATGTTTGAGATTAAGCAAATGCAAGTGTTTGAGGTGATGCAAATGCATGTGTCTGAAATGATTCAAATGCAAGTGTTTTAATGATTGAAAAATGCAACAAAGTACACACCAGTTTACATCAACTTTATTATATATAGTTACATAAAACAGATGCTTTATTACTAAATAATGTTTCAGTAATCAATAAAAAAATATTACACTCAAAGGACATATAAGAGCACTACAGGACATATAAGAGCACTACAGGACATATAAGAGCACTACAGGACATATAACAGCACTACAGGACATGTAACAGCACTACAGGACATATAACAGCACTACAGGACATATAACAGCACTACAGGACATATAACAGCACTACAGGTGACATATTTAATTAGGGAAACCTTTGAGTTGAACACTAGCCTTGGATAAACAGTGGATTTATTCACCTGGGGAGGCTTCTTTCCCCCATAAAGGGAATGAGCAGGCAGCTGAAGTTACTCAAATGAAATACAAACAATGGTTAACATATAATGCCATTCATGGTCAAAACTGTGTTAAATGTATGGTGTTGTATGGTATATGGTGATTATGGTCACTACGGTGAAATAGGTAAGCTTGGTCTTAGTGTTACAGTCTGATTGAGAACGACTCATTTCTTGGTGAGAATAATTCAAGCAAAGCATTAAAAATCATTAAATGTAATGAATCATTGCTAAGATGATTACATGATAAATACTGTTTTAAATTGAGATAGATTGTGAATACCAAAAATATTTGTGATAGTTGTGGCCAAGGATTTCAAAAGGCTGCCTGAACTTCACTGATTTCATTTCACAGACAAGCTTATCATAGGTGAGCACACAAACACTACCAACTGGGGTGGACTGGTCATTCAGGCAGGCAGGAATTGAAGGACTTTCTACAATAACATGTCTATTGGTAGCGAGATAAGTTGACTGCTAATCATGGCTTCTGCAAATCTGTAAACATTTGGGGCTGGCAACTTGCAGCCAAGTGAGAAATTTGCATTAAAGGCATCAAATGTTTTGATTCAAATGCAATTTTTTTTAATAAAGTGCAAATGTTTTTTAATCAAATACAAATGGTTTTGATCAAATGCAAATGTTTTTTTATTCAAATGTAAATGTTTCTGAATCAAATGCAAAAGTTTTGATGCAAGTGCAATTGCAGAGCATGAGACGACACTGCATTTAAATGAAATGCGACATTTTCAAATGCATTTGCATTTGAACCCAAGCCTGGTTACATGATTAGTCAGTTGTTAATTAAATATAAAATAATGACAAAATGAAATATTAATAAAAAAATTGTCTGGAATACCAAACACAGGCTTAAATTAACATACTAATAATCCAGGATCCTGTTTTAGTAGTATGCTGATTTAAGCATATATTGGGCACTCCAGTTAAAAATTTTATTTTATTAATTTGTCATTATTTGTTAATTAATTAACAACTGACTAATCATGTAACACATATCTTAACAACAACATTCCATGTGTAGGGCACATATCTTAACAACAACATTCCATGTGCAGGGCACATATCTTAAAAACAACATTCCATGTGTAGGACACATATATAACATATGTTGACAATTTCATCAATAATTTGTGAAGCGCAGATAGAAAATATGCCTGACCAATGACTTTTTGCTGGTACTGTGTGTGCTAGCAGCTTGCAATAATGCCGCTATATTTCTCCTAGATTGACCCCTATGACTACACCAGATTGGAGTTTGTCTTGAAGCACATGTCTAACATCAGTTCTGATCCAAGTGTGAAGAAGGTTTGTATTCTTTAATATACAAGCATGAAGTTATCAGGTGATATTCCCACGTTATTGACAACACAAGTGCCAAGGCATTTAAAGCATCAACAGGGAACAGTCAAAGGGAAGCTACCCCAAAATTGACCCATCCTAAAAAATTCAGTTTTGATTCAGGGTATGAATTATTTTCTAACAATTTCATACATTGTATTTTTACCACAGATAGTTAGAAAAGGCTTTAAAATACATCTGTTTCAAAATTTATTTTACAACAAAAAACCCATGAAATGACAAGGAAACAATACAATGGTTATACAACTGCCCGCTCAGTTGTGGGGGCCATGAGCCACGCTGTGACATTGATAGGTGTCATCCACTGTCATACGAATCTACTTACCATCTTCAGTCTGAACTTTCTAAGAAATATTTAATTCACAAATAAATAAAATGCATTTGTACAGTGAATCATTTGCTTTCAGCACCAAAAGTTGTTAAGCTTTCTGTGTGAGTACAAGCGTGTTGCCCCGCCGTCGTCTTATGAGCTGAACTACAACACTGGAGATACGAAGGTGATTGTTTCCCTTCAGTTCAGTCTACATTGCAGTGTTCTACAACTCATAATTGATCATTATTTGTTTCATATTTCATTGTGTCTTTAAAGGTGTAATATTGACGCTGACAGAGACGTAGTATATAAAGAAACTACCTGCCTGCTGTTTAATTGTTGCAGTCTTTAAAATTCAACTTACTTATTTAGCAATTTACCATTTATGAGTCAACACAAGTCCAAAATCTAATTTTTGCAACATGTAATAAAGCCCATTATTATAATGACACAAATAAAGTAAACATACATGTTTATTAATAAACAAAAAGGTGATGTTTGTTGAGATATAGTTCAGTTTGTCATGATTTGGCGATAGCAATATCTTTTGTAAATTAAATTAAATCTCTTAAGGTCACATCAGAATAGCTGAAGATGTTCTTAGTTTTCATGCACAGTTGAGACCTTATCAATTGTTTGTTGGTTAGCAGTAAACTAAAGTGTTGCTTGTCACTAGAAGAAGGAATAGTTCCTTCAGAATGGAAAGAGGCAAACATTATGTCGCTATTTAAGAAGGGATCGAGGAACAAGCCAGAAAATTACAGACCAGTGAGTTTAACATCAGTTGTATGTAAATTACTCGAAACATTAATTAGAGACCACATGGTGGAATTCCTTGTAAAACATAAATTAATAAATACATCTCAACATGGGTTCCTAAAAGCAAGGTCATGTCTAACTAATCTCTTATCTCTTTTTTTGAAGAAACTACAAAGTGGGTAGATGACGGGTCACCAGTGGATGTTGTCTACTTAGATTTTCAGAAAGCTTTCGATAAAGTACCACATCAAAAATTTTTACGTGAACTAAAAGCCCATGGTATAGGTAATGATGTAATCAACTGGATAGAAAAGTGGCTTACACACAGAAAACAGAGAGTAATAGTAGATGGTGAGATTTCAAACTGGAAATCTGTTTTGAGTGGGGTACCACAGGGATCAGTATTAGGCCCTATACTGTTTTTAATATATACAAATGATTTGGAAGATGACATCTAGCAAAGTACTCAAATTTGCAGATGACACAAAAGTATTCAGAAAGGTTGCTAATGATACAGATAAACAAAGTTTACAGGTGATCTAGATAAATTAGTTAAATGGTCAGAAAAATGGCAAATGTTATTCAATTTTGGGAAGTGTAAATGTATCCACATAGGACATGGAAACATGGATGAAGAATATAAAATGGGGAATGCTGTACTAGGTAGAACCACACAAGAAAAGGACTTAGGAGTAACATTTAGTGATGACATGAAAGTTTCAGAGCAATGTGGGATTGCTGCTTCAAAAGGAAATAAAATTCTAGGGCTAATTAGGAGAACTATCATGTATAAGGAGAAACAGCTAATTGTACCCCTGTACAAAGCAATAGTTAGACCACATTTGGAATATTGTATTCAAGCATGGAGACCATATCGTAAAAAGGACATAGACAAGCTAGAAAGAATACAACGAAGAGCAGCTCTAGAGACCAGGAGACTAAGAAGAGACCAACTAGAAGTGTTTAAAATAGTGAATGGTTATGAGGATGTTGACAGGAATATGTTCTTCAAACTTAAAGAAGGCAGTAGAACCAGAGGACATAAAGCAGCATTAATTAAGGAGCAGTGCAGGTTAGACACGAGAAAGTACTCTTTTTCACAGAGGGTGATAAATCAATGGAACAAACTGCCAAATGATTGTGTTAATGCTAGTAGTGTGAATATGTTTAAAAATAATATTGACAGATATTTGATAAGGGCGGGCTACACATAGATGAGAAAATTGTTGGACTCTCGATAAGCCAATGGCTTCCTTGTCCACTTGCCATCAGGAACTTATTGTTTGGGATGGCAACCTTGTTAAACCTTGTTAAAGTATAATATGGTGAAATATTTCAGACAAGAATTAGCATCAGTGTAACATTAAGAGACAATTGTTGGACACAAATGTGTTCATGTCTAATAAAACACATGACATGTTGTTTCTTCAACCTGGTCAGCAGAAATAGCACTCATTATTACTGATAACTATGTTACCTTTAGAAATACTGGTGTTTGGATGGTTATGGCTGACTGGTTGTGTAGTTGGGTTATTTGACACTTTGTTTGTGCACTTGACTAGTGTTTACAAGGTGATGTGATCCAGTAGTTGTGTGTGTTTGTAGATGGTCATTGAGAATCGAGCTTTGCCAGCAGTGGCTGACACGAGACTTCCCTTCCACCCTCTGGCCTCTGGTGCTCCCTGGAAGATCATCTGTGAGTCTTTCTCTTGTTGCTCCATGTTGTTTTTTTAAGCTTACCTGCTGCTGTATGTCTCCTCATCAATCTGTATTTTAACTAGCAAATGAAGTGAAAACTGGTTATGATGTTACTAATCAACATGTTACACAATGTTGTTGATTGTTTCAGCTTCAGAACTGAATGCTGACACCCTGTCAGTGTGGCTGTCTGCCATCTCCTTGTTGTTGATTGTTTCAGCTCCAGAACTGAATGATGACACCCTGTCACTGTGACTGTCTGTCATATCCTTGTTGATTGTTTCAGCTCCAGAACTGAATGCTGACACCCTGTCAGTGTGGCTGTCTGCCATCTCCTTGTTGTTGATTGTTTCAGCTCCAGAACTGAATGATGACACCCTGTCAGTGTGGCTGTCTGTCATATCCTTGTTGATTGTTTCAGCTCCAGAACTGAATGCTGACACCCTGTCACTGTGGCTGTCTGTCATCTTCTTGTTGTTGATTGTTTCAGCTCCATAACTGAATGCTGACACCCTGTCAGTGTGGCTGTCTGCCATCTCCTTGTTGTTGATTGTTTCAGCTCCAGAACTTAATGATGACACCCTGTCAGTGTGGCTGTCTGTCATATCCTTGTTGATTGTTTCAGCTCCAGAACTGAATGCTGACACCCTGTCACTGTGGCTGTCTGTCATCTCCTTGTTGTTGATTGTTTCAGCTCCAGAACTGAATGATGACACCCTGTCAGTGTGGCTGTCTGTCATATCCTTGTTGATTGTTTCAGCTCCATAACTGAATGCTGACACCCTGTCAGTGTGGCTGTCTGCCATCTCCTTGTTGTTGATTGTTTCAGCTCCAGAACTGAATGATGACACCCTGTCAGTGTGGCTGTCTGTCATATCCTTGTTGATTGTTTCAGCTCCAGAACTGAATGCTGACACCCTGTCACTGTGGCTGTCTGTCATCTTCTTGTTGTTGATTGTTTCAGCTCCAGAACTGAATGCTGACACCCTGTCAGTGTGGCTGTCTGTCATATCCTTGTTGATTGTTTCAGCTCCAGAACTGAATGCTGACACCCTGTCAGTGTGGCTGTCTGTCATCTTCTTGTTGTTGATTGTTTCAGCTCCAGAACTGAATGCTGACACCCTGTCACTGTGACTGTCTGTCATATCCTTGTTGTTGATTGTTTCAGCTCCATAACTGAATGCTGACACCCTGTCAGTGTGGCTGTCTGCCATCTCCTTGTTGTTGATTGTTTCAGCTCCAGAACTGAATGATGACACCCTGTCAGTGTGGCTGTCTGCCATCTCCTTGTTGATTGTTTCAGCTTCAGAATTGAATGCTGACACCCTTTCACTTTGGCTGTCTGTCATATCCTTGTTGTTGATTGTTTCAGCTTCAGAACTGAATGCTGACACCCTGTCAGTGTGGCTGTCTGTCATATCCTTGTTGATTGTTTCAGCTCCAGAACTGAATGCTGACACCCTGTCAGTGTGGCTGTCTGTCATCTCCTTGTTGATTGTTTCAGCTCCAGAACTGAATGATGACACCCTGTCAGTGTGGCTGTCTGTCATATCCTTGTTGATTGTTTCAGCTCCAGAATTGAATGCTGACACCCTGTCACTGTGACTGTCTGTCATCTCCTTGTTGTTGATTGTTTCAGCTCCAGAACTGAATGCTGACACCCTGTCACTGTGGCTGTCTATCATCTCCTTGTTGTTGATTGTTTCATCTCCAGAACTGAATGCTGACACCCTGTCACTGTGGCTGTCTGTCATATCCTTGTTCTTGATTGTTTCAGCTCCAGAACTGAATGCTGACACCCTGTCAGTGTGGCTGTCTGTCATATCCTTGTTGATTGTTTCAGCTCCAGAACTGAATGCTGACACCCTGTCAGTGTGGCTGTCTGTCATCTCCTTGTTGTTGATTGTTTCAGCTCCAGAACTGAGTGCTGACACCCTGTCACTGTGGCTGTCTGTCATATCCTTGATGTTGATTGTTTCATCTCCAGAACTGAATGCTGACACCCTGTCACTGTGGCTGTCTGTCATATCCTTGTTGATTGTTTCAGCTCCAGAACTGAATGATGACACCCTGTCAGTGTGGCTGTCTGTCATCTCGTTGTTGATTGTTTCAGCTCCAGAACTGAATGATGACACCCTGTCAGTGTGGCTGTCTGTCATATCCTTGTTGATTGTTTCAGCTCCAGAACTGAATGATGACACCCTGTCAGTGTGGCTGTCTGTCATATCCTTGTTGATTGTTTCAGCTCCAGAATTGAATGTTGACACCCTGTCAGTGTGGCTGTCTGTCATATCCTTGTTGATTGTTTCAGCTCCAGAACTGAATGCTGACACCCTGTCAGTGTGGCTGTCTGTCATATCCTTGTTGATTGTTTCAGCTCCAGAACTGAATGCTGACACCCTGTCAGTGTGGCTGTCTGTCATATCCTTGTTGATTGTTTCAGCTCCAGAACTGAATGATGACACCCTGTCAGTGTGGCTGTCTGTTATATCCTTGTTGATTGTTTCAGCTCCAGAACTGAATGTTGACACCCTGTCAGTGTGGCTGTCTGCCATATCCTTGTTGATTGTTTCAGCTCCAGAACTGAATGCTGACACCCTGTCAGTGTGGCTGTCTGTCATCTCCTTGTTGTTGATTGTTTCAGCTCCAGAACTGAATGCTGACACCATGTCAGTGTGGCTGTCTGCCATCTCCTTGTTGTTGATTGTTTCAGCTCCAGAACTGAATGCTGACACCCTGTCAGTGTGGCTGTCTGTCATATCCTTGTTGATTGTTTCAGCTCCAGAACTGAATGCTGACACCCTGTCAGTGTGGCTGTCTGTCATATCCTTGTTGATTGTTTCAGCTCCAGAACTGAATGATGACACCCTGTCAGTGTGGCTGTCTGTCATATCCTTGTTGATTGTTTCAGCTCCAGAACTGAATGATGACACCCTGTCAGTGTGGCTGTCTGTCATATCCTTGTTGATTGTTTCAGCTCCAGAATTAAATGTTGACACCCTGTCAGTGTGGCTGTCTGTCATCTCCTTGTTGTTGATTGTTTCAGCTCCAGAACTGAATGCTGACACCCTGTCAGTGTGGCTGTCTGTCATATCCTTGTTGATTGTTTCAGCTCCAGAACTGAATGCTGACACCCTGTCAGTGTGGCTGTCTGTCATATCCTTGCTCCAGGTCAGTTCAGCAGATGGTCTGCAACGTTAGCTTTGATTCATTGGTAATCATAAATAAAATAGCACTAGATGTTTGTGAGTGGATGTACAGCACCTTTATGCAAAATAACAACACAAGTCCAGCGTAGATTGAAATAGGCCAAAGAATGACATTTAGATTTATTAATTAAGGAGCATGAAATTAGGCAAGCATACACTATCAAAATAAGATACATCCAATAATCTCAGCAAGCATGCCGGCCCCCAAAAGGTGTTTACACATAATTAGTAAATCATGCCTATCAGCTACCCACTACCAGTACTATCTGTACCACTACCGACTTATATACAATTCACATGGTATCGGTGGGGGTCACTCCGCCACTAGGTCACCCTCTGTGACCTTTTCCTGTGTTCTTGGAGACATTTTCAAAATATTTTTATAAATCATTAACATGAAGATTGATCATTTGATATCCCCAGATGTTGTAATTATGTGTTCTGGCTAAGATTTACAACACCATTTTTTTTACCTGTTTTACTCAATTTTTTTGCTGAAATAACCAAATTGGTTGGACCCAGAAAGTATTTGTGAAGTGAAAGTTTGTGGAGTATGTGAGAGCTGCAGCTGATGAAATTGGCATTTATCCATTGTGAATGTGTACAAGGTGTACACCCATGATGTTGATTGTGAATGTGTACAAGGTGTACACCCATGATGTTGATTGTGAATGTGTACAAGGTGTACACCCATGATGTTGATTGTGAATGTGTACAAGGTGTACACCCATGATGTTGATTGTGAATGTGTACAAGGTGTACACCCATGATGTTGATTGTGAATGTGTACAAGGTGTACACCCATGATGTTGATTGTGAATGTGTACAAGGTGTACACCCATGATGTTGATTGTGAATGTGTACAAGGTGTACACCCATGATGTTGATTGTGAATGTGTACAAGGTGTACACCCATGATGTTGATTGTGAATGTGTAACATGATGTTGATTAAAGCCATGTTATATTACTTATTTCAACATTAAATTAAATTTGACTCACATGAATTAAATTTGAGTCACATTAATTAAGTTCGATTCTCATTAATTAAGTTTGATTCATTAATTTAGTTTGACTCTCATGAATTTAATTTGAATCATATTAATTCCATGTTTTAATTGTAATGCAAACTCTGTTTATGTTTGAGTCAATATTTTTTTATTGTCACATGAATGAATAACTTGTGTTCTATGACAGCTGTCACCAGACCAGCTTTACATCACTGTCATTCACAACATTGTCAACATGCACTTGGAGACATCAAGAGATCGAGAGTTAGCCTCTAGATCACAGGACAGTGGTGGTCAAGTGAGTCAGTCGTCAGACAGTGGATGTGATGCTTCATTCTTGGACACTGTCCAGTCTTTCCTTCTCAAGATGACCAGTGCTGAAACGGCTGTTGGCTGTTCTAACTGGGTAGTCAAGGAGCTGCCACTTGGTGAGTCAGAGAACATCATTAAGGGATACTAATAATGTTTACAGTGAGTGCCTTATGCAAGACATAGCCCACTTGTGGAAATGTAGAGATAACAAGTTATCCTTGTCACACTCTGTAACTGATGCCATTGGTCGCCACAGCCCACTGTCGCAGACACTGACACTGCAAGTAAACCCTTCGTATTCACAACTCACTCTCACAGACACTGCAAGTAAACCCTTCGTATTCACAACCCCCTCTCACAGACACTGCAAGTAAACCCTTCGTATTCACAACTCACTCTCACAGACACTGCAAGTAAACCCTTCGTATTCACAACCCACTCTCACAGACACTGCAAGTAAACCCTTCGTATTCACAACCCACTCTCACAGACACTGCAAGTAAACCCTTCGTATTCACAACTCACTCTCACAGACACTGCAAGTAAACCCTTCGTATTCACAACCCACTCTCACAGACACTGCAAGTAAACCCTTCGTATTCACAACTCACTCTCGCAGACACTGCAAGTAAACCCTTCGTATTCACAGCCCACTCTCACAGACACTGCAAGTAAACCCTTCGTATTCACAACCCACTCACACAGACACTGCAAGTAAACCCTTCGTATTCACAACCCACTCACACAGACACTGCAAGTAAACCCTTCGTATTCACAACTCACTCTCGCAGACACTGCAAGTAAACCCTTCGTATTCACAACCCACTCTCACAGACACTGCAAGTAAACCCTTCGTATTCACAACCCACTCACACAGACACTGCAAGTAAACCCTTCATATTCACAGCCCACTCTCACAGACACTGCAAGTAAACCCTTCGTATTCACAGCCCACTCTCACAGACACTGCAAGTAAACCCTTCGTATTCACAGCCAGTAACAAACATGTTCTGCAGTATTCTGCTGTCTGGTGTAGAAATATGGAAAGAGATGAAGTTGCTTGAAAGGTTTGAAATGTGGGTCTGTTGAAGAAAACAGAAGATTAAGCAGATGGATCATAAAATATACAAACTTTAGTTAGATGGATGATAAGATATACAAAGATTCAGTTAGGTAGAAATAAGATATACAAAGATTTAGTTAAATAGAAATAACATACAAAGATGACTCCATGATAACTTCACTTAAAGAAGGTAATTAGAAGAAGTTACATAGTTCTCAAGTCTCAGTTTGTTAATATGTGACTTGATGGATGTTTTTTTATTGTGCGTCAGGACGAGAGAAGGTGGCGGTGGCCAAGTTTAACATGCAGCTGTCAGTGAAGTGGCATCAGTCGGCGGCCACAGTGAGTAACAGTATGCATGGCTTATCTTAGATAAATGACAATGTTGTCACTATAGTTGTTATGTCAGTGAGTGACAGTATGCATGGCTTCTCTTAGATAAATGACAATGTTGTCACTATAGTTGTTATGTCAGTGAGTGACAGCATGCAGAGCTGCTCTTAGATAAATGACAATGTTGTCACTATAGTTGTTATGTCAGTGAGTGACAGCATGCATGGCTTCTCTTAGATAAATGACAATGTTGTCACTATAGTTGTTATGTCAGTGAGTGACAGTATGCATGGCTTCTCTTAGATAAATGACAATGTTGTCACTATAGTTGTTATGTCAGTGAGTGACAGCATGCATGGCTTCTCTTAGATAAATGACAATGTTGTCACTATAGTTGTTATGTCAGTGAGTGACAGTATGCATGGCTTCTCTTAGATAAATGACAATGTTGTCACTATAGTTGTTATGTCAGTGAGTGACAGTATGCATGGCTTCTCTTAGATAAATGACAATGTTGTCACTATAGTTGTTATGTCAGTGAGTGACAGTAAACATGGCTTCTCTTAGATAAATGACAATGTTGTCACTATAGTTGTTATGTCAGTGAGTGACAGCATGCAAGGTTTCTCTTAGATAAATGACAATGTTGGCACTATAATTGTTATGTCAGTGAGTGACAGCATGCAGGGCTGCTCATAGATAAATGACAACGTTATCACTATAGTTATGTCAGTGAGTGACAGCATGCATGGCTTCTCTTGGAAAATGACAATGTTGTCACTATAGTTGTTATGTCAGTGAGTGACAGCATGCAAGGCTTCTCTTAGATAAATGACAATGTTGTAACTATAGTTGTTATGTCAGTGAGTGACAGCATGCAAGGTTTCTCTTAGACAAATGACAATGTTGTCACTATAATTGTTATGTCAGTGAGTGACAGCATGCAGGGCTGCTCTTAGATAAATGACAACGTTATCACTATAGTTATGTCAGTGAGGGATAGTTTGCAGGGCTGCTCTTAGATAACTGACTCCATTGTCACTATAATTATGTCATTGAGTGACAGTATGCAGAGCTGCTCTTAGATAACTGATAACATTGTCACTATAGTTGTTATGTCAGTGAGTGACAGCATGCATGGCTGCTCTTAGATAACTGATAACATTGTCACTATAGTTGTTATGTCAGTGAGTGACAGCATGCAAGGCTTCTCTTAGATAAATGACAATGTTGGCACTATAATTGTTATGTCAGTGAGTGACAGCATGCAGGGCTGCTCATAGATAAATGACAACGTTATCACTACAGTTATGTCAGTGAGTGACAGCATGCATGGCTTCTCTTGGAAAATGACAATGTTGTCACTATAGTTGTTATGTCAGTGAGTGACAGCATGCAAGGCTTCTCTTAGATAAATGACAATGTTGTAACTATAGTTGTTATGTCAGTGTGTGACAGCATGCAAGGTTTCTCTTAGACAAATGACAATGTTGTCACTATAATTGTTATGTCAGTGAGTGACAGCATGCAGGGCTGCTCTTAGATAAATGACAACGTTATCACTATAGTTATGTCAGTGAGGGATAGTTTGCAGGGCTGCTCTTAGTTAACTGTCTCCATTGTCACTATAATTATGTCATTGAGTGACAGTATGCAGAGCTGCTCTTAGATAACTGATAACATTGTCACTATAGTTGTTATGTCAGTGAGTGACAGCATGCATGGCTGCTCTTAGATAACTGATAACATTGTCACTATAGTTGTTATGTCAGTGAGTGACAGCATGCAGGGCTGCTCTTAGATAAATGATAACATTGTCACTATAATTGTTACGTCAGTGAGTGACAGCATGCAGGGTTGCTCTTAAATAACTGACAACATTGTCACAATGGCTGTTATGTTCTGTTAGTGGTAAAACATTACTGAACAAAAGGAAGGGGTGATTAACAACACGTAGACAGGGTTCACGATTTTCAAGGATGTATATAATAATGGTTAAACATGTAGATATTATGATTGTATTTCACAGATAGAGTAGTAATTGATGCAGTAAGAAGATGTTATTGCTAGACGTGTTGCTGTGTCCAGGAAGCTGAGCGGTTGGAGAGGAAGGAGATCCACGGCAAGATCTTTGAGAGGTATCGGCGACTAGCGACGGAGCAACTTCTCCATGCCCTCCACCTCACCCACCCAGACCTGCTGCAACTGACGCACTCACCGGTCAAGCTCATATTCCACCTCTACCAACACCACAGTGTGTTAACACAGAGCATGGGGTCATGGGTCAGTTGCAAGCCAGGTGCGTTAACACAGAGCATGGGGTCATGGGTCATCTGTCAGCCGGGTGTGTTAACATGGGTAACATGTCAACTGCCAACCAAGTGTGTTAACACAGGGTATGGGGTCACATGTCAGCTGATAACCTGGTGTGTTAACACACGGCATGGGGTTACGTGTCAGCTACCAACTAGGTATGTTAACACGATACAATATGATACGATAATTGTCTTCTGCTTGCTGAGCATCATATGTAAAGAGGATAAAATGGTAGGTAAACATGGTTAATAAAAGTAATATATACATGAAATGAGTTAATAGAAGTAATAACAGTTGTACATACATGAAAGTAGTCCATACAATATAATCATACAGCCTTTACATACATAAGTTATACACATGGCAAGGGGTCACATGTCAGGTACTAATTAGGTGTGTTAACACCGGGCAAGGGGTCACATGTCAGGTACCAACTAGGTGTGTTAACACAGGGCAAGGGGTCACATGTCAGGTACCAACTAGGTGTGTTAACACAGGGCAAGGGGTCACATGTCAGCTACCAATCTATCAGTGTGAAACTATGCACTTTTTGTTGAATCATAAAATGTACCGTTTCTCAAGTACATTGATGATGCAAGGGCTGGATTTACTTCCCTCATCAATTTCTGTTGTATTGTTTACTTAAATGTAGCAAGGATGACATTATCTGGAAATTTGTGGAAGTCTGCATTTTAGGTCACAATCCTGACACACACCCAAACACTTGATGTTACTGTTGCTTCACTCCTAACTATTGAGAAACATTGCAGATATTCACAAGGTGGCTGATGAGATAGGTGACATCAACCAAGTCAACGTCAACAAGATCCGACTCAATCTCATTGAGAAGTGGTTCAGATCAACTACACAAGCAAAGCAAGATGACCTGGACGTAGTATGTACTTATTGTCATACAAGAGTTCTTCAGTTAGGTTGTACCATTCACCATTTCTACAGTTCTACATCTGCTGGCATGGATTCTAAATTTCTACATTGTAAGTAATACTGATAATAGTAATACTTAAACATTTATAGTGGATAAATCCTTAGAGGCCACAGCTCAGAGGCACAGTAAACCAGAATAGTTAAGCATGATATCATGAACAATGATGCGCAAGGGTCATTGTCAGAGCGAGGCACTGGCTAGAATTGGGTGGAAATGCAATATCTATATATATAGATGCATGAAAACAGAAAGTTATACATATCTATGTGAATGTGAAACAAATATTTCTTACGTTAAAGTCAGCGAGACTATGTATGACTCATTTAAGCTCCAAATTCATAATGAAATATGGACACCATGCATCGGTACTTTCATAGTTGCAACAGGAGCCATTTGACTCGAGTCCAACTTCAATAAGACGTGTTTTGTTTGCAGACACTGGATGCCACCATGTGTCAAACAGACGACTTGGAGAAATACGAAGATGACAGTAATCTAATGAGGTAACTTAAGCACAAACATCTACACAATGGGCACATGGTAGCACTGGTCAGTGTGGGACTTTCTTCACAATGAAAGGTTCTTATCAGTTAGGAAATGTATACTGCATTGAGTTGAATTAGTGCAGCAAAGTCATTCTGATATAAAGAGGCACACAATTCCCAGGATAGCAGCAGTAACTTCTAAACTGAGTTAATTATTACACACATGTACGGTTCCTTATTCTTGTTAAATGTTTATTATGAGAATGGATTGAAGTACATATTTATAAAGGTCTGCCACTGATAGGTTTTGGCTCAGATCAACCACTGTTACTGAGAATGTATATTGATATCTGTATTGTGGTTTCCATTGGGCCTCCAGAGCCAACTATCTGCTACAGTACGGGCCTGCAGAGACCAGCACCAAGTTCTTGCTGGGCCTAGCCTTTGCTGTGAGTACATGCATGTGTGTGAGCCACAGAAACACAGGCTTCATTTAGTGGGGTGGAAAACGTTGCTGGAAATGTTTATGATTTAAATTTTTACACAGATGTACATAAAATACAAATGTAAATTTGTGTTTCTCAGTTTATATGCAAGGCAGTGTTAAAACAGATTGTTGAAAGGAACATGATTTTTCCTGTGGTATATTTGTTTATTCATTTGTCATCTGGATATTTTGCTTTGAATGGCATCTTGTTTAATCTTGTTAAATTAAACCTCAGTTTCTGTTGAAGCAAATGTTGTTGTATAAAGTTTGTTTTACCAATGAGCATAATTTTGTGATGCTGCACATAATTTATAATTATTACTTGTATTTTGATCAAATAACTTATATAAACATAATTAAAATATTGTCAATAAAACATTATAGATTGACCAAACATTTATAGACAGTTATACTTATTTATTTTAAAGGAAAACACTTCAAAGATAAGCCATCTTTGCCGCGTGAGAGCACTGAGATGTCTCTTCTCTCTGACGGACAGCAACACCATAGAAAGACTGTCTAGAATGACCCTCGACCACATCAGGCAAGCTCATGTCACACTACACATTATATATAAACATATACTGTGGTCACTGCTACTCAAACACCTGTTTAAACTTGCTTAGGCCAGACTTTTTATGTTTTACAGGCAGATTTTTCCAGAAAGCAGTGTCGGGAATAAAAATTAAATGGATGGTACTGCATGTGTATGGATGGTACTGCATGTGTATGGATGGTACTGCATATGTATGGATGGTACTGCATGTGTGTAGATGGCACTGCATGTGTGTGGACGGTACTGCATGTGTATGGATGGTATTGCATGTGTATGGATGGTACTGCATGTGTATGGATGGTACTGCATATGTATGGATGGTACTGCATGTGTATGGATGGTACTGCATGTGTGTGTGGATGGTACTGCATGTGTATGGATGGTACTGCATGTGTGTAGATGGCACTGCATGTGTGTGGATGGTACTGCATGTGTATGGATGGTACTGCATATGTATGGATGGTACTGCATGTGTATGGATGGTACTGCATGTGTATGGATGGTACTGCATGTGTATGGATGGTACTGCATGTGTGTGTGGATGGTACTGCATGTGTGTAGATGGTACTGCATGTGTGTAGATGGCACTGCATGTGTGTGGATGGTACTGCATGTGTATGGATGGTACTGCATGTGTATGGATGGTACTGCATGTGTGTGGACGGTACTGCATGTGTATGGACGGTATTGCATGTGTATGGATGGTATTGCATGTGTATGGATGGTACTGCATATGTATGGATGGTACTGCATGTGTGTAGATGGCACTGCATGTGTGTGGACGGTACTGCATGTGTGTGGATGGTACTGCATGTGTGTGGATGGTACTGCATGTGTATGGATGGTACTGCATATGTATGGATGGTACTGCCTGTGTGTGTGGATGGTACTGCATGTGTATGGATGGTACTGCATGTGTGTGGATGGTACTGCATGTGTGTGGATGGTACTGCATGTGTATGGATGGTACTGCATGTGTGTGGATGGTACTGCATGTGTGTGGATGGTACTGCATGTGTATGGATGGTACTGCATGTGAACTAATTGAGACTCAACTGGAATGTATGCATAAAGTCAAGTTAAGGTTGCTGGGGCGGCTAATGTGTCAGTAGATTTTTTTCCTCAACATGTTAGGAAATATTGAACTGAACATCGACACCACAAATAATCGTCCAACACTAACATCGTATTTTTGGAAATCCCAGACTTCTTAGAAATGCTGACAATGTTTCCATAGAACCAGCTTTATTCGTTCGCCATCAGGGTTGAAAAAAAATCTTGATTTTTTTAATCTGATTTTTTTATTTAAATTGGATTTTTTAAATTTATTTGATTTGTTTAAAATCTGGTATATAGACATTTATATAGATGTTTATATTTATAAACTCTTTCAAACGTGTTCTATTCAAATCGATTTGGGTACTTGTCTTAATAGAGGGTACATGATTTTTGCTTATGTAAAGACATTAGACAATATCCACAAGGCCTCATCCCCTGTAGTTGCATAATCTGTCTTGAAAAGGAAAGCATGCTGTGTGTCTGTGGCTGTAGCAGTGGTAATTATTGTTTGCTGAGAGGGTGGATTACCATCTGTCCATGGCTCTGTGTACTCTAAGATTCTCCAACTAGACTGCAAACTGGTATAGTATTAAACAATTGAATCAACATACAGGTACTCAATTGGTAACAACTAGCACAAGCTCTAAGTGTACTTTAACTCAGGGCTTGTGACTTGAAAAGATACTTCCTCTAGAAGACAAGTTTGTGTGGCTTCACTGCATTCAGAAAGGGAATAGCTCAAACATACACAATGTCATAAAATATTTTACTATCAGGCTATCTGGTGTCAATACAGCTAAGTCATGTCCTTAAACTAACAAATAAAAGCACTAATGTAGTTTATTGTGCCTTTGAAACTATAACAGAAACGGACCAGTTGAAATGACCTGGGGACCCTGTTGATAACGGGCCAATCAAAATGATCGTAAACACGCCCTGCCACCTGTTAGATGGCTGGCGTAACCTGATATCGTAGATGGCAGCACGTTACAAATACAGATTCAAGGGCCATTGTGGCGACAAATTAAGGAGATATGTCAATATTAGAAATGGCTGTCATGTTTTGTCAACAATACGTAAAACGTCAGTAAAAAACGTCACATTTCAAGCATGATACGCATATCTATTGACATTTCTGTTATCACTAACAACCAGCGAATGATGCTTAATTTACTATTTTAGAAAAACAACATTACAATTTGGCATATAAATGTAGGCAACTT
Organism: Lamellibrachia satsuma; assembly: GCA_033239005.1. NCBI lineage: Eukaryota > Metazoa > Annelida > Polychaeta > Sabellida > Siboglinidae > Lamellibrachia > Lamellibrachia satsuma. The sequence goes on along the minus strand of BSQZ01000063.1, from coordinate 3,289,980 downwards.
TACACAAATTAGAATTACGAATGGTGAAGAGTTTGTGTCAAAAATACACTCCCACTTTAGGCTTTCATTCAACTTTTGCTTAACTTATGGTGGTGTAGCAGATGTAATTAATTTATGTTAGCCAACAGTTATCAGTGACACTATCATACTTATATTTTTTTTTGGGTATTTTCTCAGAACGATATAATTTGGCATTTTGTAGCTATTTTTTCACATTTACAAAAATGTTTTTAATATATTGTAACATGACCAAATAAATGAAAAACTAAAAATTTTATTAATCAGAAATATTATATAGTATTTCAAGTATAATCTATGAAGAAATGGTTAATTTATCTTAAAAACTTTACTGAAACTGCTCAATTCAAGACAAGCATATAATAGCTGCCCCAGCTACCTTAACTTTGTCAAGATTTATACTGCCAGGTGTGCACAGGCAATAAAGAGTGAAATAATATACAGCAATGTAAAGTCTTATTTACAGTAAACATTATTCCAATGACCCGTTTCTTCATTAAAAACATTATAGAAACACCTTTCATAGGATGACTAAAGCAGTTTGTGTTTAAGATGTTGACTTTGGTTGAGTATGATGTGTTATTTGTGTTAGTGGTGTCGATTTTGTTGTAGTGATATGTGCTGTTTGTGTTTGGGATGTTGACTTTGTTGGAATGATATGTGTTGTTCGAGTTAAGTTTGTGTCTGGGTGTTGACTTTCTAGAAGTGTGGTGTATTGTGTTAAGTTTGAACTGTGTAGGGATGTGATGTGTTAAGTTTGTATTGTTGCCTGTGTAGGGATGTGATGTGTTAAGTTTGTATTGTTGACTGTGTAGGGATGTGATGTGTTAAGTTTGTATTGTTGCCTGTGTATGGATGTGATGTGTTAAGTTTGTATTGTTGCCTGTGTAGGGATGTGATGTGTTAAGTTTGTATTGTTGCCTGTGTATGGATATGATGTGTTAAGTTTGGTTTGAACTGTGTAGGGATGTGATGTGTTAAGTTTGTATTGTTGACTGTGTAGGGATGTGATGTGTGGTCTACATTACATCGTGGTGCTGGAACAGCTACAGATGTCCCAGACACTCAAGTCTTTCAGCAAGTGCAACAAACTGGGGCTTATTAAGACAATTTTACGCAGCCATAGCCACAAGGCCAGGGTAAGTAGACAGTTTATTTGTCCTTGTTAAATTGTTGCCATTTACTGCTAGTAGGGATGGAATGGTGTTTAATCTTCATCATGTTAGTGATGATTCTGGAGAGTTTGACAGAGGCCTGGCATACAAGGTAAATTCTATTATTTGCGATATGTATTGAAATCAACAATAAAACTATATCAATAGTGTTATTATTTGCTATATGCTTGTGAATATAGGCTCATAAAAGTAATATGTGAAAAAGTACAGAGCCATAAACTACCCTAAATGCTGGCAGTTATTGAGGGCCAGTAGAAGTGTGTATAATTGTATCCATTACTGGCACAAATTGCTCAAGTAGCGCTTTGGACCCCATGTTGACAGAAGGTATTCATTAGGCATGTTGTATTACTACTGACTATAATATGGTACAAATGATGTTGTGGTGTTTATGATGTTATAACAGGGGTTGGCAATCTTTTTGAATGGAGGGCCAGATTAGCGAATTGGAATAGGTCAACTGGCCATGCACACAGACATGTACGCACGCACAAACTGTCCTCGTGGTAACTGTTGTATCGTCTACTGTCTTAAACAGCACGTCTGTTAGCTGCGTTCACGAATTCCACTCCCCGAGCCCTGAGATCAGTGAATCAGCAAACTCCCATCTCAGCAACTCAATGAATGCTATGAAAGCCTGTGTATCCAGACTTGCTAGTTTGTGTTCCACGAGTGTCGGGAAGTGTACGTAATTTGCATTCCTCAGTGATGTCTCCCACAGTCGCAACTTAATTTGTCTTGAAAGCGGAGAAAAATTTGAAGATTTCATAGATTTTAATTGGAAGATTTCATTGATTGAATATATTTATTCACATGGAAACAGTATAACCGAGTTGCAGTATGTGATCTGTCTACAAAAGATTAGGCAGGACGTACTATTTATTTATTTTATATACCCATATCACAGGCATGGGCTGCATTGTGCACGATATCGTCAGTCCACTGCATGAAATAGCTGCGCGGGCCGCAGTTGGCCGGCTTGCTGCAGGTTGCTGACCTGTGTTATAAAATGTAAATTTCTTGCTATACAATGTTTATTGAGAGTTGACAGTTTTGTCAGGAATTTCTTCCACAAAATGCATTAAATTTATTGTAATCTATGGCACGCTTTGTTTACAAAATAAAATGTTGACAATGTCCCATTTGAGTGTTTGTTTTTAACCGGTCTTGACCAATATACAACAATCAAATGAAGATCTTCACGGTGTATAGGCAACCAGATCTGTTGTATCACCTTATGTGTGTTCACCAAGAACTCTAGATTTCTTACTGCTTTGCACCATCATTATATGTCTTGAAATCAGACGCATTGTGTACACTGCCTAAAGGTAATGTTTGCATGTCTACAGGCTGTTAGACTGGCTGCCGAGCTGTGTCTGGAATACTCCATATTTGAAGTGCAGTTGTGGAGCAACATCCTGAAGCAGCTGCTGGCATTCCACATGGTAAAGTACAACTGCTGGCATTCCACATGGTAAAGTACAACTGCTGGCATTCCACATGGTAAAGTACAACTGTTGGCGTTCCACATGGTAAAGTACAACTGCTGGCGTTCCACATGGTAAAGTACAACTGCTGGCGTTCCACATGGTAAAGTACAACTGCTGGCGTTCCACATGGTAAAGTACAACTGCTGGCGTTCCACATGGTAAAGTACAGCTGCTGGCGTTCCACATGGTAAAGTACAGCTGCTGGCATTCCACATGGTAAAGTACAACTGCTGGCGTTCCACATGGTAAAGTACAACTGCTGGCGTTCCACATGGTAAAGTACAACTGCTGGTGTTCCACATGGTAAAGTACAACTGCTGGCGTTCCACATGGTAAAGTACAACTGCTGGCGTTCCACATGGTAAAGTACAACTGCTGGCATTCCACATGGTAAAGTACAGCTGCTGGCGTTCCACATGGTAAAGTACAACTGCTGGCGCTCCACATGGTAAAGTACAACTGCTGGCGTTCCACATGGTAAAGTACAGCTGCTGACGTTCCACATGGTAAAGTACAACTGCTGGCGTTCCACATGGTAAAGTACAACTGCTGGCGTTCCACATGGTAAAGTACAACTGCTGGCGCTCCACATGGTAAAGTACAGCTGCTGGCGTTCCACATGGTAAAGTACAACTGCTGGCGTTCCACATGGTAAAGTACAACTGCTCCAACGTGCAGGGAGACGCATAAATGGTTTATATAATATAATAATATAGTATTTTTTTTATTTTACACATAATTGCAACTTACAATTTTATTGAACTGCACACGGAGCTGATGTTTTGGCTAACAGCCATAGTTTTAAGTTTGGCTGTATTTATAATTCAGTAATATCTCAATGCATTTTGTGTAAGGCTCAGTCAATGTGATTATTATTCCTGATCAAGTAGTAGTGTCCCATGTTTATATAACAACTGTCAAGTATCCATGTTTCTATAGCCACTCGTGTGCGTGCGTGCGTGCGTGCATGCGTGCGTGCGTGTGAGGACATGTACAGGAGGACAGCTATTGAACTATAGATTGGATAAAGAATAATGCCTTGTTTGTAATGTTTCCACAGCTGTGGATGCTATACAAACAGGTTGTGTTTGTAGCTGGACTTCCTGCAATATGTCCTTATCAGGCTGCTGCCTGTATCTACACTGTGGCAAGGCAGCGGCATCATGGCAGTCTGGAAGGGCATCCTCATGGCACCACTGCTATCAGGTCAGTTCTCTTCACACTAACAGTCTGGAAGGGCATTCTGATGACCCCATTGCTATCAGGTCCGTTCTCTTCACACTGTCACAGTCTGAAAGGGCATCCTCAAGACCCCACTGCTATCAGGTCAGTTCTCTTCACACTGTCACAGTCTGAAAGGGCATCCTCATGACCCCACTGCTATCATGTCAGTTCTCTTCACACTGTCACAGTCTGAAAGGGCATCCTCATGACCCCACTGCTATCAGGTCAGTTCTCTTCACACTGTCAGTCTGGAAGGGCATCCTCATGACCCCACTGCTATCATGTCAGTTCTCTTCACACTGTCAGTCTGGAAGGGCATCCTCATGACCCCACTGCTATCATGTCAGTTCTCTTCACACTGACAGTCTGGAAGGGCATCCTCATGACCCCACTGCTGTCATGTCAGTTCTCTTCACACTTTCAGTCTGGAAGGGCATCCTCGTGACCCCACTGCTGTCATGTCAGTTCTCTTCACACTGTCAGTCTGGAAGGGCATCCTTGTGGCTCCACTGCTGTCATGTCAATTATCTTCACACTTTCAGTCTGGAAGGGCATCCTCGTGGCTCCACTGCTGTCATGTCAGTTCTCTTCACACTTTCAGTCTGGAAGGGCATCCTCGTGGCTCCACTGCTGTCATGTCAGTTCTCTTCACACTTTCAGTCTGGAAGGGCATCCTCGTGGCTCCACTGCTGTCATGTCAGTTCTCTTCACACTTTCAGTCTGGAAGGGCATCCTCGTGGCTCCACTGCTGTCATGTCAGTTCTCTTCACACTTTCAGTCTGGAAGGGCATCCTCGTGGCTCCACTGCTGTCATGTCAGTTCTCTTCACACTTTCAGTCTGGAAAGGCATCCTCATGACCCCACTGCTGTCATGTCAGTTCTCTTCACACTGTCAGTCTGGAAGGGCATCCTTGTGGCTCCACTGCTGTCATGTCAGTTCTCTTCACACTTTCAGTCTGGAAAGGCATCCTCATGGTTCCACTGCTGTCACGTCAGTTCTCTTCACACTTTCAGTCTGGAAGGGCATCCTCATGGCTCCACTGTTATCAGGTCAGATGTTTATGGAACAATACTTATGAGTAAGCCGACCACCAGTTGTTTTTTACGGGATAAGCAAACACCCAAATTCTGCTTATGTTTACGTTTGTTACCATGTAATGTACTTAGAAGAGGTGTTAGTTTGTCTGGTAAATCAGTGTTTCGTGTAACTAGAAAGAAACAGCTTTGACAGATACAGAAGCAAACTTTTAGTTGATATGTATTTGAAACATGATAAGCAGTGGCCAGCCACACAGTAATTACTTTCACACATTTTGTTTCAAGCATAAGAAAGAATGACTAACATAAAATGTAGGACAAAAACTATAACAATAAGTTGCTGGAAAGACTGACTGTTGTTGTTGAACCACAATTGTTTGTTTATTGATATAATCATTACAACAACTGTTCAGTTTGCTGGATCATAATAGATTGTGCTTGCCTTGACAGCTGTGACGCCTGTGTCTGGAGGACCACTGCATGACTGCCTCGGGTCCTTTGTGTTACTGTACAGGTCTGTAACATCCTCTCATACATCTGTATCTTTAAGGGAACACACTGGTCATGAAATATCATCATACCTTAAAAACTGCTCATCCTATCTTGACATAATTTACAGTGTATTATGTCTATATGAAAAGAATGTCACATAAGCAATTTGCATGACCATAACCATGGTAACCAGAAAATTTTTGAAATGCTGATAGGGTTGTTTTTCGGGAAGTCACAAAAAAATTGAATTTTTAATAGTTGGTTTACAGATTTTCTTGAACACAAAAATGGGTCGGTCAGTCAAAATAAAATAGTAATCCAAATATGTAACGCCTGCTTTATTTAACACAAATTATTGTCATGAAAGGAGTGTTCACAATAATAACATTTTGGGCGATATGCGGTTTTTCAAGTTTCACAGCAGCCATCAGACTCAATTTTACAGTGGTTCGAAGTTGTCTCTAGGCCAGAGGCAGGTTAGTGTTCTATATTTACAAAGAAATCTGACTTACCGCAAATTAAGTTGCTAACTAAACTAATACAAGTGTATTTCATAACACGGTATTAGTAATTTTTTTCTTCGTAATGGGCTTCCAATAAGTTTGATAGCGATTTCTAGTGAATTATAAGTTTGAAAGCGATATCTAGTGAATGATAAATTTGATAGTGATATCTAGTGAATGATAAGTTTGATAGCGATATCTAGTGAATGATAAGTTTGATAGCGATATCTAGTGAATGAACAGTGAAACTGGGTGATGAGGTTTACATAAATCAGGAGGAGGATGGGAGACTTAACATGAAGGCCAACATTGTATTAAAGTTATTAAAGTACATACAATCGGATTAATCACAGGCTTGTCTTTTAGCTCAATAAACAAGTGTTTCATGTTAAAGGTAATAAAAACAATGATTGCTTGAAATCATATTATATTACATCTTGCCGTATATTTCCATTTCCACAACACCAACATATTCAGTAGAATTCAATTAATTAATAATTCCAAATAATACACTGTTCTACCGGCCGGCTTTGATTATGCATTTTTTCCCGCAATAATCGGCAAGCTTCGATGGGATGTCACTGGTGACATGGAAGCGCAACGAGACTGCAATTTTTCCATTCATTCACCTGTGTTTACAGCGATAGCGGTTGTTTCAAAGCGAGCATCAGAATGATTTATTGTGCAGCATATGGTTGTAATGCAAACAGTTGTAAGAATAGAGTAACATGTAGTTCCCCACGCAGCCAACTTTGGTAAAGAAGTATAGTATACCAAATTCATGTAACAAAATATTAACAGCATCCATCAAGTTAATTAGTCACCACAGCCAGATTAATGATAGCCATCTGGTATCGCTACAGTGCAGTCGCAGCCCGTGACATCAGAACAGGCGGAAACTGCTGGGTGTGTGCAGCCGTATTGTGCTCCATTGTTTACATTCTTTTAATCCATCCATTGATAACACAGCATCATATTTTTTTAATAAAATTTGGATAGTTTGGAACTATTACATATGTTTAGCAAGTGCAGACATGATAAGTCGTTGTGTAGTGTTTGGGTGCAGCAATACGCCAAGTTGAAACAGTAAGCCTATGCACAAGTTTACAAGTGACAAACATCGTCGACATATATGGGCCCGATTCCTCCGCAGAACCCTTGCAGTTGGCATTTAAAATAATCTGTTTTCATATGCAGCAAGCATTTTTTTTAAAGTTCGACATGGGATACGCCAAGAGCCTGGTGTTGAAGGAAATTGCAATTCCAACCATCTACCCCACTGTTAATATGGACGCTAGTAGTACAGCCAGTACCAGTACCCGTGGTGTCGCAGCTACCAGTTCAACGTGCCAGCGATCCACAGTGAAAAAAATCGAAGTCTGGCTTATATTTATCGTAAATGGTTTATAGCATACTTATAAAATGCTAGCACTAAAGATAATTTACAGAGTATTTAAATAGACAAATTATCACTGCGAGACCTGTGCATGGGACGGCTTCTGCATGTGCACCGTCGCCGTCAGACAGAGCTTGTTTATCCTCGACCCGCACAGTAGGGTTGTGGGCTGGTCAAGGGCTCTGGGTCTGCATGTAGGGTTGTGGGCTGGTCAAGGGCTCTGGGTCTGCATGTAGGGTTGTGGGCTGGTCAAGGGCTCTGGGTCTGCATAACACTCCCCAATATCACTATTCACATCTTTTAAATACGAAATAGTGTCATCACATAAAGAATCAGATGAATCTGGCATTGTGTTGCGAGATTGGCCTTCCATTCGTGATGTCATGAATACCGTCCGCAGTCGCTAGATGTCGCTACAAACTGGTACATTTTGTGTGCACAAAACATGATCAAATAAGCTCTTTTACCGACCGAGGGAATTAAAAAATGATTTGAATAGCAGCAAATTATTTTTTTAATATAGACAATGCAGTTTGGGAAGAAAAAAATTTCATTTCGCGTACCCTTTAAATAGTTGACTTATCCTGTTCAGATGTCCACTGGTAGAGTTGACTTGTCTTGTTCAGATGTTCACTGATAAAGTTGACTTGTTCAGATGTCCACTGCTCCAAGACCTGGACCTGGCAACCTTCTCCAGGCGATACCTCCAGCTGGACCTTCCTGTCTGTGCTGTGGCATGTGCTATGCTCATCCCGCCATCAGACAGCAGGACAGCGTGTCTGCGCCAGGTCCTCACCCCTGCCACAGTGACCAGACTACACCAGCAGCTGGGGGAGTGGACACTCCAGTCCAGCACTGATCCCGTGGTCCAACAGGTTCACTCTTTCACTCTTATACATACATGTTAATGCTCTAATCCATTTTACTGTTGTTTGTCAAACTAAACTGGCAGAGCAGAGACTCACGAAGACATACACTTAGTCTGTCATCACACCTCAATCAGTGTCAGTGATGTGCATGTTATAGTTGCAAGCGTTAATATTTTCAAATAGTAGAAATACAATGCGATTCTTGCTGAGAAAACATTTGGCTATTGTAAAGAGATCAACAGGTTAATTTAACAAGATTTAACAAGATTTGCCATCCAAGCCAAAGGCCCAGATGGCAAGTGGACAAGGAAGCCATTGGCTTATCGAGAGTCCAACAATGTTCATCTACTTATAACCCGCCCTCCTGAGATATGTGTCAACCTTGTTTTTAAACATATTCACGCTGCTAGCAGTTACACAATCTGTAGACAATTTGTTCCATTCATTTATTGTCCTCTGTGAGAACGAGTGCTTCCTGATGTCCAATCTCCATTGATCCTTTACTAATTTTACCTCATGTCCTCTAGTTCTGCTATCCTTCTTGAGTGAGAAAAACATATTTCTATCAATATTTTCATACCCATTCAATATCTTAAAAACTTCAATCTGATCTCCTCTTAACCTCCTTGTCTCTAGAGTTGTTAAACCACATTCTTTCAGGCGTTCTTCATAACTAAGTTCTGGAATCATTTTAGTTGCTCTCCTTTGTATGCGTTCAAGCGTATCTATATCCTTCTTACGATATGGTCTCCATGCTTGTATACAGTATTCTAAATGAGGTCTAACTATTGCTTTATAAAGAGGTATAATTAACTTTTTTCCCTTGTATGTTATGTTTCTTCTAATCAATCCAAGAATTTGATTACCCTTTGAAGCTGCAATACCACACTACTCTGAAACTTTCATATCAGCGCTTATTGTAACTCCTAAGTCCTTTTCTTTTACAGTAGTACCCAGAGCAGTATCTCCCATTTTATAGTCTACATTCAAGTTCCCATGTCCTGTATGTAGGCATTTACATTTCCCAAAATTGAACAGCATCTGCCATTTCTCAGACCATTTCACTAATCTGTCTAGATCGTTTTGTAAATGTTGTTTATCACCATCAGTATTAACCTTTCTAAACAGTTTTGTGTCATCCGCAAATTTCAGTACGTTAGTTGTTATACTGTCGTCCAAGTCATTGATATAAATTAAGAATAATATAGGTCCTAATACTGATCCTTGAGGTACCCCACTCAAAACCAATTTCTAATTTGAAACTTCTCAATCTACTACAACTCGTTGTCTTCTGTCAGTCAGCCATTGTTCTATCCAGTCAGTTATGCTATCCCCAATACCATGGGCTTTTAATTTAAGTAGCAATCTTTGATGTGGCACTTTGTCAAAAGCTTTCTGAAAATCTAAGTACATAATATCTACTGGCGATCCCACATCTATCCACTTAGTGATTTCTTCCAAAAAACATAACATATTTGTTAAGCATGACCTTGCTTTAAGGAATCCATGTTGAGATGAATTTAATAAGTTATGCTTAACGAGGAAGTCCACCATATGGTCTTTAATTAACCTTTCTAATAATTTACAAATCACTGACGTCAAACTCACTGGTCTGTAATTCTCTGGCTTATTTCTTGAACCATTTTTAAATAATGGTATGATGTTTGCTTCTTTCCATTCAAACGGAACAACTCCCTCTTTTAATGACAAGTTGAATACTCTTGCAAGTGGTATACTGATTTGTTCTACTGTTTCCATTAGTAATTTTGGAGGAATCCCATCCACTCCCGGTGATTTGTTATCCTTCATTGCCTTTATTGTCTTAGCTACCAATTCTGGAGTTACAATTAACGGACCTAAATAGTCAGATTTAGCCCCCTGAAATTTAGCATCAGCAACTGGTAATGAACTAATATCTTCTTTGGTAAACACTGAACTGAAGTAACCATTTAGGTCTTCCGCCATTAAAAACCCCTATTTCCAGCACTGTCTTCTAGAGGTCAACCTTGTCTTGTACGTTTTGTTTACTCCTGACATATGCATAAAAACTCTTGCTGTCATTTTTTATGTTACATGCCAGTTTTTGCTCATAGCTTCTTTTAGATTGTCTGATTTCAGTTGTAGCTGCATTAAGTGCCTCTTTGTATTTTGCATAGTCTTCTTCCTTTCTGGTAAGCCTATAAACCCTCCACATAGTTTGTTTTAACACTATTTTTCTAATAGCCTCTTTTGACAAGTGTTTCTTTCTACACCGTTTTCCTTGTTTTTGGAAGGGAACAAATTTACCAATGATACTCTCAATTTCATATTTTAGAATATTCCAACATTCAATTGCGGTCTTATTCATCAGCATGTTATTCCAATCTAGCTTTGCTAAGTATTTTCTCATATCTTTGTAGTTACCTTTGTGGAAGTTTCTCTTGTACGCTTTCTTATTTTTACTTTCTGATTTTACATTGATGTCAAAATGTATTTGGTTATGGTCACTATTACCCAATGGTTCAAATATTTTTACATTGTCCACTAATTCTTTTTGTGATGACAAAACTATATCTAATACATTTTCTCCCCTGGTTGGTTCTAGTACGTGCTGAGTAAGAAAGCTATCCTGGATTAAAAATAGAAATTGTTGGTCCTCAATCCCTGTGCTCTCTAGAGAATTCCATTGTATGTGTCCATGGTTAAAATCTCCCATTATGATACAATCCCCTTTACTAACTTCCTTTATAGCGTTTTTTATTTTTGTGTTGTCCTCTTCGTTTATGTTTGGACTTCGGTAAACTAATCCAACAGTTAATTTTTAATTTCCTGAAACAATTCTGCACCAAACAGCTTCATCGAAATCTGCTTCCCTTTCTAGTTTTATTTCATAAGCCTGAATAGATTCTTTAACATATAAAATAACTCCCCCCGCCCCTTCTTCCTATTCGATCTTTCCTAAACATTACATATCCTGTCAGTCCTAATTCAGCATCTGTTATATCTATGTTGGCCCTTGATTCAGTTATACCAATTATGTGAGGGTCAATATCTTCTACCATAATGTTTAATTCGTTTTTCTTATTTACTATGCTCCTTGCATTTAAACATACGCATCTATAACCTTTTTCAGAGATGTTTTTCGGATGATTTAATATTGGTTTATCTGTGCTAGTGGCCTCTTGTTCTGCTTGAGACACCTCTAGGTAACCCCCCCTGCACTTCTAGTTTAAAGAATGTTTACTTCCAAAAATATTTGTCATTGTACCCGTGTCACTATCTACTGCTGCTGAAAGTTTGTCCGCGAATACTGCCGCCCCCTTTCCACTTAAATGAAGCCCATCCTTCATGTACATATGAGCCCTCCCAACAAAACTTCCCCATAAATCCACAAATCCAACTTCCTCTTCCCTACACAGCTTCTGGACTAACATGTTAATTGCCATCCCCCGACAATTTCGATATGTGTGACCCCTCCTGCCCATTACAGGTAAAATCCCTGACAGTATTACCTGCTCAACCCGCGTCAGTTTTAGTGTTCTGACCAACTGCCTATATTTCCTAACTATGGCAGTTGTACCCTCCCTCTCTACGTTATTTGTCCCTACGTGTACTAAAACAGATCCACTGCTGCAGAATAACTCTTCCGTTCGATCCCCTCCATCACATTCTGTCCTGACCCCTTCCCTACTGTCTCCCCCACTTCCCACTCCTTTGCTCTTGTCTCTCCCACTCCCCTCCCCTTCACTCTTGTCTCTCCCACTCCCCTCTCCTTCACTCCGGTTGTCTTCCCTCCCGTTCCTTTCCTTCCCGTCTCCTTATGTCCTGTCTCCCTACGACCTGTAATCCATTTAATCCATGACAGGTCTACAAGTAGATATTTTGAATCTTTTCCAATTATTGGACAACACATTTTAGAAATATTTGTTAAAATATAGACTGTTTCATAGTTGTTTGTCTTGTTGCAGCTCCTCCCTCCTCAGTCTATGGCACAAACACCATGTCATAGTTGTTTGTCTTCTTTCAGCTCCTCCCTCCTCAGTCTATGGCACAAACACCATGTCATAGTTGTTTGTCTTCTTTCAGCTCCTCCCTCCTCAGTCTACGGCACAAACACCATGTCATGGTTGTTTGTCTTCTTTCAGCTCCTCCCTCCTCAATCTACGGCACAAACACCACGTCATAGTTGTTTGTCTTCTTTCAGCTCCTCAATCTATGGCACAAACACCATGTCATTGTTGTTTGTCTTCTTTCAGCTCCTCAATCTATGGCATAAACACCATGTCATAGTTGTTTGTCTTCTTTCAGCTCCTCAGTCTATGGCACAAACACCATGTCATAGTTGTTTGTCTTCTTTCAGCTCCTCCCTCCTCAGTCTATGGCACAAACACCATGTCATTGTTGTTTGTCTTCTTTCAGCTCCTCAGTCTATGGCATAAACACCATGTCATAGTTGTTTGTCCTCTTTCAGCTCCTCAGTCTATGGCACAAACACCATGTCATTGTTGTTTGTCTTCTTTCAGCTCCTCAGTCTATGGCACAAACACCATGTCATAGTTGTTTGTCTTCTTTCAGCTCCTCAGTCTATGGCACAAACACCATGTCATAGTTGTTTGTTTTGTTGCAGCTTCTCCTCAGTCTATGGCATTTGGAGGAAGACATTGAAGACCTACTGTCTGATAAGTCACAACTGGTTGTGGACCATTGAAGAACTGTTCTGTCTGACATATCAAAACTGATCATGTGTTAGATGCCCAGTTTTAATGCAAACTCACTCTGAGTACAATTGTTACAGTTATCACAAGTGACATGGTTAGCCCCAAACCTTCTCTTTCTGCTCTTGTTGCAGCCATTAGTTCAAAACTGTGGCAACAGTTCCAATATGTCTGCAAGTTAAGAGAGAAATGTTCCTTTTACAAACTTGACTAGCTTATAACTTTAGTACATTGTTTATTCTGTACATACATTAAATGTCACTTGTCATAGTTGAAGGAGACACTGTTGTGTTTGTAACCATTGTTTGAAGGTGTATATCACTATACAGATGTTGACATGACAGCCAGACAGCAATCTGTCTACTAGCTATGAATGTTGTGTTCATTGTTATTGGTATATTCATGTAAGGATAACACTTGGTCATAAAAACAACAAAATATAATTAATGTGAAAAATTTTATTTGTAAACTTGGTTCAAATGCATGGTACAAAATGTTTTCTTCCAGTAAATAGTGTAGATATGATGTTTTTAGATTGTGCTTGATTTATGGATTTTCCACTGCCTTTTTTCCGAGGTAGCTGAGTCTCTCGACTAACATCCCCTGTACCAGCAAGTCACATATGTGTGTTATACCTTACACCAGGTTTAGGTAAACAGGAAACAATACAATTTCATCGTCATCTGAAGACTGTGCCTTCCTTCCATCGTATCCATCCATCTGTTGACAACACCACCGTATATCGATTTTGATATTGCTTCACCCTGTTTGTTTGATGTGCCTATGAGCATGGGTCTTGCAATGATTCAGGTTTTATAGAAGTTTTTGTATTATATTTTATATGATATTGATTTAGGATAACAATCTGAAATGATGCATCTTTCAATTCTAGTTAGAAGCCTCTGCCACTTGGACGAGCTAGCATGTTTTCAGAATATTACACCAAGCTGAATTTCTGCACTGAGCCATTTGTTAACTGTCATATGAAGATTATTTCTGTCCATTAAAACATATTTTGTCCACCTTATTGGGAAAGTTTCAATGTTAAAGGTATGTTCTTATATAGCATGGTACCCACTCATTAGGACTGTTCAAAGCACTTTTACACTTCAGCCCCTGGCAGACCTGTTCGTTCCAATGCCAACTTGACTTCTCAATGAAAAATTCAGCCACACTGCAATTATTGCGTGAAGACTATTAGTTCACTTATCCACCACTGTTTGTAGCCAGGTACTCGTTTACAGCTGAGTGGACTGTGGCAAGGTGGGGTGAACGGAATTGAGATCTTGACTGAGTCCGACATTTTAACCACTACGCTACTGTGCCCCAAACAATGGCAGTGTTTGTTTGCATGAATGAAGACAAGATGTGGCGCCTGTTGACCCAGGGAGAGTGTGCTATAGTAACAAGATTTGATTTCTTCACTGCGTGCCAGTGATGTATGGGTCTTATGTGGTTCTTGGGGTATCGTAACATTTCTTAAACTCAGTGATAGGATTCACACTTCAGTATTGATGATTATTTTTTATTCCACACACAGCTGTGTACAATTACATTTTTATTGCAAGTTAGTTACAATTATTACTGCTGCTAAGAATACTACAAAAATATAAGCATTGCAGGTACAAAGCATAATTATATTGACAATTGATTATAATAAATATTTGGTCCCATAACATGTCACCTTTACATTAGTAATACATGAGCATCAATAACAAGTCTGTGATGAAAATCAAGACATTGTCAAACTTATAATTTATGTATGTCATTTATTTCTTTGGGGATTTTCTTAAAATCATATAATTTTGTGGCTATTTTTTCACATTGATTTACCAAAAAAAATTTTCACCTTGTAACAACCAAATAAATGAAAAACTAAAAATTGTATTAATCTGGAATAGTATACAATTATTATTATTATTATTTCAACTACAATCTGTGAAGAAAGTGTTAATTTATCTTAAAAACTTCTACTGAAACAAGACAAGCATATAATAGCCACCCCAGCTACCTTAATGTGCGAAGTGATATAAATAATCTTCCTAGTGGATAGTTAAACCATTTGTTTGTGCACCAGGCATGGGGCAATTAACCTGACAAGTTAATTAAATTACAATTAACTCAGAAATGTTCCATTTAAATTAACCTCACACATTTTTCAGGTCAATTAAACTAAATTAACCTCCCAAATTCTTCAATTAAATTAAATTAACAATTAAATTAAATTACCAATTAATTTCACTTAAAACACAGAAGAAAAAACACAAGATCATTAAATTGGCATTATTAACATATTTAATAATGTTTTCTAAAAGCATACAAACAAGGATACAAGGTTGATAGTACCATAAGTACTACACTGTACCTAGTTTTGGTTCATCAGTGTTCATTCACATTTGTCATGTGGGATTGTGTCTACAAAAACTCCAGACTCCAGATACATTTTGTATTGCATCCCCTTGGATGGGTTATGAAAGTCACAAAAGCAAGAGTCAGTATTCTTACATAATACAACTGTAGCACCTGGCCAGATACACTCACAGTTCAGATTATTAACTGATTGACACTGGCTGGACATTGACACTGTTCACACAACTGCCAGGACCTGACTGGAAGCTTTCTTTGATATTGGTTGAGTGAACTTGCATCACTGGCTAAGTGGCTGTGTCTAATGGGCATTCTTACCCCTGACAGCCAGTGGCAGTCACCACCAGACTGCATAAAATAATATACCCAAAAAAAGTTAATTGTGATCTTTTCAATTAAATTAAAGTAACCTCTTCCAGTAAAGTTAATTAATAAAATTAAATTGTGATTTTCTAGAAAGTTAAATTAACTTAATTGAATTAATCAATTAACAATTGAAATTAACCCATGCCTGGTCCAGATTACATTCAGGTCACTGTTTTTTGTAAGTTTAAGTACTTGATACAAGTTATCATTGAAATAATAATATGCTAATTGTTATTTACTGTCATGTTATAACTGCTAAAATCACAAGTAGGTTCGTAAACATTACTGTCATGATAGTACAGTGTTCATATATATTGATGGAATTACTTTACTTTACATCTGAGGAACATTATTATTATCAAACAAATCTGAACATTATTGTTGACTTATAAAAAATTTGTTTTGTAACTTTGCTGAAAAAAGATTTGCCTATATAATATTTATATACCAAGACATTTGTTCCTGGGGTATTTGATCACATTTTAAAATTTGTAGATGCTTGTTAAAATTAATGTTTTTATGAAAGGAATATAAAGTTGTGGCTGAAGATTTGCAGTGTGTGGAGTTTCCGCCTATATTCAACCACCAAATTAACAAGACCTGGTAACTACATATATCATTTCTAGGCACCAAGTTGTTATTTACGCAGTGTTTTAATGCTAAATCATTAGGTTTCCCCTTTATACACTTGCATTGAAATATGTGTACACATTTTTTTATGTATCGCTAGAACTGGCTTACTTTTTATTCCAGTTGGCGCTGTAAAAAATCCCAAACTGAAGCTATTTTACTTTTCTCTGCATGCTATATGTACACTTGCAGATGTACAGAAAAATATAGATACATGGTTTAATGCATAGGTCCACTTAGCTGCAAGGTGGCATCCAAACATGTTTACTTTAGACAGAGATTTGCAGAAGCCATCATTTGTCATCAACTTGTTACACTACCAGAGGACTTTTTCTATTGTCTAGGCCTTCCCTCCAATTCACAGGTGCCTGAATGACCAGCCCACTCCAGTTGGTACAGACAGTATTAGTGCTCTGTGGTGTTCTCCCTCCCATTCACACATGCCTTATCCTTATCTCTGTCAGACTAATGACTGGAATAGTGACTGCAAGCCTTTTGGAAATGCCTGGGTAACAGGGGTGTGAACTGTCCAGTAATACCAACTATTAAATGAGCACTTAACAAGATTTAACAAGATTTGCCATCCAAGCCAAAGGCCCAGATGGCAAGTGGACAAGGAAGCCATTGGCTTATCCAGAGTCCAACAATGTTCATCTACTTATAACCCGCCCTCCTGAGATATGTGTCAACCTTGTTTTTAAACATATTCACGCTGCTAGCAGTTACACAATCTGTAGACAATTTGTTCCATTCATTTATTGTCCTCTGTGCTTCCTGATGTCCAATCTACATTGATCCTTTACTAATTTTACCTAATGTCCTCTAGTTCTGCTATCCTTCTTGAGTGAGAAAAACATATTTCTATCAATATTTTCATACCCATTCAATATCTTAAAAACTTCAATCTGATCTCCTCTTAACCTCCTTGTCTCTAGAATTGTTAAACCACATTCCTTCAGGCGTTCTTCATAACTAAAGTCTCAGTTCTGGAATCATTTTAGTTGCTCTCCTTTGTATGCATTCAAGCGTATCTATATCCTTCTTACGATATGGTCTCCATGCTTGTATACAGTATTCTAAATGAGGTCTAACTATTGCTTTATAAAGAGGTATAATTAACTTTTTTCCCTTGTATGTTATGTTTCTTCTAATCAATCCAAGAATTTTATTACCTTTTGAAGCTGCAATACCACACTGCTCTGAAACTTTCATATCAGCGCTTATTGTAACTTCTAAGTCCTTTTCTTTTACAGTAGTACCCAGAACAGTATCTCCTATTTTATAGTTTACCTCCAAGTTCCCATGTCCTGTATGTAGGCATTTACATTTCCCAAAATTGAACAACATCTGCCATTTCTCAGACCATTTCACTAATTTGTCTAGATCGCTTTGTAAATGTTGTTTATCACCATCAGTATTAACCTTTCTGAACAGTTTTGTGTCGTCTGCAAATTTCAGTACGTTACTTGTTATACTGTCGTCCAAGTCATTGATATAAATTATATTAAGAATAATATAGGTCTTAATACTGATCCTTGAGGTACCCCACTCAAAACCGATTTCCAATTTGAAACTTATCCATCTACTACAACTCGTTGTCTTCTGTCAGTCAGCCATTGTTCTATCCAGTCAGTTATGCTATCCCCGATACCATGGGTTTTTAATTTAAGTAGTAATCTTTGATGTGGCACTTTGTCAAAAGCTTTCTGAAAATCTAAGTAGATAATATCTACTGGCGATCCCACGTCTATCCACTTAGTGATTTCTTCCAAAAAACATAACATATTTGTTAAGCATGACCCCGCTTTAAGGAATCCATGTTGAGATGAATTTAATAGTTTATGCTTAACGAGGAAGTCCACCATATGGTTTTTAATTAACCTTTCCAATAAATTACAAATCACTGATGTTAAACTCACTGGTCTGTAATTTTCTGACTTATTTCTCGAACCCTTTTTAAATAATGGTATGATGTTTGCTTCTTTCCATTCAAACAGAACAACTCCCTCTTAATGACAAGTTGAATACTGATACTGATTTGTTCTACTGTTTCCATTAGTAATTTTGGAGGAATCCCATCCACTCCTGGTGATTTATTATCCTTCATTGCCTTTATTTTCGTAGCTACCATTTCTGGAGTTACAACTAACAGTCCTAAATAGTCAGATTTAGCCTCCTGAAATTTAGTATCAGCAACTGGTAATGAACTAATATCTTCTTGGGTAAACACTGAACTGAAGGAGTTTAACTTGAGAGTTAATTGAGAATTTGTCAATTAAATTACCCCTTTTGGTTTAATCTAGCCTTTCTGGTAAAGTTAATTAAATTAAATTAACTTGAGTTAATTAAATTAACAATTGAAATTAACCCATGCCTGATGTGTACATACAACAAAGTCTGGTCACGTGCACTGACAGTTGACCCACTAACAGACATTAATCACAATCACCAAAAGTGTAGAAAAACACCAAAAACATACTTTTAACTCGCATTTTCTGATATAAGTAAAAAAAATGTGTATTCACATAAACTATGATTAATAGTAGATCATTTTATAACAAGATATTAAATATATCTAGTATAATTATATGTAGCTTATTCAAATAGGGTTGATAAGCTGGCTCAACTGTTTTATATGTCATTCATGCAAATTAATCGACTACTTGTAAAACTATATGGTTCTTCTCGACCATTCTGTCATTTGAACACCCCAATAAACTGTTAGTTTTACAATCAATATTTAATGAAACATTACAAACTTTCCAGCCAACTGATTTCTCCAGAAGTTCAAACCTGTTAGCAACAGAATGCCCTACCCAGTAACCCTTCCAAGTAACCCAGCTTGCCTCGTGCAATGAAATCACAACTGTCATGTCTTCTTTACTTGGTTGCCATTATTTCATCTCCAACATGGACGACACCTGTCCAGTCAGCCACGAAGTTCACACCGAAACATGGTGCTTGCTCAAACTCTGGCACCAGTAATCGGTAGCTGGAAATACAGAAATATCAGATATTCCAGCATAACACATTATTAGACAATTTTTAACAAAGGTTATTTTAATCAAGTTGAACACTGTTTTGAAGAACATGTTTTAAAGCTGCCCATATAATTTTTTTCTGTTATCAAAGTCTGAATCAATATGTTAGTTTAATGTTCTGGTTACCAGCACTATATTTCTAGCTTAACTGTACAACAATTATTTGAAAGTCTTCCTAATTATCAAAACACTTGCAATCATGTTCAACAATTTGTCAATCTGCTAAAACATTTATTTCTTCCAGTAGAACTATTGTTGTCACCTCCTCAGCGTCTTCAGTGGCTCCATGTCTGCATGCTTCGTGCCAGTCTCAGGATTCACAGTTGTCAAGATACATCTACAAATGACAATCACAACTATATCTTATCTAGATCTATAACATCCTACAACTTAATGTGGTGTAGAGGGTTAGTGTCAGTTGATCATATTATACTTGATATAAACTACATTTACTGATTTTGTTTTACTATTACACAGGCCGAGCATGACACAGCAGTTTTTTTTTACAAATTGAACAAACTGAAATATGCAGTGAGAAAGGAGACAGTATTGCATATGAAGTCTATCAAAAGTAGCTCCTCTGGAAAAATCCTTTGACGCTGACAAAGTCAATAAAATACCTTATTGCAAAATTTAATAAAGACAATATTATTATTGCTACCAACATACAATACAGCACTTCTTTACAGTACTACATTATGATGTTAAAATAATAAATCTTTTAATAGTTTCTTTAGATAACCTTGACATTTCTATTATAAAGGGACACTCGGTCCAGTAGATGTGACATGCGTTTGTGTTACCTGTCAACTATGTCCAGTAGATGTGACATGTGCTTGTGTTATCTGTCAACTATGTCGAATAGATGTGACATGTGTTTGTGTTACCTCTCAGCTATGTCCAATAGATGTGGTGTGTGTTTGTGTTACCTGTCAACTATGTCCAATAGATGTCCTGTCAACTATGTTCAATAGATGTGGTGTGTGTTTGTGTTACCTGTCAACTATGTCCAATAGATGTGGTGTGTGTTTGTGTTACCTGTCAACTATGTCCAATAGATGTGATGTGTGTTTGCGTTTCCTGTCAACTATGTTCAATAGATGTGACATGTGTTTGTGTTACCTCTCAGCTATGTCCAATAGATGTGACATGTGTTTGTGTTACCTGTCAACTATGTCCAATAGATGTGACATGTGTTTGTGTTCCCTGTCAACTATGTCCAATAGATGTGATGTGTGTTTGTGTTCCCTGTCAGCTATGTCCAATAGATGTGACATGTGTTTGTGTTACCTGTCAACTATGTCCAATAGATGTGACATGTGTTTGTGTTACCTCTCAACTATGTCCAATAGATGTGATGTGTGTTTGTGTTACCTCTCAGCTATGTCCAATAGATGTGATGTGTGTTTGTGTTCCCTGTCAACTATGTCCAATAGATGTGACATGTGTTTGTGTTACCTGTCAACTATGTCCAATAGATGTGATGTGTGTTTGTGTTCCCTGTCAACTATGTTCAATAGCTTTGACGTGTGTATTTGTGTTACCTGTCACATTTCTTGATGTTGGTGTATTTGACACCTCCGATGTACACTTCCTTCCAGGAGTCCTGCAACAAACATACAATGTTTAATCTAAGAATTGGTAACCATGACATGGTCACCATCGTGAAATATTGACTGATTTTTTTTAGGTTTCCAATGATACCGAGGATAACACATTAAAGCATAAGTACACTTATTTCCAATGTGGTCCTCCTGTTTTTTAAGAGTGTCCTTCTCTAGAGTTAGTGAGTCCATCACAGGTTTTTTCCAATTTCCCTGCATGGGATCTTTTACTTCCCCTGGCATAGACCCCAGATAGAAGGGACCAACGGCTTTTACTGTTTCTTTCGTAAGATACAGGCAAAGTGGGGTGAATGAAATTGCCCAAGCTTCGAAATGGCGGAGGTGGTTTCGAACCTCAGTCCCTTCAACTAAAAACCCGATGATCTACCACAAGACCACTGCACTCCAGGCTTTTACTAGTACAACTATGGCGAAAGGAACTAAGGTACACCATAGCCTCATCATCTACACAAAGTTGCACTAAGTGTATGTGTAATAAAAATGCTATGCTACATGAATATAGGGAAAGCGAACCTCATCAAATGCATTGCATCCAGATGCAACAAAATTTGGCCGGAATTGGTCCATTGTGACCTTTGTGACTCCATCAGGAAGCTTCATGTTTACGTCAGCCAGTGATGCTTCGGAAATCAACATGAACGGTGCAGCATCTTGATACGCCACCTGGTGTGGAAAGTCACACTAGATCAAACACTAAAAACATAGATAACACCTGTTTAAAATAATACAATGAATAAATAACCATCTAAATTATTGTTATCGTACATGTGACAAAAATTAAATAGAATAACATAATAACAAATGTTCCTTTTGTATATTGGTGAGTGAACATGTAGGTTATCATCTGATAATTATAGCATTTGTTTTTCCATTTCTGGTATGTGTTTTTTGTGGTTTAATTTGCACACTAACTAAACATAGTTCACTGTTCATACAGAGCTACCTAACTGTTGATTCTATACACTTGTCTCGTTTGTAAATCAAGTGTACTGATGAGTGGCCCAGTGTCACAGCTGTCAACATCCTGTTATGTCAAGGGTGACACTTATTCCATGGGGACTGATATAAGGACAATGACCTATGGTGCAAAGTCCTGCTGCTGTTACAAGCTTAAATTGGTGCAAACACAGGGCTCTCAATGACCTGGGGACTATGGATGTTTGGTGGCAGAGTGGTTTGTTACAAGCTTGGTGCAAACACGGGGCTCTCAATGAGTTGGGGATGCTGGATGTTTGGTGGCACAGCTTTTCATGATAGCTTCTCAACATCATAATAATCTCACACCAACAGCAATATTTTTATTACTAAATGTTATTGTTAAATTTTAGCTTAGATTTGGTCCAGCATAATAATTTTTTTAACAAATGCAATAATATCAGCAACTGTAAGGTATATAACAATAACTTACTATGACGTATAAACATAAACGTAAAAATTACTAAAAGTTTAATTCCTCAGCTCAAGAACAGCTCATGTTGTTAGCTCACTGTCCCAGGGAGGCTAGGGTGGACTATATAACTCACTGTCCCAGGGAGGCTAGGGTGGACTATAGCTATCTTTTCTAACAACACCCACTAGCATTTAAGTGTTTGTCTTTAAAAGGGGGCTGCTGGGGTCCAAGGGTTGTTATTTATGCAGCCAGTCCAAATATAACCTGCAAGTTGGACATATTTCATGACATCTACCAAGCCAATTGTTCTAGGGGTTTACTGTTCTAGGATGACCAACACTATCAGGGAATGTGGAAATACTAGTAGTGCATATAATCACACATTCAGTTTAATATTTTGTACAAACAAAATCTTTTATAATGAATATGACGATTGTCATATATTGAAGTTTAAATGAAAAACTAAACACAACACGGCTTTGTCTGCCACAACAGCAACTCATTTATCATAGTGACATGACAAGCTGTGTGGGCGTAGCCACTATGGTTAGGATGGCACCATATATAGCCATCAGTCCACTACACTCCTCCCCATTTAACCACGGGCTAGCGGTTACGCAACGGATAACCAGATGAGGTTCACCGTTAGCTGGCTTACTCCATGGAGTACCTGGAACGCTGCCAGACGCCGGTCTCTGGGGACACGATCCTGGTGTCACTGATCTCACAATGTTTGCCCAGACATCTCGGTTGCTGGAACCACTTTCTGATCCACAATAGGTAGATCCAGTGCATCAACTACTGATGAGTCTCCTTCCTCTTTCACCTTTGATGCTATCAAGTTATCTGCGTGTACATAGCATACACATGTCAGCCACAAGAACCACGTCTGTGCAAGGTCCTCTCACCTGGAAGCCATTTTTTGTCTCAACATTCTCACCGACCACAAACCGATGCTCTTGTATACTTCCTTCATCGTGGAAGTTCTTTTGTTTGGCTTGTTGTGACTTGACCGTCTGTTTCAGGTCTCATTTTAACAAGCTCAGCCTCGTGCGTACTTGTCGTTTCAAGAACAGCTTGGACGGTGTGTTTCCTGTAACACTGTGCAGTGTATTCCACTAACGAACAGGAAATTTGCCAGTCTGTGTTGAAAAATAAGGTGTCTGCGTAGTCTCTGCTGCCAAGGACATGCAGGCCAGGTCCAAGGCTGCAACGGAAGCATGGGTGCTGTGTTACACGTTGCACACAGCACATTTCTGGACTCGATTTCAAGGTCCAATCCAGGCCACCACAGGTAACTCTTTATGAGTGTCATGGCCATGTGACCCTCGTGGAGGTCCTTCATCAGTCAATTACGTAGCCTCGGTGGCACGATCACACATAAACCCCACAGGACACACCCTTGTTCACGATGCCCTGCAAAGTAGGGCTTCAGAGCCTTGTCTGATAAGTAGTTTGGCCATCCTGTCACGGTGCACTCAAACACTTTGGACAGAAGAGGATCCCTTCTTGTGGCTTCCTTGATTTGAAGTTCATCAACGTAGGTGAAGTGGAACATGTCGCCACTTCCCGCATATCCTCATCATTGGCTGCTGGCACATGGTAGTCATGAAAATGCGTCAGCTTGGCTCAAGTCTATGCCTGGACGATACTGTATATCGTATGTGTAGGCCAACAGAATTAGTGCCCACCTCTGAAGTCGAGTTGCAGCCAGCATTGGCACACCATGTTTTGGGCCTAGTATGCTGACTAGTGGCTTGTGGTCAGTTTCCAATGTGAATTGACGCCTCCACAGATATTGCTGGAATCTCTTCACACCGAAGATGATTGCCAAAGCCTCGCGCCCTATCTGTGAGTAATTATGTTCTGCGGTTGTCATGGTGTGTGAGGCAAATGCGATTGGCTTCTCTGTGCCATCTGGAAAGACATGTGAAATCACCGCTGCCAGTCCATACGAAGATGCGTCACATGCTAACTTCACTGGCATTTTTGCATCAAAATGACACAGGATGTCCACACTGTAAATCAGCTTCTTACTGTGGTGAAATGCTTCTTCACACTTCTCGTCCCATGACCACTTCCCTCCCGAGTGTGTCAGTATGTTCAGTGGAAGTAGCAGCATAGATAAGTCCGGCAAGAACTTCATATAATACTTCAGCAGCCTGAGGTAGCTGCTAAGCTCAGCCATGTTCGTTGGTCTCGGTGCCCACTTTATGCATCTACTTTCTTGCTGCTTGGGTGAATACCATCTGCAATCACCACGTACCCCAGGTATTTAATATATGTGTCTGCAGGAACTTGCACTTGGATAGTTTCAGGTGGAAACCGTACCACTCCAGTCTGGTCAGGACTTCATCCAGACGTTGTATGTGCATCTTCTTTGACCCTGGCGTAATGAGAATGTCATCCAGATAACAGATCACACCTTCTATCCCCGCCAAAATCTGGTCAATCGTTCACTGGAAAATAGCTGGAGTTAAGCTAATTCCGCAGCTGAGACGATTGGGATGGTACAACCCTTTATGTGTGTTCGTTGTCTAGCTCTATCTGGTTGTATGACGGGTCTTACTTAGTAAGCTGCTTTCCCCCAGCCAGTGTCATGATATCTTCATCAGTGGGACGTGGATATCGCTCCATGTCGACACGTGGACTGTCACTTTATATTCCCCAAATATTCTGATGCTCTGATCTCTCTTCTTGATGTTAACAGTCGGTGTAGCCCAATCAGACCGCTGAACTGTCATGATAATCTTGTTGGTTTCCAACCAACAATGACAGCCCCTGGCTTCAGATGCACAGTAGCATGGAAGTCATTAATCTTTCCGTATCAATTGGCAAACACAGGTAGATGGTGTTTCAGCAGTGCATCTACGGGCTCGCTTCCAGTGTCCAGTGTCACCACACATATGCTGGGCCAGTCCAGCTTGATTGACTTCAGCCAGTTTCCATGAGTAACACAATAACAAGTGGAAGCTCTGCCTTCTAGGTCCCACACAGCAAGGGAATTCACACCACACCCACTGTAGACGATGACCTTGGTAATCCATCAATTTCACAGCCGTTGCTCCGGGTCTATTTCCATGCTGACCTGTTGTCCTGCCAGGCACACAATCGCCATGTATTTGGGCGTGTTCTGGCCTATGGTACTGCATAGGTATATATTCATAATTCTGCTTAATTGTAGTTTTAATTTTAATAAATTGACTTGAAAAAAATTATCACAAAAGACACACAGAAAATAGAATCAGTTGAGGTGGAAAAAAAATCAATAAACTGTGCGATTTGCTGTAAGTTCCAGATTCTGTGACTTTCTACTTGAAGAAACTGGATTTTTTTGGATGGAAATACCCTGATTTTAAGCATGGAATGTTCCTTGGGAGAAAGCCAACGTTGAAAGAAGACAAGGCACGCATTACCTCATCTACATCCTTAGCCGTTCTGTACCACTGATCCGCTGTATCAGATGCCAGCTTCCTCAGACGTATGCCAGACGCACAGTATATGAGACGATACTTAGTTTGTTCCAAGAACTTGTTCAGCCAGTCAGCCGCAGTCTGACCACAATCTACACCCTGGATATCTTCTCCCCACACTCTGATATACAACAGAAACACAAACCAGTAAAGAATAAACATCTTACACAAGGAGTTGCATGCATTCTAGTGGTAGTACAAACACTTCCATCCATCAATTACAACTGCAATTAGCTGTAGTCAATTACACTGTAGGATGTAATACATATAAACTATATTATGTTAGATTCAATCCACCTACTTGGCATCAACAATGTTTGATGGGGTAGCACTGATGTTCTGGGGTATTTTCAAAGACTCCATCCCTGGGGCATCAAGCTGCAGACAGTCACCATGGAAACTTGGCTGGACAGTGGTCAACTTGGGCTCCTGTCGTCCAGTGATGAAGCGGTTATTATCTTCGTTTATTACCAGCCAATGTCTGCAGCAGACACAAGGCTCACTTGCACTGTGCATTCTATGGTTGTGTGCATTTGCAAAAAAGTATATCCTATTCAACCAAACCCTACATCTTGGATCATACTCAATATAATGTTGAGAGGTTTTTGCAATTTTTTTGGGGGGTAACTGACATACAGATTTCACCAGCTTTTAACCACTCTCTTGGCAAAACAGGTTTTCATAGAAAAAACAATTTATGCAAAATAACAACACAAGTCCAGTGTAGATTGAAATAGGCCAAAGAATGACATTTAGATTTATTAATTAAGGAGTATGAAATTAGGCAAGCATACACCATCAAAATAAGATACATCCAATAATCTCAGCAAGCATGCCGGCCCCCAAAAGGTGTTTACACATAATTAGTAAATCATGCCTATCAGCTACCCACTACCAGTACTATCTGTACCACTACTGACTTATATACAATTCACATGGTATCGGTGGGGGCCACTCCACCGTGAATTAACCATACACATACATGTACAAACAGAAAGGCTGGGTTACTCGATCCCCCAGCCAAACATGATGAATGAAAAAAAAATGGGCTAACCACCCAACATTCGTGAACAATTCATAATGAAAATTATGGTAACACAACACACAATGTATAAAGGTTTTACATATCTAGACATTAGTCAACCAATAACTACTAACACATCAGACTGAGAGGTAGGGCCAAACAGCCACACAAATGTACTCGTAAAAAAGTACCCGCACTAAAAACCCTGTGTACACTACCAAAAACTTAGTGGAGGGAAAAGCGTTAATGCAAAACCTTGTGTACCAAACTATAGCAGGGAAAGCGTCAAAAAATTCAAAATCTTTGTGAACTACCTCTCTGTCTTATGTGTTTCACAGTGTATCCATACATAATGCACAACTTGATTTATTAGATAGCAACTGGGTAACAACTGTTAACATAATATTAGGGAGGGAGGGTGGGATTTTTCAAACGGAGTGGAATAAACCGAACAACAAAACTGATCTTGCAATAAAATCAACAAATTCAGTGATAACGATTAATCAGTAACAATAGAAATTCAGAAATATTTGCAGCGCAATTGTCTCACAACGACACAAGCTAACTTGGAAATCGAGAGAGGCAGGCTCTAGGTCATGTGGTTGGTGTATCCATACGCGTGAGCGAGTAATTAGGCCAATACTTTCTCTACCATAAAAGGTCTAACCTCAAATCGCCTTCATTGCCCTGTTATCTCAAATAAAATCCGTTATGCGCCGCTGTCACATAAATTCATTTATGCAAAATAACAACACAAGTCCAGCGTAGATTGAAATAGGCCCAAGAATGACATTTAGATTTATTAATTAAGGAGCATGAAATTAGGCAAGCATACACTATCAAAATAAGATACATCCAATAATCTCAGCAAGCATGCCGGCCCCCAAAAGGTGTTTACACATAATTAGTAAATCATGCCTATCAGCTACCCACTACCAGTACTATCTGTACCACTACTGACTTATATACAATTCACATGGTATCGGTGGGGGTCACTCCGCCACTAGGTCACCCTCTGTGACCGACCCCCACCTGCTTAACTGAAATGATCATTTAACTCAGCCTTAATGCATGGTGAATGCGTTAGCCAAATAAACTGTTGAGTGTTGATAAATGTTTATGAGTGAATAGTATTACCATTAATTTTTTGTCAGCTAAGTACGTCGAGGTCGGGCATACATTTTATTAACAAAGTGCCATATCTGACCAAATACACAACTTTTTTATTTATTGTTAGAATCTCGCAATTTCACATATGTCCAAGGACAACAATACATACAATAAGTACACAAAATATAAATAATTTTATTTCCCTGAATCAACTCAGGCAAAATTTTTAAAATCTAAAAAACTGAATGAGCTATTAAGTGAAAATAGAATACTATTTAAACCCATGTGAAAATGTACTACAAAGATATTGGTTTAATGCATATTATTATATCAAAGCATGTGTGAATTGTTAAATGCATTTAAAAAGAAGGTCCTCCAATAAAAAAACTGATTTTACGAGTCATACCATGTCTGAGGGGTTTGTAAAAGGTAACTGTATAATTGGGGTTCCCATTTGTTTGTAGGGGTAGGCATTCGTTTGTCAAGTATAAATAATATATTATATATAAACCATAATTATATTGTATGGGTCTATGGAGAACTTCCCTATCATACAAAGTCTGTTACAACTATTGGAAATATTTTCCTAAAAGAAAAAATGCAACAAAATCTGTGACAGTGATTAATTTAAGATGATCCTTATTTAATTAATTGATTAGACCATATCCACTGTCCAGACATGTGGTCCCCAGTCCTGAGACTATGTAGGTAACATATGAGGATTCCAGAAATGAAATTTATTAGACCAATAATTACAAGTACATATTATAATTTAATATATATAATAGGTCACGAGACTCCTGTTAAGGCATTTAAATGCTGCTACCACAAGAGCCACCTTGAATAATAATTGTAGTATAATAATAGTAATAATACATTTACAGAGTAATTTAGCTAATAATACATGAACATGCCATAGTAAAGATTACAATCAGTTGTATAAAGTTTGTACAGTAGCCAATATATACATGTGCACATATGCACACACAAAAAACTAAAACTAAATGCATCAATAGACATTACAATAAATTTATTTTAAAGTCAACATTAAATCTGCCAAGATATAAATAGCTAGTAACAACAAGGCGACGTATACATAGGGATTTAAGTTAATTATCTTCCACAGATATAACAGTAAAATAGTACAAACATTTTGATACCTTTCAATAATGTATCTTTTAATAATGGTGGAGAATTCATGGATACTGTGGGTGAATATTTTATTAATAATGATATCGGGAGAATTATTAAATATCTTTGCTATGTTAAACCTGATGTTTCTTTTTGAGAATTCATGATTGACTCTAGGGATAAATACATTTGTGCATGTCCTAGTGGCATGGTGATGGCGCTGGGTATTGCATAAGAGTAGGTTTTGATTGAAATAATCAGGCAGCTGCTTGTTGATGAATTTGTAAATAAAGCTTTAAGAGGTAAAATTGGTTCACTATGAGCCAGGTAATTACTAGAAGTTATAATTCTAACTGCCCTTTTCTGTAATTTGATAATTTTATTATTTAGGTTACTCTGAGTCCCCCAGACCAACACTCCATAATTGAGATGGCATACGATTAGGGAATTATAGATTGTTCTCAGGATGTTGATTGATAGGATGTGTTTGAAACTATTTAACACTCCTATGGTTTTTGATATCTTGGTAGCCAGTGCATCTATATGACTTGCCCAATTTAGGTGTTTGTTAATAGTGATATGGAGAAAATAAACATTATAAACCCATAAAACTGTAATTTAGATAAAAGAATATTATGGTCAAGAGTGTCAAACGCTTTTGACAAATCAAGGCAGACATTTATTGGAGTGATACCTTGATCAAGATCCTGAGATATTCTGTCGATAAGTTCAAGTGCAGCTAATTGGGTGGAGCGTTTTCTCTAAAACCATATTGTCCATTGTAGTATAAATTATGAGATGAGAAGTACATGTGAATTTGATTGAACATTACTCTTTCAAAAATTTTCGAGATTGATGGTAATATGGAGATTGGATGATAGTTATCAAGTAATGTCCTGTCGCCTTTTTTATAAAGTGGTATCACTTTTGCAATTTTTAGGGGGTCAGGAAAAATGCCAGTTGCTAGTGACAGATTAATTATGATGGTGAGCGGTTTAAAAATTTCTTGTTTTATTGTTTTTAATAATTTAGTGGAAATGCCATCATTGCCACAACTAGGTTTAGGTTTTAAGTTATCTAATATGTTTATGGTAGTTCCTTCAGAAATTGGTTTGAATGTGAAATTATGTAATATCGTATTGTGTAATCCATGGTAATCCATGAAATTTGCATTGTCTGTATTAGTTATTTCAGCTGCTAGCTTAGGTCCTACATTTGTCAAGATTTAATTAAATTTGTTAGTATCACTTATCAATTTATTGTCAATCAGAAAGTGATCAGGAAATTCCAATTTCTTTGAAGTCCAATGAATAACTTCTTTGATAGTACAGCCTGTTTGTTTAACGTCAGTCTTACATTTTTCACAACGATTTTGATAAAATGATTTTTGGCATTATGAATAATTTTTTTTAGAATTCTTTGGTAAATGGCAAAGTTAGTTTTACGATTTATATATTGCTCGGAATCTGCCAGTGTTTGTTTTAATGTCATATATAATTTGTCTTTGTAAGTAAGCAATTGACCGGATTATACCTTTTGTGATCCACTGAGACTTGCTGTGTTTATGCTTACTGAATTGATCATACGAACTGGCAAATGTTTATCTTTTGCTTTGGGTATTACTTCGTTAAGAATGTTGAGATTGTTATTTGGATTGGCACGATTAGTTGTGTTTAGCGTGTAACAAATACCTGCATTATTTATTTCCGACTTAAATATATTTATCGATTCTGTATTCCAAGTTTGGATTCTAATCTACATGCTTTGGTTCTAGATAATCTAACAATATGAAGTACGGTAGGTTATCTGATATTGTGTTTATTAATACACCGGCAGTTGCCTGTGAGAAGCTGTGTGATAGCTTACATAGGAAATTGTCTATGAGCCTACAGTTTCTACCCGAGAGCCTAGTGGGTAGTGTAATTTTAGGGAAAAAACCTTGAGCAACAACAGAATCAAAATATTTGCCAAATATTGCATTTTCTTTAATTTGCAATAAGTCAATATTGTAGTCACCAGCAATGATGACTTCACTTTTACATTTTTGAAGATGATCAAGTAGAGGAATAAATTCATTAATAAATGTCTGACATGTTTCATTGTTATGCCCGGGTGGTCTATATATATTTCCTAATATAACTTTTTTGTCAAGTTGCTTTCCTATAATTTCAATAAATTGTCCTTCCAATACTTGTGAATTGTGATAGATGTTTATTGAATTATAATCATATTTGTTGCATAGGTAAATTGCAAATCCTCCATGCGCAGTGCATATTTTACCTTGCGAAATTAGAGTATATCCATTAATCATAAAACTTGAAGTATCTGAATTATCTGATAGCCACATTTCTTGTAAGCAAATAGTGCTGACTTCATAACCGTTATTTTTTAGCTCTGCAATTTAATGTTGATCTGATCAAACTTTGCATTAATACTTTGGCAGTTTAAACTTAAAATGTTAAACATGTTTCCTTTCTTTAGGAAAAGGTTGTTTAAACTAGAGTCATTATAACAGGGCGAGTGTTTAATTATTTCAGGTTCATCACCCATGTTGACAGTATTATTGTTCTGAGCATTTAATAAATGGCACAATAAGTTGTTGTCAATACCCCCACAGTGTTCTAGGAAAGCTTCCCCGTCAAACATTTGTGCTGAAGAGAGAGATAGTTTGATAGTTAAAAAAAAAACAATTACTTGAAGAATCATAAAATATCTGAATGAAATTAAAAAGCGCCATAATATCAACCATTAACTGAATAATTACAACCATAGTTGACATATCGAAACGAAAAAGGTGTAATAGCTTAAGTGAAGTAAAATTATGAAATATAGAGACAGACATCATTACATATAATATAACATTTAACAATACATAGCGCACAAACTGACACATTTGACACTGCACATATTATATACTATTATAAAGAAGTGAATAAAACAAATAATGAACAATAAACTATTGACCCAAAAATACACGTAATTAGGTACATGCATTAAAGTAGTCATTATAAAGAAGAGCAGATTATTATTTGTTAATTTGTTTTCCGCAAGATACTCACAGTTTTTTCATATTGTTGAAAAGCAAGTCATTGGCATCATGTTTAACGTTAGTCTTATAATGACAGCCATTGAAACATTGAAACAAGGCATCAGTCACTGTTCAAGAGTCCGACTGTACTCAGTTAGCCACTGAGTTGGTGGAGTTGAAGCTTCGTCGTGATGCTCACTTTCTTTCCGTTTGTGAGTAAACAGACAATTTGTCCATCGATTTTGCCTTGTGAAGAAGTTCACTTCGGCGCTTAGTTAAGCTTTCGGGATGTGACGATATTTGTGCTTTTGAGGCGACGTTTTGCGTTGTAGATCTTTTGGCGCACTTTGTAACTTTGAAATTTCATGATTATCGTGCATGGCTTATTGTCATTCATTGACGCAGCGCCCAGATGGTGGCAGCGATCAATTGCATCTGGCTCGCCCGGAACGCCCAGTGTTTCGCTGAACAATTTAATCACTGCGTTCTCTGGGTCGTCACAGGCCGGCACGCGGCGAACAATGACACAATTTCGCCGGCTGTATTGTTCTAAAGCATCGAGATCGTTTTCAATGATGATCTTTTCAGCCTCTAATTGCGTTATACACTTGGTCATCAGGTTAGCATTTTCAGCAGCTTGCTGAACCTCTGTGTGACAAGATTCATAAATTTCTTGTTTTATTTGCTCTACCAAGCCATTTTCTAGGAAGGAATTGACGATCTTCTTTGCAAAGTCTGCGTTAGCCACAAGTTTAGCCGTAATAGCCTGACTTATGGAGTCAATTATTGTCGACACAATTGGGCCATCATTTAAAATTTTTTCATTCACATTTCAGCTTTGACATTGATTGTGGTTGGCTGTTTTCTTCGATTTTTTCACTGCCTTTCCTCAGCATCGTCTATAGCCCACTTGATCAGTGTCAATCAACTAAATGTTAGAGGCAATTAGACGTGGCAAGACGAACACGTTCAGTGGGCACAGGTAACTTTAGGGTGTGCCAGGTCTCTGTGGCAACCATCACAGTTCACTGCATTGCACATAGACAATACATCAGGTGAAATAAAAAATTGTTGATAAGTCAAAGTCGTGTCGTGTTCCGCAACACAATAACACCCACCGATGCTACGATAGTTCACAAATTCAATCGGTAGTTTTCATACAATGTCGATACCAAAGAACCGTGAATTTTGAAGGCACCAATCAGACTTGAATCAGCTGTACAGTGTTTAGGCACATGACTATGGCGAAGGAGGACTTTTCCACTCCCTCTCCCACTGGAGGACTTGTCCACTCCCTCTCCCACTGGAGGACTTGTCCACTCCCTCTCCTGATGGAGGACTTGTCCACTCCCTCTCCCACTGGAGGACTTGGACCACATATCTGGACAGTGGATATGGTCTAATCAATTAATTAAATAAGGATCATCTTAAATTAATCACTGTCACAGATTTTGTTGCATTTTTTTCTTTTAGGAAAATATTTCCAATAGTTGTAACAGACTTTGTACAATAGGGAAGTTCTCCATAGACCCACACACTGGTCCACTCCCTCTCCCACTGGAGGACTCCTACCTGACCCTTGATTGCAATTGCTAACAATGACTCAAGCACTTCATAAAAATGAACTCAGTGTGGGATCAGTGAAGCCATGAGAAGTGCAGGTCTGGGTCTGACAGAGCAGGGACTGAGGGAGTAGAGATAAGAGAAATACTAAACAAAGAAATGTAGCCAGTGTGTTGTCAGGTAACAAATCCTCCTGTTGGATACTTTGTTTGAAGTGAAGTGAAGTGAAGTGAAGTGAAGTGCAGTGAAGTGAAGTGCAGTGAAGTGCAGTGAAGTGCAGTGAAGTGCAGTGCAGTGCAGTGCAGTGCAGTGCAGTGCAGTGCAGTGCAGTGCAGTGGAGTGGAGTGGAGTGGAGTGGAGTGGAGTGGAGTGGAGTGGAGTGAAGTGAAGTGAAGTGAAGTGAAGTTTATTTGTTTAGATCATACATACAGAGTCAAATAACAGTTTGTACATATTTTACATAGTTTTGATGATCCAGGGAGGCTTGCACTAAGACCTGAGAGATCGCTATCGTACAAGCCTCCCTATGACTACGTATGGTGCAGTAATCATTATTACTGCTGTTTGACTAGAGTACATATACAAATAGATGTGGAGTTGCTAACTTTGCCTACAAATATAACAGTGCTAATAATACTAACAAATAATAATTATAACACTAGCAAAAATACATATAGTGCAAATAATATGAATACTATTTTTTTTTATGTATAAATGTGAATAAAATGTGTCATTCCATATCAACTGAACCAAAGCCCATCCACTTCGGTCTCAGATTCACTTGAAATTTTTACCAAATATACCAGTCATCGTCATGGACAAATCTGAAGTTTGCACTCTATGCTCCAAGTAGGTACACTGTATTGAATAATTGCCATTTTTACTAAGTTTGGTAGGTGTCGAATTTTGCAAAAAATTTGCAGCTGTCATTTTCATGCTACATTTCAAGTCCCATTATCTCAAGAAATAATGTACATAGAGGCGTGAAATTTTCTGTGGTAACTAAGGTTTTAAAGGTCTGATATATAGCAGTGTAGCAGTTTTCACTAGTCACACGGAATGATCAGAGGCAGTTGAAAAGTCTGAAAATTGCAATTTTACCTTACAATAAAAAAATTTTTCTCCAAAATGTCCACCCCAATTATTGAATATTACAACTATGTACTTATTAATTATGGAGCATCATCCTTATGAAATCAGGAAAAAGTAATTTTGGGGACATTTTCTATGGTACAAAACCCAATATGGACATATTAGCAAAATCTTAAAACTGATCTCATTTTAAAGCTAATAGTACATAGTTTATGTGTGCCAAATTTCATGATCCATTCGAAAGTCCTTCATGGTGAACTTATTTGTTTAATGTTGCACTTTTTAACACTCGCGAAGCATTCACGAGTGCACAATGCTATATATCACAATGTTAACATATTTCTTGATTCTTCAATTCAAACTAGTGCCATTTAATGTTACTGATACCTAAGTTATCTGTACTAAATTTCATTTTTATTACACATTAGGACATTTGTTCACATGATGAACTTTTTTTTAACAATGCATTTAACAAAGTAATGTTCAATAGTACCATAAATATTGCACATTTTAACCAGTTGAATGTACACATACTCAAATAAATGCATTTTGTAAACCACATATGTATGTATATATATATATATATATATATATATATATATATATATATATATATATATATATATATATATATATATATATATATATATATATATATATATAAATAGCTTTCAAAATGTTTTCAAAAACATATTTGATGGAACACTCTTCTACCATTGTAGCAACTTTGTTGCAACCTGGGAATTGTCATGAAATGCAAGTAGGGATTTTATATATATATATATATATATATATATATATATATATATATATATATATATATATAAAATCACTTTTGTAACTTTATATGACACAGCACCTTGAATCTGGACCACTTTCCTCTTGCCATAGGCCAACTTGTTTCTTTGATTTACACGCACACTTTTCAGAGGGGAGACTCTGGTATGAGTTTGTTCAATATTTCCTCCTTATATGGGTTTGACACGTCAGCCTATAAAGTGGCAGAGTCCATACCTCCTGGCTCTTCAGTGTTAGCTTTAAGTTCTTGGATTTCTGGAGCTTTAACATTTTTTTCAACAACATATTTGATAGAACACTCTTCTACCATTGTATATAATATATATATATATATATATATATATATATATATATATATATATATATATATATATATATATATATATATATATATAAAATCCCTACTTGCATTTCATGACAATTCCCAGGTTGCAACAAAGTTGCTACAATGGTAGAAGAGTGTTCCATCAAATATGTTGTTGAAAAAAATGTTAAAGCTCCAGAAATCCAAGAACTTAAAGCTGACACTGAAGAGCCAGGAGGTACGGACTCTGCCACTTTATAGGCTGACGTGTCAAACCCATATAAGGAGGAAATATTGAACAAACTCATACCAGAGTCTCCCCTCTGAAAAGTGTGCGTGTAAATCAAAGAAACAAGTTGGCCTATGGCAAGAGGAAAGTGGTCCAGATTCAAGGTGCTGTGTCATATAAAGTTACAAAAGTGCTAGGTGTGGAATCCAATGAACTACCTGAGACAATAACATGCAGTAAGGTGAGGACATGGATAGACTTCTTACTTTATTGAAAGAAAATATGTTAATATCGTCAAATCAAAAGCAGATGTAGTTGTTAACACTGGCATCACGGAGCTGGACAATCGCCAAAACTACAACAGAGTTCAATGTAAGTAAACATAAAGTTAAGCAGACAAGGAAACTCAAGAGTGAAAAGGGTATTCTCGCAAAAGTTAAGCCAAAAGTTGTAAAGCTGCTCTCTAAGGATGTAGAAGAGAGGGTGACAGCCTGTTATGAGAAGAATGAACAATCACAGCTGCTCCCTGGAGCAAAAGTTTTCAAGCCCGTGAAGGGGTCTGATGGCAAAAACGACTTCTTCTTTTAACTCTCAATGAACTCTACATAAATTATAAGGCTAAGTACCCAGACAACCAGACAGGACTGTCTAAATTCTGTTCTCTTCAACCACAACACTGCATAACTGTTGGCTGTAGAGGAACACATCCAGTATGTGTATGTACAATTCACCAAACTTTAAAACTAATGATCAGTGCTTTGCCAACGGACACTTCACTGACATACCACACTTGATGGCAAAGCTTGTCTCAAACCTTTGCATGATCCACGGGTGCTCTAGATGTCCCGGAACTAATGCGCTAAGGACTTGCTTTGAATCTCTGTGTGAAGTTAGTGCAATGCAACTGATGAAGCGGTGCACTACAAGCAGTAGTTCACCACAGATCGCACCACACTGCAGGACTTTAGCATGCCACTGCACTAGTTGTTGGAAACTCTTGTGAAGAAGATTGAAACATTGACAATATACCACTACATATTGAAACATCAGTTGGCATACTTCTCAGCCTTAAAGGAAAACCTCAGACCAGAAGAAGCCATAATCATCACGGACTTTGCTAAAAATTATAGTTTTGTTGTCCAGGATGCAGCTTAGGGATATCACTGGGACAACAGTCAACCAACTCTCCATCCCTTTGTTATATACTTCAAGAAGGATGGGCAAACACAGCATACAAGTATGCATGTAGCGAGCAACTGCTTATGTTACAACACTAGAACAGTGCACAGATTCTGGTACAACGTTTTGAGTCACATGAAGCAGCTCTGTCCAGGTATCAAGAAAATATACTACTTTTCAGACGGAGCTGCTTCACAATACAAAAACTAAAAAATTTTTGCAACCTTCTGTACCATCAAGATGACTTTGGACTGTATGCCAAATGGCATTTCTTTGCCACCAGTCATGTACCACTTCAATGTGTTCTATGTCTGGTATATGCTCCAAACACAGCAAATGGTCGACAGTATTATTTGGATGAAAAGGACAACGCCTGTATAATAAACCTGGCATGAACTATAGGCACATCAGCCAAAATGGTAGCAGGCTAGCAGCATAAATTTTCTTGTGAACATTGAAGATGTTGCATAAGGATGGTACACTTGAATTCAGAAGAAGCCAAATATACATTGCTTTAAAATGGCACCATTTTAATATCCACATAAACAGCACCCATGAATGCACCTGCTAACTTGTGATAAAACAGTGCATTATTGAAGAATAATGTTCGTCATGAAGAAATGTCCCAATAAAAATCAAATTTAGCAGTACACAGCCTATATATATCAATAGGATCAAAATGACACCAGTTTATAGAATTAGGAAATATAATATTAACATTGTGGTAAAGCACTTGCTTATGCACTCAAGAAATACGTTCACCATGAAGGACTTCCGAATGGATCATGAAATTTGGCACACATGAACTACATACCATTAGCTTTAAGATAAGACCAGTTTTAAGATTTTGCTAATATAGGTGTATGCCTACATTGGGTTTTGTACTATTGAAAATTACTTTTTCCTGATTTCACAAGGGTGTTGCTCCATAATTAATAAGTACACAGTTGTAATATTCAACAGTTTTACAGCAATTGGGGTGGACTTCTTGGAGACTAAATAGCTGTAATGAATGTAAGATTATGTTTCAGAGTCTCAATCATGTCTGCTCATTAGGTAAAATTACAATTTTCAGACTTTTCAACTGCCTCTGATCATTCCGTGTGACTACTGAAAACTGCTACACTGCTATATATCAGACCTTTAAGACCTTCTTATTCACCACAGAAAATTTCACGCCTAAATGCAGCATGAAAATGATGGCCGAGTTTTTTTTAGCGAAATTCTACACCTACCAGACTTAGTAAAACGGCAATTACTCAAAACTACTTGGAATATAGAGTCAAAACTTCAGATATGTCCGTGAAGATGACTGTGGAATATTTGGTAAAAATTTCACGTGAATCTGAGACCGAAGTGTGTGGGGCTTGGTTGAGTTGATATGGAGTGACCTTGAACTGAATGTTATTTTTGATGAAATAAAGGTTTTTTTTACAGTTTTCCTCATAAAACAATCTGATCAACTGCCATTGCATATCCACTTGTTTCTGAATTATATAAATTAGATTAATCAATAATTTTTATTGAAAATATGTTATTATTTAATATTTATAAAATATGTACTCGTACTTGTGAGAATGTACTCATATTCAGCTTTTAGCAATGTACTCGTACTCATCAATCATCAATGTAGTTGTACTCATGAAAATGTACTCGGCCCTACGCAGGGTTGTTTGATTTAAATCATTTGATTTAAATCATTGATTTAAATCATTGATTTAAATCATGATTTAAATCACTCAAAAAAAAATCAAAATAATCATTGATTTATGATTTTTTTTTTGGACTTCCGGTTTTTTTAATCGCTGATTTATATGAATTTAACACAAATAATTGTTTACAAGCATCGAGATCAACAAAGTTTTGTACGTTTTTAATACAAAACACAAAGTGCGTACACTTGTGTAGCTGTATTGTCACCAGATAGCCTGATAGTCAAATATTTTATGACATTGTGTATGTTTGAGCTATTCCCTTTCGGAATGCAGTGAAGCCACACAACTCTTTTCAACACAGAAGTGGTGAGTTAAAGTCCACTTATAGCTTGTGCCAGTTGTTACCAATTCAGTATGTTGACGCGGTTGTACTGTACCAGTTTGTTTTCTGGTTAGAAACCCTTAGAGTGCACAGAGCCCTGGACAGGTGCTAATCCACCCTATAGGCAAACAATAATTACCACTGCTACAACCACATACACACAGCATGCTTTCCTTTTTAAGACAGATTATGCAACTACAGGGGGTGAGGCCTTGTGGACATTGTCTAATGTCATGTCAAAAAGCATGTACCCTCTGTTAAGACAAGAACCCAAATCTATTTGAATAGAACATGTTTGAAAGAGTTTACAAATTTAAACATCTATATAAATATCTATATACCAGATTTCAAAAAAAAAAATAAATAAAAAAAATAAATAAATCCGATTTAAATAAAAAAATCCGATTTTTTATATTTTTGTTTTAAAAATCGTGATTTTTTAACCCACGTCTGATATATATATATATATATATATATATATATATATATATATATATATATATATATATATATATATATATATATATATATATATATATATATGTATATATATGTATATATATGTATATATATATATATATATATTTTATATACATTGAAGCACATAATACGTTTATTTTATTAATAAGCTATGTTTATTTTATTAATAAATTGATGTGACGTCAACTACCGGTTCGCGCATGCACAGATACACCAAGCAGATAGTATGCAATCGTGTATTCACAGCCATAGGCATAGGTTTTCTTTAAAGCCTAGCTGAACTCGTATCGTAATTTTCGAGTTATCACAAAAATATTTGACATATGAACATTTTGCCGAACTGCCCTAATTATTAAGTTATCCAGTAGTGCTTCCAACTCGGGTTAAATATATTGCAGAAGTAGCTTTAAAAACTTGAATAAATAATGTTTAAGCCAATTAAATTTAAAATAAAATCCAGCAGGCAGCAGTCCAGGTCTGTGCGTACTTAGTTAAAATGATTTCACCTACCGGTCATAAACGTTTTGTCCATTCATTTTGAGCCCCGAAAAAGTGCAATCAGCCGCGTCCAAATCAATCCCCCGAGACGACTTCAATGGAAACAGTGTGATGCGTGAAATCTTCCCCACGCGTTTTGCCTCCTTCGGCACACTTCTGCAATTTAGGTATGACAAAACTAACTTCAGAACAGCCGTAGCTGATAAGAAATAAAGAACAGGATCCGGAGAGCCGACCATATTTTCCGAATTAACTTAGTCCAAGCGAATTCCTTCTAAACACAATTAGAACCAAGCTAGACTGCGAGAAGGTAGAAAGTACTAACTCCTCCCCTAACGGCCAAACTCCTCCCACGTGTCGTTTGCCGCTGATTGACAGCACCTATAATAGAAGACGACAAGCATAATTCAGCTCGTCTTCCCCGTCTTATATTCTGCCTAGCCCCTACTTACAGGCCGATAGTTTACTACATCATTCCGTCGAAAGCATAATGTATTCCAATTTTCTAAGGAGGAAACTGTTAACGTAGCACAGAGTCAATAAGGAACGAAAATGCTGCTGACACGGTGGTTGTTTTTGTGAACTCCCGAGTTTGAATTTACCCGTGTTTTCACGCACACGCAGCCTATGCACCCATGCGTGTTGACACATATTAGGCGTGCGATCGTTCGAACATATGGATCGCACGCACTTACGTTATTGTTTTAATTTGCCGCGTTAACGACGGGTTTACTAAATATCTTTAGAAATAATCGCTGAATTAGTTAATACATGGTCTGTAATCATAGCGACCTTGACCTTAACTACGCTAAACATTCGTGAGTGTCGACGCACGTGCTGAGTTTGGCTTTTAGATTACGTGCGTCGATAGAATGCGTGATCCTGAACACAGTGACATTGAAGTGTTGTCGAAACGAAGGAAAACAGGTTTGTCTCGTAGCAACTGTTTGAGTAGCTGACCAGATGTTATCTGGATTGTAGTTTGGAAAGTGATGATCATCTTCACTTGCTCAACTTACAAGTTATACTGACATATGTATTAATTGGGATACCC
Organism: Lamellibrachia satsuma; assembly: GCA_033239005.1. Lineage (NCBI taxonomy): Eukaryota > Metazoa > Annelida > Polychaeta > Sabellida > Siboglinidae > Lamellibrachia > Lamellibrachia satsuma. The sequence continues at coordinate 3,248,662 of BSQZ01000063.1, read as the reverse complement.
ATTATTAATTGTACGACCTTAAAAGGGCTTAATTTGTAACATGTTGCCTGTGCCTGTGGGTTCAAAAATAAATTATGTAACCCATAGCCACAATTAAGGGTCACAGGCAAGTTAATGTTAACATTTGTGACCTTGACATGGCCTACTTTTTTGATTTGCATTTCACATTTGAACTATATACGGCACAACTTACATAATTTGTTTACAGCCTATGGCTATGCCATGGTTATTGGTGAGAGCACTTATGACGGGTCTTAGTCCTAGCTGCCATTTCCCGCCTGTTTGTAAATTGTGGGATACATTTCCCACCTCGCACACTTTTTTAAAGTGTTCCTTCCACCAGTCCCATCTCTCACTGATTGTTTAAGCCAACCTCCCATAATTTTTTAGGACCAACCTCCCACTTCCTGTGACACCCCTATAGTGTAGCTATAGGGCAGGGATGGAAGGTGGGGCATGTCAGTACGCTGACTCGCTGAGGCGTGTGCACATCATTATTGACCACACCATGTGATTTGGAGTTTCAGAACTGCGTTATACAGTAGGCCTTGCACACATAACAAAAGTCTGATATCGCAATTTTAATTCAATATCCTATATGGGTCATTTTGTGTCAGATCAACCGATGGTCAAACAGTTGATGTCTCTGAATTTGTTTAAATTTTAACCAATGAATAAATAGCTATACCTGAGTACTTCAGTACAAACTAAGGATTTGCATGCAAACTGTGTCTGTAGCACCCTATTATATGAACAGGAGGAGGTAAGTGCCCAAAAACGCACCCGTTATTTTTATCTGTTTTCAGGTGCTTCTAACTTGAGAAATTTACAAGCTACATCTCCTGAAATTTGCTGAATATGTAGACATATTTGTACAGATCATCTATGCACAATTCAAGAATGATAGGGCAAAGGACAATGGGTATACACGGTGCATGAAAATGGAGAAGAATTGTTTTGTTAAGGTACAATGTCCAAATTGCTATCTGTTGTCATGGATCCTGACAATAACCCATTACACCAGTAGGCTTCTAATTCCTATACTGTCAGAATAATTCAGCCTTAAACTTTAAATTTTTCAATATGTTACAAATTTCATCACCCAAGATGAGAATGTGGGACGAGTCCAATGACCACCATTTTTTAAACTGTGCATGCATTGTCCTGTATTAGGTAAAGAACACATTTAAATTTCAGGATGGAATTTTGCCACATTTATTTTAGATATTTTTGGCCAATTTGGAAGAAATTTAGGCAAAAACATCACTGGGCAGAACAGTACACAGCTAAAAAAAATGGTGGTCATAGGACTTGTCTCACATTCTCGATTTGGGTGATGAAACTCGTAAAATAGAGAAAAAGTTAAAGTTTAAGGTTAATTAGAAACCTAATGAACTAATACTTTATTGTTAGTATCCTTGACAATAGATGGTAGCAATTTGGACATTGTACTGTAACACAACAATGAAATACAGACTGCTGAAATCCTTGTCGGAAGTAAAAAAAATTCTCCATTTTTGTGCACCCTGTATACCCATTGTCCTTATCGTTCTTGAATTTTGCATAGATAATCTGTACCAATATATCTACATATCCACCAAATTTCAGATATGTAGCTTTGTACAAGCACCTGAAAACAATAATGCATGGGTTAGTTTTTTTGGGCACACACCCCCGTTCACATTATAGATGCAGTTTGCATGTAAATGCTTAGTTCTTTTGCAGAAGTGCTCAAAATAATAGCTACTTATTCAGTGGTTAAATTTTAAGCAAATTCAGAGACATAAACCTTTGATATTTCTTGAAAATTTGTTGATTTGTCACAGAATGACCCATATGTAAGAAATTATATAAAAAACATTTAAATGTTTATAAAAGCTGTGCAATTTTGCATTTGGACCAAGCCTGTGGTCTATTACATTGCAATGTAATCTATTACTATTACTTAGTTTCCTTTCTATTACTATTACATGCTGAAGGCAATGTAATCTATTACTATTACATTTCAAGCTATTACTATTACATTTCCCATTGGAACTATTTTCTTTCGATTTAACATACTTAATCACTTACATAGATTCAAATGAACTGATGGGTGTATAATTAATTAAATTGCAATTAAGTAATACATTTTCCAGTTAAATTAACCTCACACAATTCCAGTCAGATGTAGAAGTTTCATATATTCACTGGAATGAAACAGAAAAGCAATGTCACTGTCACATAGCACAGTCTGATTATTATCCCATAGTAGACCCATACTGCTCGGCTGCTGCTGGGTTGAGAGTTAATTATTGGCTTAAGGATAGGATGTTTTTCACACTTTTGGTCAATAGTGTGGAAGCTAGCTACAAGGCATGGGGCAGTTAACTTGAAAAGTTAATTAATTGAAGTACAATTAACTCAGAAATGTTCCAATTAAATTAAATTAACCTCACACATTTTTCAGGTCAATTAAATTGAATTAACCTCCCAAATTCTTCAATTAAATTACATTAACAATTAACTTTAACTCAATTAACAATTAAATTATGTGTTGGTAGATTACATTCATATGTTATTATTATTATTATTATATCGGAATTTATATAGCACCCAGATAAAATGCTCACAGGCGCTTTACATGAAACTGCATCAATTAAATAACACAATAAAATACATACTTTACATAGAACTGCATCAGTTAAATAAAACTATAAAATATAGATTATTTTAAAAGTAGCTAGTGTAAGGAGCTGATTTAAACATAAAAAAAATAAATAAACACATATATTACACTTATAGTACACACATGAATAAAACATAACGAATAAGTCATTGGTTTATAGCAATGTCATTAAAACGAGAGCGTGACTCAATCATGTCAGTCGTTTGCCAGTTTAAAAAGATGTGTTCAGTTGTTTAATGTTCTCAGGCAAGTCGTTCCACAGTATGGCCGCATGTCGGCTGAAACAACGTTCACCATAAGTTGCAAGTCCGTAGTACAGGTACAATGAGAAGTTACTTCTGCGTTGATCTTAAACTACGCGTTGGTTGATGTTTCTGCACAATGTCACTCATGTATGCCGGTGCCAATCCGTTGAGCACTTTATACGTGAGGGTGTTAACCTTAAAGCGGAGCCGGTATTTCACCGGAAGCCAATGTAGTTCACGTAACACAGGTGTTATGTGTTCGGTCTTGCGTGACCTGGTGATTAGACGAGTAGCACTGTATATGCTGCAATCGTTCAATTAGCACCTGAGGCAAACCTTGCAGTAGCTCGTTTCCATAGTCCAGGTGAGATGTTACCAGTGCCTGGACTAGAATCTTACAGGCGTCATTTGTGATGTATTACCTGATTTTGCCAATATTTTGGATGTGGTAGAAACAGGACTTGGAGATCGCATTCACCTGTTTCTCCATTGTCAAGCCGCTGTCCATAATAACTCCCAAGATTTCTGCACAGCATGTAATAGTCTGCCTCCAATCATGAGGGACAAGTCGTTCACCCGACGAATTTGGTATTTAGACAAAAACACAATGAGTTCGCTTTTGTCTTGGTTCAGTTTCAGCATGTTTCTATTCATCCACCCCCCAACATCGGCCACACAGGCTTCAATGGCTGACCTTTCACTGACCCAGTTCTAGTCAGGCTTGATGGACAAGTATATTTATGTGTCATCTGCATAACAGTGGTAGCGAAGATTATGTTTCTTCACTATATCACCAACTGGTTTAGTGTATATGCAGTACAGTTTTGGTCCTTGTGGCACGCCACAGCATAGATTTGCGTTGAACGGAGTTGCGGGGCCGACAGAGACACATTGCGTTCTGCCGCTAATGTAGGATCGCATCCAATCCAGGGCTTCTGCAGTCACACCAAATGAGTGTTGAAGACACATTAGCATAATGCCATAGTCGATAATATCAAACACACTGGACAGATCTGCGATGTCGTTCTGGACTTTCACAAGAGCTGTCTCGGTTGAATAATTATTTTGGTACGCCGACTGGTAAAAATCGTGTAGATTGTTGATGTCCAGGTGATCTTTCAAACAGTGTTCGATCACTTTCTCAAGAAGTTTTGACACGTATGGTAGGTTTGACACAGGCCGATAATTATTCAGAACTTCCTTATCAAGGCCCGGCCTTTTAAGCAATGGTCTCACAACTGCATGTTTGAAACATGCACGTTTGAAACAGTGTTCGACCACTTTCTCAAGAAGTTTTGACACGTATGGTAGGTTTGACACAGGCCGATAATTATTCAGAACTTCCTTATCAAGGCCTGGCCTTTTAAGCAATGGTCTCACAACTGCACGTTTGAAACATGCGGGTACCACTGACGCTGCCAACGATTTGATAATAATGGCTGTAATCAACAGCACAGAATGATCCAGACATTGCCACAAAAGCCGCATAGGGATCGGGTCTAAGTCACATGACTTGTTGGGCGAATTTATGATTATTCGCTTCACCTCGTCATGGGTGGCTGGCAGAAACCTTTGAAGCGGGATTCCGTCAAACATGATGTCATCGTCCAATGCTGTGTCACTTGGTTTGCCGATGTTGATGTTTCGTCAGATGGTAGCAACTTTGTCAATATAAGTCACCAAAAATAGTCGCTAACTGTTCAGTCTATTCATGGGTTGGTAAGATTACCCGTCCCGTGTTACCCATCAAATGACACGTTAATTTAAACAGTTGTTTCTGATCTTTGCCGCAGTCTCTGATTTTAGAAGAAAAGAATATTTTCTTGGCAGTAATCATCAGTTTGTTGACTGCGTTGCATTGCTTCCTGAACAGCTGTTGATGAACGGTAAGTTTGGTTCGTCGCCATACCTTCTCTGCTCACCTGCGCGCGTGTTGGTCAATCCGCATTTATAGAGTACGGCCACACCTCCACCGCGCTTCTCACTGGGTCGAGAGATGTGTTGTCTTGTGTAACCAGATGGCACGAGTTTGTTAATAACCTGATTGTCAGTGTCGGTTCCTAGCCATGTCTTAGATAAGGCTAGCACATCGATGTCCGGGGAAATAACAAAATCTGCCAACGACAGAGCTTTGATCTTGACTGAACAAGTGTTAAGACAACATATTGTCAGTGGAATGTCACATTCACGGTGTTTAATGACACACAGATTAATCAGCTGGGATACATTTGCACTGGCAGATTTTACAGCCCGTAGAACAACATCGAAGCTGTTTGCGAAGGCCGCCTCGTTTGCCATGTGAAGTTGGGCGACAAGGCCGGTGACATCAAACAAAGAACATCTGAGCTTTGCAGGCCCGCCCTTTGGGTTTGGAAGTGAGGGATTGGGCAATCAGCCGGGGATATCTGGGATGCTTCCAGAAAATGTTTACAGTTAAACAAATTATCTCAAGAGGAGGACCCCCCTAGAACAGACATGCTTTGTCGAGAGAGATGAAAAACAGAAGAACCGAGAGGAATCCTTTGAGTTTCTCTTGTGTTACTCTGGAGTTACATTCAGCTGAACTTGGACTTCTGAAAGCTGACAATATGGCGTGGAAGGCGAATTGTGTAGCTGCTTGGTGCACTGGAAAATGTCTTTAATTTCTCACCAAAGAGGCAAGCTTGAAAGGATGTTCACATAGCTGGTGTCTGAGGCCAGTCACACCAAGTGGACATTATCACACAAATTCAAGCTAGAATTGATTTAATTTTTAAGACTGGATTGTGGTAAGAATTTGCAAACAAAACATATTTCATATATATTTGACATATTTCAACAAAAAAGTATTAATTGCATATGGTTTATGTGTGCATGCGTGCTGCAGCTTGGTGTTTTTTTTAAACTGGGCACCCCCCTTTTTCATGGTCTGGATCCACCCATGATCAAGATTATTGTCTTTAACACCTCCCATCAATTTTTTAGTCTAACCTCTCATCTATTTTTAGTCTAACCTCCCACCTATTTTTAGTCTAACCTCCCACCTATTTTTAGTCTAACCTCCCACCTATTTTTAGTCTAACCTCCCACCTATTTTTTAGGTAAACTTTCCACCATTTTAAGGACCAACCTCCCATGTCCTGCCACATACCTTTCATAATGTAACATAGGTTAGCTGAGCATTATCCACATGCACAAGGTGTATGTCATATATCACATCATGACTAATGCATCTGTAAATAAAGAGATGAACCAAATTAAATATATATTCTAATAACATCTACGTCATGTAATGTAAATAAACATGGTGCACTGGGGGATATCTGCACATGATTGGGCCATATCTGCACATGCCTGTGTGCGGATATGCCCCAAATGGTGAGCAAGGAACAAAGATTGTAAATTTTCCTGCACATGCTGTCTATGGTGGTAAACTTTATTTGTGCAACAATTAAAATAATAATACACATTCCAACATACATAACACACCAACAGAACTAGAGGATATGAAGTAACATTTGTGATGTAACAGAGTAGATTGGATATCAGAAACTATTAATTCTCGTAGAGGACGATAAATTAATTAAACAAATGAAAAAGGGTGAAGATGCAGATTTTGATGGATAACAACCTGACAGCCTGCAAAAAGGAACAAAGAGAAAAGAAGTTTCATAAGACCAGGTTAAATCCCCTAAAAAAAACATCACTATTGTAACGTGTGGTCTTATTTTGGCTCTATTTCTTTGTTTGTGTGTTTGCTTGTTTGTTTAAACCAACAATTGTGAATTTTTTTTATAAATTCGGTTTTTATCTTCAGAATGCCAAGCGCTAAAAAGGGTCAAACTTGATCCTGTTTTAGCTGATGCATTTACTCAGGAAGTTCACCTAGGTAAGTAGAAACTGTCGGTTAACCATATTGTCACCACTGTAAGTGAGGACATACTTTCAAGTAATGGTAATTGTCACCACTGTAAGTGAGGACATACTTTCAAGTAATGGTAATTGTCACCACTGTAAGTGAGGACATACTTTCAAGTAATGGTAATTGATCACAGGACTTCATAAAGAGTAATAAAAAATAATTGGTAATTGTTTCATGAGACAGTGTATTAACAATTTAAAAATTCTGTGTTTTTAATTTTCCAATATATTCACATGGAGATGTGGTGAACAAGACACTACTGGGATTTCAATAACTGTTGCTGTAATAGATCAATGACTTTAGGGAGTATCAGCTGAGGATCAGAAGGTTTCATGAGTGGGCAAGAATAGAGTAATGACTTGAGAGAGTATCAGCTGAGGATCAGAAGGTGCTTGAGTGGGCAAGTGATAATTGGGGCTGAAAACTCACACTTTGTTCAAGGAAAGGACATTATTTTGCAAACCTAAAATGCATACAGATGAAAATAAATATCAGAGAAATGTTTCACTGCTCTCAATGTGCTGTAATGAGTGCTAAGGCATATTATATGTAAATGATAGCCCGCATACAAAATGGTGAAATGAAAAGTAAAGTAACACAGAAACATATTTTTCTGGTGCTACACTTTCCAGTCTGTTTTGTTAATTTATTTAATGCATTTTTATTTAAAAAACAAACATGTCGCAGATTGGATTTAGTGACCCTGGTGAGTCAAATTGTGCGCCCTCTACTGGGTTCTACAGAGACAGACACCCCTTTGCCTCTGCAGTGCAATCTTTATAAAAATTCTCTATAATTCAGACCCTCACAGGTTCATATACATCTGTAAGTCAATACTTATTGTTACCAGCCTTCTTATGTGACTGTGTTTATAACTATAACACCATGAAGTTACTTTACAAAGGATGCTCAATGTAATGAATGTTCTACCCAGAACAAGCCTTTGTGTGCGCCATAGAGGACAAGAAGTTGACATCCGTCATCATACAGTGAGTCCACACTATTGCAAGTAATGGCTGCAAACACAGCATAATTTTATGGGGATTTTAATCCTCTGTAAATAAAGATTATCATATAGAATATATATATATATATATATATATATATATATATATATATATATATATATGTGTGTGTCATATGCTCTGCTATCATGGAAACATTTAAACATATATAATAACAACTAGAGATTTTTCAGGATGCAGTGCTGGTTCGAGATGGCCAGACTTTAGAAGTAAATTCAGGGCAGCCCAGCATCCATTCCATTCTCATCCCTGCTACTTGGGCATAGTTGGAATGTACTCGGTTGTTGTTCCCTTCATTCCCATCCCTGCTACTTGGGCATAGTTGGAATGTACTCGGTTGTTGTTTCCTTCATTCCCATCCCTGCTACTTGGGCATAGATGGAATGTACTTGGTTATTGTTCACTCCATTCCCATCTTTACTACTTGGGCATGGTTGGAATGTAATCGGTTGCAGAACATTTATATGAGTACAATAGAGGTGTGTGGTGGTATAAATATTGTATTTGAATGATAAGAAGGAGATGGTTCAGGGGACCGTTTCACTAAGACAGAAATGTACGAAAAATCCATAACACAGAATCCATCATAGATTTTTAAGAGCGTTTTCAAAATGCATTTCACTAAGATGCTCATAAAATCTATCATAAGCTAATTATAAAATGATTGAAAATTCCATCATAAGTGTGCACAGTGTGCACAATTGAGCAAAATAAATAGAAAAGTTGTCCAAAAGTGGCTGACAATACAATCCATCAAACATTTTTCAACTATACATTTGACCGATTTACTCACTGGGTGAAGAGAAAAGATTTAATTTTAAAAAAGAAGATGCCATATCACAGAGGACACTATTTCTGTGATACACCGGCAACGTGTTGTTTTGACAAGTGAAGTTTTGATAGTTTTCAAAAATAGAGATCACGGAGAGCACCAACAACCTCAACTGAAGTTGTGTCATCGAGTATACCAATATGAAGGTTAGGGTTGTACATATTTTGGTTAGACAAAGCTAAAAATTTGCAAAAAATTTAATAGCAAATGTTTCACAAACAACTTTGACCTTTGCAATGCCGTAAAACAGCACACACAACGACTTGTCAACATCAGTGCTGTAAAACAAAAGCTGTAGACAAAAGCCATAATTTATGAGCTATTCATCGCTCACATTTTGAAAACTTATTTGACTGTAAAAAAATGGATCTCTATGTAAAAGTGGAGTCAAGGTAATACGCAGTTAGATAAATTTGACTGTTTATGATGGATATGTTTTGCTTTTATGAGTGGTCTAACCTCGTCGTAAGTTAGCAGCATCTTAAGAGCTTTTCTATGAGCTTTTTTATGATTTATTCTTAGTGAAACGCAATTTTGAGTTTCGATCATAGCTAAGGAGCAAAATGAATTTTTAAGAGCGAAATCATGCTTAAGAGCTCATAAGAATGTTAGTGAAATAGTACCCAGATTGACCAAACAAGCTGAATGACATTGACAGTTTGTGTGTCACAGACAACTCTCAGATTGACCAATGTGTGTCTGGTGGGGCAAGATGAATGACATTGACAGTTTGTGTGTCACAGACAACTGTCAGATTGACCAATGTGTGTCTGGTGGGGCAAGCTGAATGACATTGACAGTTTGTGTGTCACAGACAACTTGCAGACATCTTCCCTCTGCCCCGTTGGCAGCACCTGAAACGTGTCAGGAGTACAAAAACTAAAGGTAAGTACCACACACTAATATAAGTCAACTAATTATGTTCTGCAACCCAGGATATAGGTTCTACTGTTATTGTAGCAGCTATGCGGTGATTTCTTGACTTGTTGCTTATCAAAAATGGACAAAACACATTTTCATGCAACAATGTTTTTATTAAAAGTTTGGAATATACTGAAGCTATACATTTAACAGTGTAGACAACAATGAAACCTTTCAAATATCAACATGTTTAACCTTTAAAAAGTATACAATGTAAAGACTCAAAATAATTACTTGGAATTTTCAGAATCGTTTAAGATCTACCAGTATTACTTAGCAAATTTTAGCCAAATAAAATACCTTCATGGTAGTACAATCCATGACTTGACACACACACAGCCAACATATTCGTCACTAAATATGATAAAAGTAAAATGTTTGATGAAGATTATGTAACTTGGAACAATCATAGAAAGCATATCTAAATACTGACATAATTTCTGGTTCCACTCAAAAGAACACACTCGTTTCCTGGCAGTAATTGCAAACTTTTCTAAAATATAACTATCTATTGTTGTAGATGCTCCACTATTGGTGCTAATATGCCCACTGTCAGAAGTGGGGTGCCATGATGCCCCCACCCTTAAAGAGTTGTTTGGCCAGAGAGATGTCAATCCTCCTCATGGTCTTTGCGAGCCGGGGCTGCAGTGTGTGCCCCGATATGCCCCGGTCACACGGCAACAGTACAAGGTCGCCACTCAGCACTGGCCAACCTTCTTCCACGAAGACAAACAGTAAGTCTCACTAAACTCATTTATTCTAGGTTGTCCGCCAGACCCAGGATGTAGATGTAATCAACAAAAGACAGAATCTTCACAGAAATAATGTGTCACAGAAATAATGTTCTCTGTGACACTGCAGTGCCTTTGCAATATGTTACATTTTGGATCTTCATCCAGTGAGCAAATAAGTGACCTATTATAAGTCGAATCTGGTTGAAAAATGGTTGATGGAACATATATTTTCAGCCACTTTTTGACAACTTTTCAATCCATTGGAGCTTATGCAGAATAATTCACTCTGGCTTATAATGGATTTAAAGAGTATATTAATGAAACGCTTTTTGAAAATGCACATAAAAAGGTATGATGGATTCTGCTTTATGATTTATTTATTATACATCGCTAAACTGGAGCATCAGAACACATTCTAATTATGGATGATTTATTAATTCATTTTTATTTGTAATTTAATGTTTTGGTTGACAAAAAATAAGTTTGCATGAAACATAATTTTTGTGATGGATTTCTACACTTTGTGTTCAAAAATGTTTTGTACACTGAAATATTTTGTATCAGTTTTGCATGTGTTTGATCTATTTTACCCTGTGTGCCCATTGTGAAGAAATTGAAGACACATCTGCCTTAATGGTCAGCAATATTTTTTACTAGTTTTGCATGTGTTTGGTCTATTTTACCGTGTGCCCATTGTGAAGAAATTGAAGTCACATCTGCCTTAATTGTCAGCCTTGTATGATTTTGTTTGTTAACAATCTATTAATGTTTGTGTTTTAGGATTACAAAATTGATGCAGGGAGAGCTGTTTTCTCCATCTGATATAGAAGTAATTGTACAGTTTATGGAGAAGGCTCAGGAAGCAGCAGTGGCGGCCCAACGTCATGAAGAAGTAAGTGTCCAAACTGATTTAGAACTAATTGTACAGTTTATCGAGAAGGCTCAGGAAGCAGCAGTGGTGGCCCAATGTCATGAAGAAGTAAGTGTCCAAACTGATTTAGAACTAATTGTACAGTTTATGGAGAAAGCTCAGGAAGCAGCAGTGGTGGCCCAACGTCATGAAGAAGTTAGTGTCCAAACTGATTTAGAACTAATTGTACAGTTTATGGAGAAAGCTCAGGAAGCAGCAGTGGTGGCCCAACGTCATAAAGAAGTTAGTGTCCAAACTGATTTAGAACTAATTGTACAGTTTATGGAGAAGGCTCAGGAAGCAGCAGTGGTGGCCCAAAGTCATGAAGAAGTAAGTGTCCAAACTGATTTAGAACTAATTGTACAGTTTATGGAGAAGGCTCAGGAAGCAGCAGTGGCGGCCCAACGTCATGAAGAAGTAAGTGTCCAAACTGATTTAGAACTAATTGTACAGTTTATGGAGAAGGCTCAGGAAGCAGCAGTGGTGGCCCAACGTCATGAAGAAGTAAGTGTCCAAACTGATTTAGAACTAATTGTACAGTTTATGGAGAAAGCTCAGGAAGCAGCAGTGGTGGCCCAACGTCATGAAGAAGTTAGTGTCCAAACTGATTTAGAACTAATTGTACAGTTTATGGAGAAAGCTCAGGAAGCAGCAGTGGTGGCCCAACGTCATGAAGAAGTTAGTGTCCAAACTGATTTAGAACTAATTGTACAGTTTATGGAGAAGGCTCAGGAAGCAGCAGTGGTGGCCCAACGTCATGAAGAAGTTAGTGTCCAAACTGATTTAGAACTGATTGTACAGTTTATGGAGAAGGCTCAGGAAGCAGCAGTGGTGGCCCAATGTCATGAAGAAGTAAGTGTCCAAACTGATTTAGAACTAATTGTACAGTTTATCGAGAAGGCTCAGGAAGCAGCAGTGGTGGCCCAATGTCATGAAGAAGTAAGTGTCCAAACTGATTTAGAACTAATTGTACAGTTTATGGAGAAGGCTCAGGAAGCAGCAGTGGCGGCCCAACGTCATGAAGAAGTACGTGTCCAAACTGCGTTAATAATATTTTGAATTCCTGTAAATCAGTCAGATCTAATAAAGCACTTCTTTTTGGTCAGCAAACCAATTTCCCTAATTAGCTAATATGGCTGAGATTTTGAAAGTTAAAATCAACAAGTGAAGCTTCCATACATGTATGTGACAGTAGTAATAGAGTAAACTGAAGGCTTCATGTGCATCGCCAATGAATCTACCCTCACTGTGTGTTGTATATGCCACCAGATCGCAGTAGGCGCTGTCATTGTTGATCCAACGAGCAATGATATTGTGGCTGTTAGTCATGACAAACAGTCACATCACCCTCTACAGCATGCTGTCATGACCTGTGTTGACCAGGTTGCCCATTCTCAGGGGGCGGGGGCATGGCAAATGCAGGGTAAGTCAAAACATTAAAAATAATTTTTAATAATTTTCAATTCATGTAATAGATACTTACCGGGTATATTGACCATGTACAGTAATTGCTTCCAGTCAGTTATCATGCTGTATGAGAATGAGTACTCCCTTATTTATATCCAGTCTCTGTCTTCTGGTTCTACCTACCTAACGTTTTTATGTAACTACCATTTCCATTAAATGCAAAAACTTTCCTTTCAATGTTTTCATCTTTAGGGTTGTAAATCCATCTTTTATGTGTTCCTCAAAGCTAAACTCACCCTGTTGTAGAATAATTTTTAGGTACTTTCTTTGTCCATTATTTCATAGGGTCTTCATGCTAATAAACAATATTGTAAATTGGATAGCTACTAGCTGTTGTCTAATAAATTAATGAAAGTTTATTCAACATGTAACAAACTATAATTTACAAGTACGCTGTATGACATGATGCAAGGAGAGAACTGAAGTCTTGCGGCTTATAAATGTGCTATGTCAATCTTGAGATAAAACACAACATGGAATTCACAATTATGTGTTCATTATTACAATCATTACAGCGACATTAGTTATTTAAAAATTAGCTTTATATAACATTATTCTTAAAAATAATTTTTATTATACAGTTAAAACTACACAAATGTGTATTGACTCTTGAATAATGAACATATTTTCTGTACATATTCTCTTTTTAATTGGTTTAAACATGGCAGTCATGTAATTGTGCATGCGTGAGTGCATATGTGGGTGAAAGTGTGTGTTTATGTTTATGTTAATCATGTTAATTAATATTTGTTGCATTTCCAGAAGAACACTTCTACCATAGAGATCCAGTGGAAGTTTGTCAGAACTTGGCTGACTATTTATGCACTGGGTTTGACCTCTATGTGACTCATGAACCGTGTGTAATGTAAGTTAGCTCACATTAAATTCACCTATACCGTAAATATCAACCTTCTATATTTTATATGGAGTCCCCTTATTTTTTACCATCCTAAATTCAGTAATCTCTGTAACAGAAGTGGTATTCTCCATGTTTTGAGACACAATAAAAACTAAAATGTCTTCATACAGTGGTCTCATTTTATGCAAAATATGGAAGGAAATTGCAGAGAGATGTTTCACATCCCTCGATGTGCTAATCACTATCATCTTCACCACGAGGTATATTACATGTACGCAAAGTCAGTTGCTAAACTGGAGCATCAGAACATATTCTAATTATGGATGATTTATTAATTTATTTTCATTTGTAATGTAATGTTTTGGTTGATAAAAAATAAGTTTACATGAAACATAATTTTTGTGATGGAGATTTCTACACTTTGTACAATATACCGATCATTTACCAAAACATTTTGTACACTGCAATATTTTTATAAGTTTGCATGTGTTTGATCTATTTTACCCTGTGTGCCCAGTTTACAAGAAACAGGCCTAATGCTGTGTTTACAAGAATAAATTATTTCACTCATAGTTCACTTGTCTTCAGTTTTTGTAACATTACTGGGAAATAGAAGCATAAATGTAAAATAAGTTAACATTTTATGTGTTTGTCCACAAGTACAAACATGAAAACAGCTTCATCATTAATTATTTTGAAAAAGAGAAGATACACTGCAGCGTGTCCAGTGTGACTGGTATTAACTAGTTTGAAAGAGAGAAGGTATGCTGCAGCGTGTCCAGTGTGACTGGTATTAACTAGTTTGAAAGAGAGAAGGTACGCTGCATCGTGTCCAGTGTGACTGGTGTTAACTAGTTTGAAAGAGAGAAGGTACGCTGCAGCGTGTCCAGTGTGACTGGTGTTAATTAGTTTGAAAGCGAGAAGGTACGTTGCATTGTTTCCAGTGTGACTAATGTTAACTAGTTTGAAAGAGAGAAGTTACGCTGCAGCGTGTCCAGTGTGACTGGTGTTAACTAGTTTGAAAGCGAGAAGGTATGCTGCAGCGTGTCCAGTGTGACTGGTGTTAACTAGTTTGAAAGCGAGAAGGTACGCTGCAGCGTGTCCAGTGTGACTGGTGTTAACTAGTTTGAAAGCGAGATAGAAGCATAAATGTAAAATAAGTTAACATTTTATGTGTTTGTCCACAAGTACAAACATGAAAACAGCTTCATCATTAATTATTTTGAAAAAGAGAAGATACACTGCAGCGTGTCCAGTGTGACTGGTATTGATTAGTTTGAAACAGAGAATGTACCCTGCAGCGGGTCCAGTGTGACTGGTATTAATTAGTTTGAAAGAGAGAAGGTACCCTGCAGCGTGTCCAGTGTGACTGGTGTTAACTAGTTTGAAAGAGAGAAGGTACGCTGCATCGTGTCCAGTGTGACTGGTGTTAACTAGTTTGAAAGAGAGAAGGTACCCTGCAGCGTGTCCAGTGTGACTGGTATTACCAGTAAGATGGCTTAGCCCAAGTTTTTACACTACAACAAAACCTTCACATGTGCCTTCCTCCAAGATGTCCAAATAAAAATTTTTTAACAACAGTTGTGATTGTATCAGTAATAATCTATTTGTGGGTAATGATAGTATTGAGACCACCAGTTATGCAAACAATTAAAATTACAATCTAAAGTATCTTCTCTTTCTTCAGGTGTGCAATGGCTCTGGTTCACAGTCGCATTCACAGGGTGTTCTATGCACACCCCACGCAAGGGGGTGCTCTAGGTACCTGCTATAAGGTGCACGTCCAAGCGGGGTTGAACCACCATTTTGAGGTGTTTCGAATAACAAACAGTGACTCTTCCCAGCAGTCGTGTGTAGCTTGCTCAAGAAACTCTGATACAAATGAAACCAGCAGCAATTAAATAAGTTAACCCAAACTATGTGTGTCTGCTTTTATGAACAAATATAGGGTACTGTTACAACAGAGCAAGTAACAATTGTTGTAACCTACATAATGCAGGCCATGTAACATTGTAAAATGTTTAGTGTGACAAGCCTTCAGAGCCCTGTGGACATAACTCTTGTACAGTGTCCTTATTGTAACTTCTGAAGTGTTGCATCACTTGGATCCCACCACTGAGACGATACCACCACACGAAGATGTTACACTACCATAAGTGTCAACATTACTGCTTTCAGGTGGGAAATACCACCACACAAAGATGTCATACTAGCATAGGTGTCAACCTTACTGTTTTCAGGTGGGAAATACCACCACACAAAGATGTCATACAAGCATAGGTGTCAACATTACTGCTTTCTTGAGGGAAATACCACCACACAAAGATGTCATACTAGCATAGGTGTCAACATTACTGCTTTCTTGAGGGAAATACCACCACACAAAGATGTCATACTAGCATAGGTGTCAACATTACTGCTTCCATGTGGGAAATACCACCACACAAAGATGTCACACTAGCATAGGTGTCAACATTACTGCTTTCATGTGGGAAATACCACCACACAAAGATGTCACACTAGCATAGGTGTCAACATTACTGCTTTCATGTGGGAAATACCACCACACGAAGATGTCACACTAGCATAGGTGTCAACATTACTGCTTTCATTACTGCTTTCCTATGTACTAGGTGTGATAAAGTCACTGTCTTGTCCTGTTAGTGTGCATGTCACTTTCATACATGCACCAATGTACTAGGTGTGATAAAGTCACTGTCTTGTCCTGTTAGTGTGCATGTCACTCTCACACATGTACCAGATGTGATAAAGTCACTGTCTTGTCCTGTTAATATACATGTCACTCTCACACATGCACCTATATACTAGGTGTTACAAAGTCACTGTCTTGTCCTGTTAGTGTGCATGTCGCTCTCACACATGCACCTATGTACTATGCATGATAAAGTCACTGTCTTGTCCTGTTAGTGTCCATGTCACTCTCACACATGTACCTATGTACTATGCATGATAAAGTCACTATCTTGTCCTGTTAGTGTCCATGTCACTCTCACACATGCACATATGTACTATGCATGATAAAGTCACCATCTTGTCCTGTTAGTGTACATGTCACTCTCACACATGCACCTATGTACTAGGTGTGACAAAGTCACTGTCTTGTCCTGTTAGTATACATGTCACTCTCACACATGTACATGTGTACTATGCATGATAAAGTCACTGTCTTGTCCTGTTAGTATGCATGTCACTCTCACACATGTACCAGATGTGATAAAGTCACTGTCTTGTCCTGTTAGTATGCATGTCACTCTCACATATGTACCAGATGTGATAAAGTCACTGTCTTGTCCTATTAGTGTACATGTCACTCTCACACATGTACCTATGTACTAGGTGTGATAAAGTCACTGTCTTGTCCTGTTAGTGTGCATGTCACTCTCACACAGGCACCAATGTACTAGATGTGATAAAGTCACTGTCTTGTCCTGTTAGTGTGCATGTCACCCTCACACACGCACGCACGCACACACAGAACTGTTATAGCATTTCAACCTAATGTATCTGCTAGTAATAAAATACATGAACTGTAATAATAAACAGAAGTAATTGTAATAGTAAACAGAAGTAACTGTAATAGTAAACAGAAGTAACTCATAGTAAACAGAAGTAACTAACAGTAAACAGAAGTAACTGTAATAGTAAACAGGAGTAACTGTAATAGTAAACAGAAATAACTGTAATTGTAAACAGAAGTCCAGATGCTTTTTTTAGTTCGAAGGAGCATTCAAGACCGTCTCAGTCCCTTTGCCATCGTCAGACTGAACTGCCCTCTGGTGTCATTTGACCATGTTGGTGGTCACATAACACCAGTTAGAGGAAAATCAAGTTTGTAACCCCTGTATTTCGATCGCCTCGCTTATCCTACTGCCCAGAAGTTTGTACAACCCTCCCGGAATTTTCCTGGAATTGCCGTCATGTATAGCAACCACCAACATAGTGACATTCTTTTCGAGATATATGTCCATCTCCCATCAACCCATGTAGAGCTTATTCCTCGATACTCGGGCATCTACAATATTGTAAAGAAAGAAAGAAACCCTTACCTCCACACGTTTACCCCAGCTTGTATTCCCCTGCAAATTTCCGTCTCCAAGCCGCCGTTCCCGCACACCCTTCACACAGGTATACAAATCTAACCCAATGCACATCCATCTTCTCTAGACTTACTCTCAGTCCATTTTTGTCGAATACCTCCTTCCACTTTATCAACCGTTCTTGGAGATCTACTTCACTGTCCGCTACTACCGCCAGGTCGTCTAAAGCAACTTCCGGAGAATGCGCGTCGTACCTAGCACCAATCTCTCCTGCTCTTCCCTGGAAGCCCTTTTCTCTGTCTCCACCCTTCTTGTTTGAGGTCCATTTACACATATAATACACACAAGATGCATTTTCTCCATCATCCATGCAACAACGATCTTCCCTTGCCATCTCCCCACTCTCACTACGTCCTTACTGATTCCCTCTGGTACTATGATACCCACACCATTGCTCTTCCCATCTCCTCCAGCGTGCAGCATCTTATGCCCACCCGCCAGTGCACCCTTCAACTTGATCTCTTGGACGCACAACATTCTTATTTCCTTCCATCCAGTGTTTCCCCAATCGTCACCACATTCGTACTTCGACTTTGGTCACTGCCGGCGGAACTATAACCCGGACCATGCAGATTTCTCACCGCTGCCGGGAGAAGCGGCGCCTCAGCTACCCCGGACGCGGCAGCTAAATCAAGTTCCAGTAAATGTGCCATGCATTCTAGTTTCTCCTAGATCACTTGACTATCATGGATAATGAGCGTGATCTGCCCATTACTATTTCTGCATACTGTAGTTGGCCATATCCACACGCTGGTGGACCATGCACACCTACCTCTGGGGATCAGAGGTGGGTGTACGAGATCCCTAGTACATTCGCCTGGGGCCGCAAGGTGTCCAGTGTACACGTCTACACGACGAGTTTATGCTAAGGTCTTTTCTGAGGAGAGGCTGCTACACTTTCAGCTGCTGTACTTTTCAAAAATAAATACTTTCTGATCATTCTAACTTTGATGGTGCATGTTTGCATGACCTTAGAGCTTACTATGTGAACCTAAGTTAGCTTCTAAGACATGACTGTCACACAAGTGCAGGTGTTACGTGTATTACGATACCGTTTTTTGTGCAGCGCATAATCACGTGGTGTCTCGAGTGTAAATCCGCCAATAATAAACGTCTACGCAACCACGTGACCGACGTCGCACAACGGCGACCTTTTCTTTCTTTATGTTACTGTAGCTGCCCCGAGTATCGAGGAATAAACTCTGCATGATTGAGGATTGTTTAAAGTTACGTTACAAATTAAAACCGGTTACCTTAAAACCAAAATAAAAATTCTGTAAAAGTGTCAAATAGTTTTGAACTGATAAAACGACAATAATCTATTTGGTAATTAGATGTGGTGTCCCATCCCTTCAGTGAAGACCTGGATGAAGGTAGGGATGTAGCTGATGGTACAGGTACAGAGTTCTAGAGTTGGATTGATGACGGGAAGAAGGAGTGTACGTATATGTGTCAATTCTGGAGGTGGGAATTTGTAGCTTTGCTTGATGTGCTCTAGAACTGCGGTTGCTGGGTTCAAGTAAACGTACAGTAAGGCTCACACTGACAAATCCTTTTATGATTTTGTACATCATGCTGACTATGTATGATGGGTTCAGCCTACAGTTACATTTCCCATTGGTGGCCATGTTAACGTTTTGCATGATTATAAGAAAACATGACCATTAAAAATTCTAAGAGTTTTTACCAGTCGCTGGTGTCATCCCACTGACACGCTGGTCGAGTTTTGTCAAACTGTTTTTGTGCAAAGTATCATCTGAACTTTGAAATGATGTCATTTGTCAGTTGGTATACCTGTTGCGCAAGGACACAGTGGCCATTAGGCAGGATGTACTCATATTTTGGAAACCGGGGAATTTCATGGCAGAAATGCAGGGGGGGGGTCAGGTGTTGAAGCAATTTGTGGGAAAAAGTGGTATTAAATTTTCACGAATTTCACACAGCAGGTGTCGTGGTTGGTCTGTCATGTGCTGTACAAATTTAAAGAAAATTGTGGGAGAAATTTTCTATTGAGGCATAAGAACATTTTTTTATAATGGTCGTCTATGGGAAAATGGCCCGTTCCCAGTTGGAGCTGTGCAACCAATGCAGAGGTGCAGTCTCCAGCCACATCCCGTCACGTGACTTCTGATGGTCGCGCCACCCAGTTGATAGTGGCGGAACTAATTTAGCACCCCAAGTATATATATTTGGTACTCTAGTTGCACCACCTGGTGGATAATATATGAACTAATGTTCGTACTAAACTTCTAAAGCGCTCTTAATGGATAGCTTACGAACTAATTTGCGTACTAAAAATGTATATTATTTTCGCCTAGCGCTCATTTCCGATTGTGCATGCACAGTGACCCACATCCGAAAGCGGCATCATCCGTTTGAACCAATTGATGTACTAAATAGTGCCTTATGTTGACCAAAAATTAACTGATAGGCGCCTCTAGCGGATACAACTCCCAGTCCTTGACACAGGGTTTGCTCTCAACGGTATGGCCACCGGGGAGCCGCTCTCGACGGTACGGTCACCATACCATTATAGCAACGTGCTAACAAACAATTATTAAAGAATCTTGGCTACCCGAGTTGAGAAAACATCCTTTGGTTGTTAACATTTTCGGCATGGTCGACAAACATTGCAAAATTGGCTGTAAAATCTTACTGATGTCGCAAATCAGGAAGAAAAAAAGACACCCCCCGATTAACAATCTTCTTTTTACCGTTTATTCCCTATTAGGAGTGGCCGCTCGGATTCTCCTCCTGTCCTGTCCATTGCATTGCGTCCTTCTCCACAATCGTAACCTTGCCGTCCCCTGCTGCGTCTTCCTTCTATCTACAACATGTCCGAAGTTCTGAACCACCTCAATCTGATCTTTCGTAGTTCATCAGTTATGTATAACACATCTATTTCCTTTCTTGTTTCTTCATTGCGTCTTCTCTCCATCAAAGGTATTCCGCAATCCATTTAGCATTCTCATCTCTGTTCTCTCGAGTATTCTTTCTTCATCATTGTAGGTGGCCCATGTCTCTGCACCATACCCCATAACAAGTCTTACTATAGTCTTGTAAGTCTTTGTTTTCAATTTCACTGGCATTCTGTTGTTGCACACAGCTGCTAACATGTCATGGCATTTCGCCCAAGCTGACTTAACTATGTTCCTGGCGTTTTCTTCGCATCCTCCTTGGCTGATCACATATCCCAGATAACGAAAGCTTTCGACTTTCCCTGTAACTTATGTAATCCTGATATCTTCTTTTTTCTCCCGACCATTCATCAACTCTTCAGTATTCTCCACGTTTACTCTTAAGCCATGCCGATCCAACTCCTTCCACTTTATTAGCCTCTGGTGCAGGTTTTCTTTACCCTCCGCCACGATAACAAGGTATCCGCATATACCAGTTATGCTTCTCTCCATTGCGGCCTGGCTTAGCACATCCATGATGAACAGTGGCGGATTTAATACCGATACTTGGTGCAGCAACAAAAAAATCCTTGTTCTAATGTTTGTTTCAACTATGGGATCAAACTTAGACCAAACGTTGAAGATCGAAGCTCAGTAGGCGAGCAGTGAGCAGTGAATGAAAATATGTCGGTTGTGAAAGTGCCTACTATGTAAAAGCATGGATCTTGCAAATAATACGATACCGGATAGGAAGCCAATAGAGACATTTCAGAAGTGGCAGTGAGTGCGAGAAATGAGGAGACTAGGTATAACTACCTTTGCCAAAAAAAATGCACAAGTTGAAATTTTGTGATATCATTACGACCAATATTGCAGAAAAAATAAATGGCAGTAGTCTAGTGTACTGGTAACAAGAGCAGTTGCAATAGGTTTTGCAACAGAAATATGCAAATACAGATTAATACGGCGAAGATCAGTAACAACGACATCGAAGTATTCATACAATTAATATGGTTTATGTTGAAAAAATATACAACAGTTGTTTTCGGTAGAAATATTTTCTCATTTATTTACATTTAAACACAATAACTGACAGCACAATATGTTATGCAAATAATGGAAACAATCATACTACGCAATTTAAGTAAATTACACTATTAGTAATCTATGTACGTAGGTGAGGCTCAGTTTGTGAAACCAAGAATCGGCTCTACACATTTATGAGTTAGTGTTGTATTTGCTCAAGCATTGCAAACAATAATAGGACGTGTAAAGGTAGTAGTGGGACTGTCATCGGTGTCACTATGTGTAGTATAATGTATTTTCTTCTGTACAACTTCTGTTCAAACCTCGGTCATTATACAGCATGGTGGCACTGGTTTTCACGTTCTACGCCTCTAATACGGTTTAAAAACTCAAAAAGACAACTGTATGTTTGGAAGAAATAAACGTTGTCAAAGCTACCTACGCGATATAGTTCAAATAAAACGAACTTTAAAGACAGGATATTACGAAACATTCACGGCGGGCGATAATACCTATATTTAACAAACAGTTGCGCTTCCAACGTACGGAACGAACGTGTTTAGTGACATAAACGTTCAAAGATGCAACCTGAACAGGATCGTGACCTCCCGGGAGCACAAATGTTTGGGGCGCTGACAGGGTTTGCCATTACCAACCACGTTCGAAGGGGCAAAGTCACCAAGACAGGAAGAACTTTAGATAAAGTGGTTTAAAAGGTTCGCTCGATACAGAATCGCTTCAGGTCTCCACAACAAACCAGAAGCTGAACGAGTCACAACATTGCTATATGCCATGGGAAATTGTACTGATGACATTCTTACAACACTGAGAATCGATTAAGTTAATGCAGCAAACAAAGAACAGATGCATTGAACGAGTATTATAATGCAAGAAAAAATATCATCATGGAAAGAGCGAAGTTCAACAAAAGATGCCAAAAGCCAGGTGAACCGATCGAACAGTTTATACAACACTTGTATCGCATCTTAGATGATTGTGAGTACGGTGCATTAAAGGACCATCTAATCAGGGACCGTATCGTTGCGGGCGTACTCGATGATACGCTCTCAGACAGATTCCAGTCAAAAGCCGACTTAACCCTGGCAGAAGCAGTTCAGCAAGCGGAGACTCGGGAGCAAGACCGCGTTTTGATTCGGGGTCACCTGGAAACGACAAACTTTGTGCATACGACATAATCGTGAGAAATACCTAGCTAGAGGTACGATCTGCAACAAATGCAAGAGAAAAGATCATTTTGCACAAGCCTTCACAGGATTTCAGCCAAAGAATATCCACGAGGTGAAAGGTGAATGAAGATATCGAAATCCCATTTCCCGGAGAAATCGATGAGCAAGGTGATTACTGGTCGGCCGACATCTCAGTAAATGGACATCCAACTCGTTTCAAACTAGACACTGGTGCGGGTGTGTCGGTACAGAGCGATCAAACTCCGACAAACAAAACTCAGAGGACCAGGCAGAATATAACTTCCAGTGATCGGAACTCTGAAATAACTCTGCGCTTCTGCAAAATCAATCGACGTCACTCCTGAGCAAAGCTGCATGTGTATCCCTAAAGATCGTTTCACGCTTTGATGAAATCAGCAAAGGCACACCTGTGGAAAACCTCACTTCAAAGCTGAGTTCCTAAAACTGTTCACATAACTTGGTGAACTGAACACAGACTACCATATTACTCTTCAACCCGGGGCTGAGCCTTTTTGTCTGCTTACCGCAAGAAAAATCCCCCACTCCTTACTCCAAAAGGCAATGAAGGAGCTGGACTCTGTGCTGGAGCAAGAACTAATCAGCCCAGATACAGCGCCAACTGAATGTTGCTCCGGGATGGTGCCTGTTCCCAAGCCGGATGGTCCAGTGAGGGTCTGCGTAAACATCATAAAACTCTACCAAGCAGTGCTTCGAGAGATACATCCCATGATGTCAGTGGAAGAAAGTCTAGCAAAATTCGGGAAGAGTAAGATCTTCACCAAAACTCGGGAAGAGTAAGATCTTCACCAAGTCCTTGCTTATCTTCTATTCCTTGCTCCGGGAAGAGTAAGATCTTCACCAAGTCCTTGTTTATCTTCAAAACTCAGGAAGAGTAAGATCTTCACCAAGTAGGATGCAAACAGTGGTTTCTGGAAATGTATCTGCCTCTGTGCGAGGAATCACATCTGTTGACAATCTTCATCACGTCCTTTGGTAGGTTTGCCTTCAACCGCCTACCATTCGGCATAAGTTCCGCAAATGAGATATTCCAGCGTCACCTGTCACGCATGTTGGAAGGGATGGAATGAGTCGTCTGTCACATGGACAACATCCTGGTCCATGTGACAGACCAGGAACAGCACGACGAAAGTTAGAGCAGTCCTACAGCGCCTACAAGACGTTACAAGACGCTACAAGACGCCTACAAGACGCTGCACTTACTCTAAACAACAAGTGTGAGTTCTCCACGATCTGTCAAGTTCCTGGGCCACATCATCGGTGATTCGGGAATCAAAGCTGATCCAAGGAAGACACAACAATTAAAGACTTTCACAGAGCGACAACATTTTCTGGGGATGGTCAACCAGCTTGGGAATTTTTCTCAAAGCTAGCTAAACTGAATGAGCCACTACGTCAACTACTTCACAATGATACAGTCTGGATGTGGGGAGAAGCTCAACAGCAAACCTTCACGCAGCTCAAGAACATTCTACTCTCCACAGAAGTCCTTGCCCATTATGATCCACACTGTCATAGCTGCAGATGCATCAGCCACAGGCGTCGGTGCGGCATTGGTCCAGGTACAAGAAGATGGTTCTCATCGATCCATCTTCTACGCTTCAAGAAGCCTGTCGGAGACCGAGAAGAGATACGCTATGATAGAAAAGAGGCCCTATCAACAACATGGGCATGCGAACGTTTCTCTGAATATCTCACCGGCTTACAGTTCACAGTGGAAACAGACCACAAACCGCTCTCAACAAAAGACATAGCGACAGTGTCAATAAGGATACAATGTTTCAAGATGCGTTTGATGAGGTCTAATCCCGAAATGCGGTACGTACCAGGGGAAACTCAGACAACTGCATCGTGCCCGTAATCGTGCCCGTAATCTCCCACAACTGCCTAGAGCTCCAAGTAGCGAAGCAACAAAACATGAAGATGCATTCATCGAAGAAGTGGAAATGCACACAAATAAAATGATCCCAAATGCAGGGCCAGAGCAAGAAACTGTATCTCGTGGCCAGACATGTCAAAAAGCATTGAAGAGATGGCATCAAAATGCTTTACATGCAACAAGGAGAAGCCTACTCCTACATAAAGCTTTATTCCGTCCTCCTTCCCATCAAGCCCTTGGGAAAGACAGGGAATGGACTTGGAGGAAGTGAAAGGTACAAGTTATCTCGTCGACTATTGTTCGCGATGGCTGGAGGTGAAGAGGGAGGTGAAGAGGGAGGTGAAGATGGAGGTGAAGAAGCTCAACAGCCAGTCATCTGAGTCTGTCACGGCACACCTGGGATTCTGATATCCGACAACGGATCTCAATTCAGCTCAGAGACTTTCCAAACCTTTGTGAAAAAATATGGCGTAGTACATGCAACGAGCTCACCAAGATACACACAAGATACACACAAGCAAACGGAGAAGCTGGCAGTGGCAGTGCGTACAGCGAAACAACTCTTCAAAAAGAATGAAGATCCATATCTGGCACTACTCAACTATCGAGCTACACCACGACAGAACGGACTGTCACTGGGCGAACTTCTCATGGAACGAAGATTTCGTACCCAACTGCCAGTCCTTCCGAGTACATTAAAGCCAAGAATGAAAACCCTGGACCTGCAGAAAGAAGCAGTCACGGCGAGAAGTACAAAGTGAGACAAGGAGACAAATTTAATGAGCGGCATCTTGCCCGTAATCTCCCACAACTCAAATCAGGTGATTCGGTATTATGCAAGGTACCAAAACCACCATGGTTATGTGGTAAATCGTGCCAACAATCCCCGATCCTACTTAGTACAAACCAGTCAGGGGACTGTGAGACGAAATCGTTCAGCTCTGGTCTCAACACAGGAGACAACATCAACTGATTCAACACCAGCGACGCACACTAACAGACAGCGCAGCTTCCCCTTCGCCAAGAAAAGACACAATAGCAACTTCCCCCTCTCCAAGAAAAGATAAATTAGCAGCTTCCCCCTCTCCAAGAAAAGAGACATTGGCAGCTCCTACCTACCGCGTGAGAGTTACCCGATCTGGTAGAGCAGTGGAGATGACAAAACGGTTGGATCTGTGACGAAATAGTTAAGTTCACAAAACAGTAGACTTTATTCTTTAAAGGAAGATGTAATATAATGTACCTACGTACTAATATTAAAAAAATTCCGTTCTAAACTCGGCTCGCCTCGTCATTATACAGCACTATTATTCACGCTGACGTCTGTATGTTGGGTGTCGGGTAGACGTGGAAATGTTTGGTGAGACGTAAGACACGGCTTAGTAATCATGATAAATATGTACATAACCATGTTGGGCCTCCGGAGTGCCGCAATGACCAGCGCCACCCAGACGAGCATCACCCCGTGCCTGTCCTACCAGTTCACACTATGTTTCACCGAAGATGCTGTCTGAGCGCTGGTCGTCCTGGTCATCCTTGGAGTCGCCCTCACTGCCGCCGTCCAGCTGCTCCAGGTCCGCAGCCACATCCACCTTGCCGGCATTTGACGTCACCAGAAGCAGCCTGCAACGAGCAATCCAGCTCAGACAAACATACACAAGCAAAACAGGTGTTTAGTCAATGTAGTAACTTAGAGGACGTATTGTTTTTTATAGCCTGAATCAATTAATGACGACGTTCAGATTAAGCATGTCACAAAGTCATAGTAACATGTCTTCAAAGAGCATATTCTTCGTACCTGAAACAATTCTTTATAAACAAAAGTCCGCACGCACAAACATGGACGCACGTATGGTATAATACATAATATACTTGTGCACAAAAGACATAGATGGCTAACGCTGGCTCTGATGAGTAACAATACTTGCCCGAAGATAACGATAGGGATAAGAAAGAGTGCTCCAACGAAGAAGGCGTTGACGAAGAAGAAGGATGTCTCGGTGAGTGGCGGGTAGACGAGGAAAGCCAGGAAGATAGCCGTCGTCTCACTGAGCGATATCAAGGCGAAGGCAACACCTAGCCAACACATAGCCAACACCTAGCCAACACCTAGCCAACACATAGCCAACACATAGCCAACACCTAGCCAACACATAGCCAACACCTAGCCAACACAAGCTCACATTGACTAGCTTCGTCAAGGGTGTGTGTTGTGTTGTACAGATGAATGTTTTCATACACATCGTGTATATTAATTGTCGTTTGTTGCGCGTGACTGCACAATGTGTTGGTCGTATCCTTTCGGACCACTAAACCGTCCGAAATATACAGTAGGCCTACATTAAAATATACAGTAGGCCTACATTAAAATATACAGTATGCCTACATTAAAATATACAGTAGGCCTACATTAAAATAACTACTAATTACACTGTCCGAATGTCTGGGAACTCGAGCGTGTCCCGTTAATCTACACCGCATTATTAACGTCGTTAATTGTCCATTAATTATGCTGTATGGAGATTAGATGTCTATGCATGTCCGAAGTATTAATTTACTTTTGTTACCATACATATAGTATGCTGGATAGAAATAATTTTGGGGTCGAATCGTATTAGATACGAATCACTTTCCTACTAATAGAATTGAAACAATTGTGTGTATATTACCACGTTGGTGCGGCTTGATGTGCTTGGAAGCAATGGACAGCAAGACTGGGCAGGGGACAGCGTGGAAGACAAGCAGGCCGGCAGCTGTTGGTAAAAACGAAACATCTTCAATATATGAATGTGTTAAGTACTATGCACACGCGTGTTAAGTACTGGCACGCTCGCTCGCACGCACGCACGCACGCACGCACGCATGCACGCACACACAGAGAACATAAACCTATACCTATGTCTACATATATACGACTGTTAACATCCGTTTTTTAGGCCGCTACTGTGTGTACTGGCTTAATTAATTAATGTCACAAAACAATTTTATAATAATATTGTGTACTCGGATTCGAACACAGGTCGTAATGTTGAATATGACATTCAAGCCTACTTCACTTCTAGGAGTACCTGCACATAGCTGATTCTTGAAGAAATATAATTATTATAATGATTCCAAGTGAAGATGGGGTCCAATATATATGCCGTACAATAAAACGTATCAAACTGTATAAACAAATCTGTCCATTTAAAACGAAACAACATCATTGTTTTCTGAGTTGAGCGTCCAGTTAGTTGCAACGGAATCACGTGCCTTACCAACAAGTAATTCCCACGAATGGCTAGAGAAACTCATAATGATGCTGCCCGCCAGTGCTGACGTCATGCCAATGAGTCCAACCTTGTAGTCCCCCAGGAAGTACGCGAGCACTGTGGCCATCAGTAACCCTGTATGAAACAACACTGAGCATAAGTCATGCAGCTGAGAGTACTCAAGCACGTTGAGCGTGTGCGTGTGTGTACGTGCGTGCGTGCGTGTGTGTGTGTGTGTTTGTGTGTGTGTGTGTGTGCGTGCGTGCGTGCGTGCGTGCGTGTGTGTGCGCCTGTGTGCCCCTGTGTGTACTCTTGCCCGTCGGGCATGAGTGCGTGACACCTGTGTTATTCGCATTTACAAAGCACACAGACCCCGCGAAACCGACCTGCGACTGCGACGGCCTGCATGCCCCCGAGGTACAGCCATCCGACGAGTGGCCGTACACACAGCGGTTCTCTCTCAGCCACGGCCAGCACGACGAGGAAGAAGCCGCCCTCGACTAGGGCGAAGCTGGCGTAGCCGATGAGTGCCATCACGTAGACGCGGTTGATGAGACTACGCAAGTTGTTGCAGGCTAAGTCCTCGAGCAAGGTAGCCAGGCCCCCCGGACGGTACTCGCGGTCGAGGGGGTTCGACTCACTCATCAGATGAATGACGAGTTTACCGAGCAAGACGGTAAAGGCGAAGCCGAGCCACATACACGGCTGGAAGCCCTGGTAGACAGTCGCACAGAGTAAACGTACACAGTCTGACCGTTGTTTTTATCGTAAAATCATGCTATATAGAATAAAATACAGCTGTGTATATGTAATCTAGCACCGTGACACCGCACACACACCGTGACACACCACACACACCGTGACACCGCACACACGCACGCACGCACGCACGCACACACACACACACACACACACCGGGACCGCCCAAGTGTGTTTTAATGAGCCAGTGTTTTATATAATGTGACCGTTATTTATTTAATTAGAAAGTTTCGACTCGAATATCATTGCATGCTGAACGGCAATTTATAAACAGAAAACGGTCAAATTAGATTTAAAAATAAAATTGTGGTTTATTAAAACACATTTAGGTTGTCAATATGTTAGAACACATTTTAGTTTATAATATATAACATAAGTTAAGATGACAATAATCAGACTGTATCCCTGTGAAGTTATCATTTGTCATTATTTACAAGCAAAAGGCACCATGCTCCCTAAATGCATAACATAAACGCCCGCCCGCCCGCCCGCCCGCCCGCCCGCCCGCCCGCCCGCCCGCCCGCCCGCCCGCCCGCCCGCCCGCCCGCCCGCCCGCCCGCCCGCCCGCCCGCCCGCCCGCCCGCCCGCCCGCCCGCCCGCCCGCCCGCCCGCCCGCCCGCCCGCCCGCCCGCCCGCCCGCCCGCCCGCCCGCCCGCCCGCCCGCCCGCCCGCCCGCCCGCCCGCCCGCCCGCCCGCCCGCCCGCCCGCCCGCCCGCCCGCCCGCCCGCCCGCCCGCCCGCCCGCCCGCCCGCCCGCCCGCCCGCCCGCCCGCCCGCCCGCCCGCCCGCCCGCCCGCCCGCCCGCCCGCCCGCCCGCCCGCCCGCCCGCCCGCCCGCCCGCCCGCCCGCCCGCCCGCCCGCCCGCCCCGCCCGCCCGCCCGCCCGCCCGCCCGCCCGCCCGCCCGCCCGCCCGCCCGCCCGCCCGCCCGCCCGCCCGCCCGCCCGCCCGCCCGCCCGCCCGCCCGCCCGCCCGCCGCCGCCCGCCCGCCCGCCCGCCCGCCCGCCCGCCCGCCCGCCCGCCCGCCCGCCCGCCCGCCCGCCCGCCCGCCCGCCCGCCCGCCCGCCCGCCCGCCCGCCCGCCCGCCCGCCCGCCCGCCCGCCCATCCGTCGCACCTTTACTTGGAGCCATGTGGGGATAATTAGAGATGACATCGTCGCCGCCACCTGGCGGAAAACTTCCATGGTGATCATACGCTGCGTTCGCTGTTTTACCGGCGACGTGTCGGAGATGAACGCGGTCATCGCGATGCGGGCGGCGCCATCGCCGCCCGTCAGGCCTGAGATAACAGCACCAGCGTAGATGAATGACAGTGTGCCAGGCTGTAGATTGAAGTCGAGCAGGAAACCGAGCCAGAATGCAGCCAGGCCAACTAGCGGTGCCCAAAGGAGTAGACGCCTTCGCCCGTTGTTGTCCGTGCGCACTCCGAGAAGCATAACGACGAGCACGGATGGCAGATACTCAGCCAAGTATATCTGTCGGCAATCACCACAAACTTCAACTCATGCAGCATATTGAACCCCTTGTTACGTTCCTCATTGTATGCTTCCCCCAATTTCGCTAGGACAGTCATTAAAACAGTTTTATTGAGTAATTGATAAAACACGTGCAATCACCAAACTATTGTTCAAATACTTGGGGACATCAGTTGATCAATCGAGGAGATTTCTATCTTTTTCATACTAACACGTTTTAATTAGTCAAGATGTTAGATAAGCTAGAATGCCACTTTAACATTAATTTACTTTTTTAATATACTTTCTAAGAAGAAATTATCAAATGTCACAGCAAATAATTTCTTACATTTCATTCGCACATGGTAATTTTGATTCGCAAACCATTATTTTTAAACATCGCCCTGTAATAATTGGATGATTCCTACCTTCGTCAGTTCGACGTCGACTTCGTGTTGTATGTTCAACATGGCTGAGGTTGAGTTGTTGGCCATGCAGGAGTGGTGTAGCGAGATGTCCACCTTCGGCAATATCTTCGGAGGCGTCGTCTCCAGGTTGGTACCGTCCGGTAATATGGCGATACCATACTTAACTGCTCTAATGTACTCAATCATGAGTGGCAATGTTGACTGTCGCGCAAAGAAATATAGCGCGAAGTAGATCTCCAATCTCCCGTCCAGCCATTCACAGTACATCGTGACGTGTCTGTTACAAGCTCTCTATTTCCACTGTCCACGGAACAACACTTATTGTGATATTTAGTTTTCAGTCTAGGCCGAGCCGACAACACAGTTTTCTATAAAATAATACATATCCTTCGTTGGTGTTCGCGCTTGTTCCTGTGGGTCTCACGCCGTTTTCGAACAACAAACGAACAAAGTGCTAATTCGTCGAACGTACTACTGTTGTCCGTGTCCGTTCGGGACACTACAGCATATTTCTGTGTGTTCAAATATGATACCAATAATGGTGTTTCTTCAATTTCGTACAGTCTTGTGGACGAAGTTACATCACAGCGAACAGAAATGAGTATTGGCAACTGTCATTATGTATGCCACCGACTGTTGACATTGCCGGGGCATCATCTCCACCTGGCTGGCTTCAAGTGTTTCTTGCATGCCTGGCCCTGCGGTGCCACGTCTTGAATGACCTGTGAACGTTCCTGTCTATTCTTGTCGACTACGATAGTGTCATTGTTTGTGTTCTCGTTCTGTTTGACTGTGCATATTTCTCATTGAATCACACACCTGAATCTCATGCTAAATCTGTTACACGAAAAAACACGGACCACGTAAAGTCGTCGTCGGCATGTTGTCGTTGAATAAACTTAGTCGCAACAACTAGCAGTGTGTTGCTGTACGGCTACAAGCTACAAGCACAATACGATTAGATTAATGCTCGGCCAAGTACAAACACCGACAAATGGAGCGGAACGGTAGGCCGAATGCATTACTCTCTACCACAAGTCCCTTGTACTTGACTCTCATTGTAACTTCTCGTGAAGTGGCATTCGGCAAAGTCTGTGCAAGGACAGAGCAGATATTCATTTAACCGGGGCGTCTATAATGTTTTTCTCAGTTACCCAAATTCAACCTTGTAACGACTCAATTTTAAGTTAGAGAATTAAAAACCTACTTTCAAGTATATGTTCAAGTTCAAAGACAATTTAAGAAAATGTAAATACCAGGTTGATCATTAGGCTCATTTAAAAATCTTAAGAGCCTTTTGGATGTGTTCATAACGCGACTGCACTTCGAAGGCATACAAACTCCGTAATGTGATTATATAAGTTTAGTTGACTTTGTTTTCGTCGCCACTGCTATTGCCTTTGTTCCATACAGACCAAGCCCAGAACAGAGAGACCTTCATTATGACCAAAAAATATGGGTTAAAATCAAAAGGCGATTACGAAGAGATCAAATATACTTTGTTTAAGATACAGAAGGTTTACTACATTTGTTCTCACTTAAAAAGATAGAAAAACTGGAGGACACGAAATAACGTGAAGTGAAATAACTGTGTACAGTATATATCAGAAAGTACTAATTCAGAGGACGATTAATGAATGGAACACATTATCTCAGGGGTGCATATTATACATAAAGAAAGACAATTGGACTTCCGATATGCCGATGGTTTCTTTGTGCACTTGCCATCTGGGGTGGACTGGTCGAGTGGATATCACGCCGGATGCCTGCAAACAAGCAAATCTCAAAGTGACCAATTAGCACCCTGAATGTACAGTGCGAACTAATCGTGAAGCGATTGCAATCCAAAAGCCTGATCATTGTCTTGTTGCGGTGTTCCTCTATACAGGCTACGCTCGATCTGTCTCACCGACGTGTTGTGACGTGTTGTGCCGTGTTGTGCCGCGTTGACATTGTGGCAGTGATAATTAATAGTGCCTGCCCAGACTTGTGTCGCTCGTACACATACGTACAGGTGGATCTAGGCTTGTTGGCATCTAATTGCTTCTCACCGGCACTACCCATTTCATATGGTGTTCCTCAGGGTTCTGTTCTTGGACCATTACGTTTTACTTTTTGCACTACTCCACTCAGCCCAGTCATTCAAACTCACTACTTGGACCACCATCTATATGCAGGTGATACATAGATTTACCTTTCCTACCCCCCCCCCCGATACAAATTGTTCCTTAAACCAGCTCAGGGATTGTCTCCAGAATATGTTCCACTGGATGACTGACAGCAAATTAAAGTTATTATTGGTACACAAAAGCAGCGTGGTAAACTTGATTGTTTTTTTTCAACACCTATGCTGAGCCAGAATTTCACACCGGCCGTCACAGCACGGAATTTTGGAATAATTTTTAATAATAATTTTAATTTTAGACACAATATTTCACAAACTTGTCGTTGCTACTTTTATCATATTCGTGACTTTCGTCGCATTCGCCGATATATGTGTTTTGCAGTTATTGCAACTGCTCTTGTTAGCAGTACACTTGACTGTTGCAATTCCCTTTATCATAATATTGCTCTCATGGACATATTGAAACTTCAACGTTTGCAAAATTGTTTGGCATGGTTACCTGGTCTCCTCGTTTTTCTCATTCAGCACCGCTTCTTAAATAATTACATTGGCTCCCTGTCCGATATCGCATTATTGTTAAGATCTGTACAATTACCTATACATTTTACATTCACTGCTCACATTTACATTCACTGCTCATTCCTGCAAGGCAACCCATACAGTTTCGATCATCTAATTCTAATCTACTGTTTGTTCCCAGTGTTAAGACAAATGTCTAGAGCTTTTTCAGTTGTTGCACCAACTATGTGGAACTCACTCCATGTTAAGCATGTAGGAAATATAACAACATTTCGCCGTAAACTAAAAACATGTTTAAACTTGCTTATCTTCCATAGCTCCCAGCGTACCAATGCAACGCAATAGAAGTATTTTATATATTATTATTATTATTATCATTATTATTATTAAAAAGCAACTCAGCCAAACATTAAGGTGAGACACGGCCACTTAATATTTTGTTATGTTTGCACACATTTTTTTCCTGCCCAAACTGTAGAGTGGGTCTGAGTAAAAACATATTGAATGTTTTTTGTCAGACCCTCAGTTTCCACGATAACAAACAACATGGCGGCCATTTTGAGTATTCATTCTTTTACACAACTGGTAGAACAATTTGAATAACAGTTGTTATTGTTTTTTAATAAATGTTTTGTAACTTCTAGAAAATACTTATTTTGGGCAACAAACTGGCCCATCCCACATAGACTAGACATCCCACATAGACTTGACTCACAGTCAAGCTACAAGGCGCTGGCCCTTCCTACAAAGACTAGGACGTCACAGCACGAAGACGTACCTTTAAGTCGTGCTGACTGGCCCTTTCTCATAAACTAGTAATGTAGAGAAGACGACCTTACTTGACAGGCGTGCAGAGAAGCTAACCCTTCGGACTTTGATCAGTATTTTGCGCTATTTGGTCTTACAAGACCTGACTATGATGGCATGCATGGATGTCTTACGTAGCTGACGGTCATGCAGGAGTGCTTGCCTCATCCCACATTTGAAACGAGGGACTCTCTTCTCTGCTTCTGAAGTCCATATGTTCTTTATTTCTAGACTCTTCATCCTTTAGGTTACAGATGTGTCTATGAAAATAGCAAGTTTGGGGAATATCCACAAACTGTACCAGTGATTAAACCAGAATGGAATATTTTAGTTTCTGGTTTTGACATGCATATCAATTGCAGACATCCAGATCAGTGTTTCATGTTCAATCATTATTACCCTACAGCCAAATTTGGCCATTATCAGTTTGATAAAAAAAAATGCTAATGTAGGTCTGTATAATAAGGATTAAATTATTAAACTAAGCAAACATGACATTCTATTATGAGCAGAGTCCTGTATTTTCAGACGCATACTAATCTGTCTTATTCTTGGACAAGTCACAAACATTTGGCAAATACGATATCAAAACATCAATAAGCTTCATCACGACATCACTTAAGAAACGGTAACTAGTAAAAGCAATTAGTTTTCAATGCTACACCGATCGACGAAGCGTGGCCGTTGTCGAGTGCCGTCGTGTCATGTGACAACAATACACATAGTCAGACGTAAAATCGTATTTATTATTGCATTCCGAAGTGGTGTTGCTTTCAGCGAAATACTGTAACAATGTTTATTATCAGGCAATTTTTTTAATAAAATATAATTTAGCATAGTTGGCTCCATAGAGATGTAATATGGGATATAAATTATATATGGCGATTTTAGTTGTCAATGGTTGAAACTATCTACAATGTATGCCTACCGGGGGGTAGATGTTGATGGCGCATCTCATTGTGGAGCATACATTAATTTACAACCCTCTTTGAAGAACACACCGGACTGTATTAGTACACTGAAACTAATGATGAACTAGCACATGATGTATTAGTACACTGAAACTAATGATGAACTAACACATGATGTATTAGTACACTGAAACTAATGATGAACTAACACATGATGTATTAGTACACTGAAACTAATGATGAACTAACACATGATGTATTAGTACACTGAAACTAATGATGAACTAACACATGATGTATTAGTACACTGAAACTAATGATGAACTAACACATGATGTATTAGTACACTGAAACTAATGATGAACTAACACATGATGTATTAGTACACTGAAACTAATGATGAACTAACACATGATGTATTAGTACACTGAAACTAATGATGAACTAACACATGATGTATTAGTACACTGAAACTAATGATGAACTAACACATGATGTATTAGTACACTGAAACTAATGATGAACTAACACATGATGTATTAGTACACTGAAACTAATGATGAACTAACACATGATGTATTAGTACACTGAAACTAATGATGAACTAACACATAATGTATTATTACACTGAAACTAACAATGAACTAACACATAATGCGAACAAGTTGGCACTTCGTGGGTTGTCATCATTAAGACGAGCTCACATTCAAAATGTGTCACACCTGTATACACGTCTTCTGTTTCCGCGAATAATTCAGTGCAGTATAAGCATTTGTTTTTATCTTAATTTCTTTAACGCTTCAGCCGTGCAATGGCCTCTCCCCTCCCTGTGCCACCCTGTTTCGTCGATGTAGTCTTCTCAGACGGTGTTTTTCATTTCTCGGACGACATTATTGCACTGCCATTTTTGTTTTATAGTTTTTCTTTGCACGAACCTATGTTCCAT
This sequence comes from Lamellibrachia satsuma, assembly GCA_033239005.1. Classification (NCBI taxonomy): domain Eukaryota; kingdom Metazoa; phylum Annelida; class Polychaeta; order Sabellida; family Siboglinidae; genus Lamellibrachia; species Lamellibrachia satsuma. The sequence continues at coordinate 3,212,757 of BSQZ01000063.1, read as the reverse complement.
ACTAATTACTAATACCGTTTTGGGTTGCACGACGTGAAGCCGCGTGACCCGTTGATAACCCCGTTTTTTCGTTCCACCCCACTGAATAAAGATGTGTGTTTTAAAAGTGGCATTGTTTTTAAATGTCACCTGTTGGTCCACGACCAACAGGGAACACGATAGGACATCCAGTTATTATGACTGTCGTCCCTCTAAGGAAGACCACCGGTTTCCCTGCATGTTTGGGGATCGGAGTTGTGTCAAAGGCCGTCAAAAAATGTGCTATCCCATTTTGCCAGTACACAACTGACCCATTTTATCGAAGCAGATATGTAAAATATGAAATGATTTTTCTATGTTTTCGCTCAAGCTAATTAAAAAAAACAAAGACATAGCAGTAGTCATCATCACTGCGTCTAACAAGCACTTTGTCTTCCATAGACGTACACTTACATGAACAAATTTAAAAGAGGATTTTTACAGAACGCAACGTTTGCAAGCGACTTTGTAGGATCGATATTATGTGTATATCGTATACGTACACACATTTTTGTGGCAACAACTGGTTTCGATATATGGCCATTTTGTCCTAATAATCCGTTTTGCCCGCATTTACCCTATCCGCTCTCTTGCATTATAAGCCTACAATTCCCTGTATCCTATTTGTATATATTCTTTTGATCAGTAGCCAACAACATTAATTAATGATCTTTATTGATATTCGTGCTAAAAAAAACAGCTTAACAATTGAGTGACCATATTAGTCATTCCGCCACACATCGGCAGTCCACAGTCCACAGTCCACAGTCAAACAGATCTTCACCGATTTAGTCAACTATGCCACCTGCCTTCCATTTATCGCTTGAAAATTAAAATCAGCTATATGTACACCTAAAGGCTTGACAATGCCTTAAAATCAAGTAGCGATTTTATAAAGCTCATTCAGTGCGGCAGTCAGACTTCGATGTGGGGAAACGCCCATCTTCCCTATCTAGCAAGAAGGCTCGAAAATCGGATCATGCCTGTCAGGTTACAGGTTACAGTGCGTCAGATTACAATTTTAGCTTCACAATTATTCAAAACGTCCTTACCACTAAAGTGGAACTGTGTACAGTGACCACGAGAAACTGAGACAAAAGAAATTAATGTATAGAATATGCGAATGTGATTTTGTAGTAGTGGGATAGATGTATTGACTGCGGGTGATATATTAAAATAATATTCGAATAAAACAATTATGATATTGCAAGCGCCCACCTCTAGGCGTTATGCCCCATAAGTGGGCCCAATGCCTCACTGTATAATTTGACGCACCTCATTTCAGAGGAATTCTACGTAACTATAGTTAACATTAATCATCGAATAAAATATGTTAATACTATGTCACAAATTTTGAAACAATGCATACGTAAACCTCTGAAAGGCTTAGCTGGTTGGGTAACCTAGGGCAGCGCGGCCCCCTATAGCTTAGCTGGTTGGGTAACCAGGAGCAGCGCGGCCCCTATTATAGAAAACATTCAAATTGTACACCACTAAACTATGTTAGCATGTCTTTATTATGTTCATATCATTCATAGACCAACATATGTGTTCAGCAAACAGACAACATAGAATTGCATTTTTAAAATAGTAAGAGTACCCAAAAAACCGTCTTGCCCCATTCCTGCCTTGGGCAATACAGTTCATAACTCCATACCCCGTGTTTTTCGTTTATATGAAGTAACCATTACCTGCAAATAAATTGTATACATGCAAATAGTATGATAGTAATATATTGGGATATTACAATTGTTAAATTTAAATTGGAGTTAACATTATACTATATACCTTGCAATACATATATAACGTAACATTGTTTAGTAATATCCCATCATAAGCATAGCCTACTGGCTAGCAGAACTTAAATTATGCAACGTTCGTGTTATAGCAAGATATAGGGGACATCTAAATAACTATTTCACATTTTTGTTTAGTTAAAGTACCTATGCTGTGGGAGCATTTAAAGCTGTTCAACTTGTTATAATTTGGACTGAGCAAACAATCTCGCAATTCAGGGTTGCGATTTGATGTCATGAATTTATTAAAAGCACATGGCGGTTTGTTTGTAGGGCAAACAGACGCTCGCCATACAGATAGGGCGGTGCTGCTGTTGGTGCTCATTTGCACGGTCTAATTCGATTGTCGCATTCGATTTGCATCAGAATGCCCTCAAATTGTTAACTTAGATGCACAATTCACTAGTGCAAAATGTGTACCGTGAAACAAAAAAAAAGAAGTTATTTCTAGCCTATACATACACATACATACACGCACACGCACGCACGCACGCACGCACGCACGCACGCACGCACATACGCATGCACACACGCACGCACACACATACACACAAATAAAACAAATTATATTATATACGTACATACTACATAATTACGTTCATACATTCATCATTCATACACGCAAGCTCACGTACACACACGCGCGTGCAATTGAAAAAAAATTAGCATGCTACCTATTTACTTTAATACTGAGTATGGAAAATGGGCAACACATGAGAAGTAAATGTATTATAAGTATCATATAATATCATAAGCACTACCTGTTTACTTTAATACTGAGTATGGAAAATGGACAAAACATGAGATATAAATGTAGTATGAATATCATATAATATCATAAGCACTCGAACCTCGTATTTATTTCCCTTTCCATCGAATATACCAACTTCTAAAACAGACACAATTTACACTACTGAAGAGTAACCTGGGAACAAGCAGGGATAACACGCTGTTTGTTGATGTTGTTCTGCCCTACGCGCTTGTTCGCATGGGTGACCTACTTCGGTTTAGCATAGCAACCCGAATACGAGATTACTCAGAGCACTGATCATTGAAAATGTTCAGGATTTTGTAAGTAGACATGTTTTAGCTTTATATTATAGAATATTGAAAGTGGAAAGCCCTGCTCTTCAACAAATGAGATCTGTTATCTCGTTTCATGATGTATGATGTAACTGTACCTGAAACCCTGCTAGTAGTATACGTGCAGGAATGGAGGATCAAAAGAGTGGCCCAGTAAAGAGGTGGTCAGTAACTTCCGGTATAGAGGCTTCTGGGTAGCCCCAGCGCCCCCTAGCGGTAACCTACATCCACCACGAGCGCCCCCTAGCGACTGGAGTTAACGGTCATAACCTTGTGTGTGTGTGTGTGTGTGTGTGTGTGTGTGTGTGTGTGTGTGTGTGTGTGTGTGTGTGTGTGTGTGTGTGTGTGTGTGTGTGTGTGTGTGTGTGTGTGTGTGTGTGTGTGTGTGTGTGTGTGTGTGTGTGTGTGTGTGTGTGTGTGTGTGTGTGTGTGTGTGTGTGTGTGTGTGTGTGTGTGTGTGTGTGTGTGTGTGTGTGTGTGTGTGTGTGTGTGTGTGTGTGTGTGTGTGTGTGTGTGTGGTGACCTATGACCTGTACTGACCAGGTAGTGACCGTGACGATTCATACGTAGTAATTATAGGGTCATTAGTAATCAACTAATTAATAATAGGGGCGTTAATTATATCAACTATCAAAGGGGACTAATGGAGACGAGAAATCAACGCAACACGATAGGGTACGAGTGCACACGTATTTTATTGAGTATAATATAAGCAGCATGGCGATACATCAAGCGTGGTAGCGTGTAATATCACTACAACTACAACTACGATGAATATATATGAATCGACTTGCGTATGTTGACCATCGCGCCAGAGGTCGTGAGCTTAGGGGTGTTTCCACCTCGCCAGAGGCTCGAGGATGACGACGACGACGAGGCGACTTGCGGATGTTTACCATCACGCCAGAGGTCGCGAGCTTACGGGTGGTGCACCACCTCGCCAGAGGCTCGAACGATGATGTGGTGTACTGCTGCTATGAGCGATAATACAGTCTACCACAATATCGCAGCTGTTTTAAGCCAATCAAATACGCGGCAATCATTAACTACTGAATAGGTGCCGAATAGGTTGTTTGTATCATCAGTCTCTGTAAGATACACGATAGTAGGGTATACCCTTTTTCAATAGTCTCATCCAATCGAACACTTCAACATCGTTATTGACCAGATTAGTGTGGAACATGTTTACGAAAGTCTTCATAGAAGAACCTTTACAACGAAACATTACATAAGCAACACAATATTGTCCGCAAACGTTAGACAGAGGACTCTGAAGCCTCTGGGTATTATGAGTCCATTCGGAACGGTGTTTGTTCAGGAAGGTGCGGAACGCTGCGTAACGAGGCGGCAGTCCGTACGAGCAGAAGTATTCGCCGCGTCCGTCGGCGTCCAGGTACAGCGCTATCCAATGTTCGCCTGGTTCGTTGCCGTTGTCGGTGTTGCACACGAAGGCTGCGGGCAGAGTGCCGTCTATCGTAGTGGGTAGTCCGTCTCTGGGTACGACGCCACGAAATATAGTTCTGGTGCATGGGTCCACTGCCAGTAGTCTAGCAATCTGCAGGGTGTCCATTTTAGTAGTCGTAGATGATGTTGCGATTCTTGTCGATTTCCAGCACGGACTCGAGCTCGGCGTAGGCGACGACGCTCACGGTGTTCAGCAGCGCATTGCGGAAATGCACTTCTATGCGCAGGTTGCCCTTTTGTACTAGATGGAAGCAGGGACCATCGCACTGATCGGGGGTCAGGTCGAAACCGAAGAAGGTGTAGCCGTGTCGGTAGTCGCTGCGAGTCAGTCCGTTCCCTTCGTCCTGCCACAACTTACCGGTCGACGAGAACAGACTCATGTAGCTCCTGACAAAGAGGTTGTCTTCGAAATTCGGCTGGAAAGGTTTGGAGGGTATCTGTCGTCCGTCCACGTACACTGCGAGGAAGCTGATGGCGTTGTTCTTGGCGTGAAACGGATTCTTGTCGTACGCTCCGTTGTAGGCATCGTTATCGATGCAGCACAGCACCAGACGTTTCGGCAGGGTGCCGAGGAACAGGTTCTCGTACGTGTGCGAACGAGTGCCGGCAGGAATGGAGTACACCTTGCACTCGACGGACCGCATCGGATACTTGACCGTACTCTTCTCCAAAGCCTTGACGTGTGCTATCTGCACGCTGGGATTCACGGTGACTTTCTTTGCAAACAAACAGGCATTGACTATTTGTATCTTGTAATCGGGGTTGATTCCACCAGCCATGAGTGCAAAAGCAGGTTTACTACGCACCAGTCGGATCTTGACGTCGACGCCGTTGATGAGGAATTTATCCTGCAGAAAGAGGTCCACGTGGAGACGGCCCATCATATCGACAACACGACTCCTCAGGATGTGCCCTCGTCGAGCCACGAACCCTTCGTTAGCTGCGGGTCCGTCGGCTATCTCGCAGGCGTCCATGCGAGTGGCCGTGTCCTTGTGCCACAGCTGACTCGTCAGTTGCGTGTCCTTGGCATCGGGACCGTAGCTGAGCAACGTCTCTATGAAGGCGCGATACGCATACGTGTTGGTCGAAGGGGTCACGAGCGTATTGTTCAGGGAGACGTCGGCTTGACTGATCAGTGCATGCAGCCAGTTATTCACCGGTGCCACGGGATCGGCCAAGTCGATATCATCCCCGTTGGCTCGTGTCACCTTCGCCTGCACGTGCAGTATCGTGTTGGCGAGATCCAGGTAATCGTCTCCCGATCCGGGTATGAGGAATTCTATGGGTCCACCCGAGTCCAGCGAGGACAAGGGCTGATGTTCCACTACGTGACTGTCGATGATGCTGGTCTGAGTGGGGGGTACTGTAAAGAGATCCAGCTCGCTCTTGACCCCTTCACACGACTGTTTATGTACGAATGCCATCGTCGTCGAATATGTCGGCCTCGCGTTTCGTGGACGTCTGTCTCTTGCGTCGTCTCTTTGCTAAAGTGACTCCTTTCTTTGCCGGCGCGCGTTTTATACGTTTTCGAGGACGCACGCCAGGAACCACCATACGCATCAGATTCCTACCGGCATCTGTGACGCGTCGTTTGGTTGCTTTTTTTATGCTCTGTCCAGACATGACGTCGTCGGCTATGCGCACGCCGGTCTTCAACGCTCCCCTTCCCAACGCCACGGCACCTCTCTTGATGAGCGGCATGGCGCTGCGCAGCAGACCGGTGAACAGACTACCTAGTCCATGTCCCCGCTGGTATTGAGCACCGGCGAAGTAGGGCAGCGCACCACCTGCCTGACGCGCGTAATACTCGTTGTAATTCATCTTCAGAACAGTCCGATCCTGCGCCGTCGAAAATGAAGTGTCACGGTCACTCTACCGTACTCGAATGGCACGCGTCGTCCTGTGTCGTCCCTTATATCGATTTCAATCGACTTGAAGTGCGAGTACAACAGAGGCACGTAGTGAATGTTAGTGAACCTGTCGGATACCGTTTCGCCGTGACTTCCGACAACCGGGAGGGCTCGCAACAAAGGCGCGACAGTGTCACCTACTATGCGAGACTCCACGACGTCCGTGTAAACGTATATGGTATCGAACCCTTGATTCATCTGCACCACGTGGTCGGCTTCTTTACGGTAGGTATACGGACCATCGGGAGTGTCTTTGGGTGGCAAAAACACGGTGGCCGACGGTGTGAGACCGAGATTCCTTCCACCTTCCACCTTCTCGTCCGTTGTTATCGTCTCTGCTGTTGCCACCGCTGCTGACATGATCGATCCTAGTAGCGACGGTGGTGCTGGGGCTGCTGCTGACGGACTGGTGACCACCGTCGGTTCGAAACCTAACATTCTTGCCAACGCACTGAGGCGAGGTACAGTGAACTCGGTGCCTGGTGTCATGTGCATCGTCATTTTTTGAGTGACGGGACTGTAGGTCAACTTTGCTCGTATCTTATCCGTCGTCATACTGTCCAGTCCCCTGTTGACGTGATCCATCAATATCGCGGGAGACTTGTAATATCCAGCACTGATCCTTGTACTCGGGGTTAGACCCACAGCAATCGTCTCGTTAAGGAAGAACCAGGTGTCGTACTTTCCTATATTGTACCACGTATGCGGGTACTGTATTTCTGCCAACCCGCATTCCCACTCGCCAGTCAGATCGATAAGTCGAGGTAAGTCTGTGATGTAATGAGCCAACGTATTGTTGGGATACATCTTCATGGAAGCGTTGCTAGGCAGTGTCAGGTAGAAATCAGTCGCCATTACGTCTCAACGTGGGATTGGGGAGCAGGTAACCCAAAGAACTACTCAACAGAGCCGTCCACAGAGTAGAATTCTCGTGGCCTGTGGTCAGATTGTAAATGCTTATGAGAATGACCGTAAACAAGATGAGCACCTGACACAGAAAAACTATTTCCTCTTTAGGACACGCGGTACCGAACAGATGCCAAGGAGTGCTACTATCGCTACCGCTACTGTCCTCTGCGTTCTGCGCGTCAGTACTGTCCTCTAATACTACTACGTCCTCTTGTTCCTCCTGTTCTACGATGGTGAAATCTCGTGTTGTCGTGTCATGTGTCATGTCTCGACTGAAGTCTTACCGAACGCGTGGCTAGTCTTTATAGTAGACTGCACCAGTGCCTTGGCATCGATCCAGCTGTTGAATTTGGAGGGGTAGCCGAACCATTTCACGAAAACTTGATTTCGTCCACCTACCTTGCGACGATCCAGTACCTCTTGCACGTAGAACAGTTTATCGGGGGGTACCAACACTTTCTGCAGCTCCATTTCGTAGAAGGTACCTTCCAGCACTTCGCCGAGATCGTCCTTCAATCGATACACGGGCGGAGCGGAGGGATGAACCTCGTGTATCGTGAAAATCTCTTCGCTCCAATTCGCCGTGTACCCCTTTTCGAACTTACCTTTGTACTTGCTGATACGTACGCGATCCGACACGTGCAACTTGGGCACGCCCTTACCGTTGTGACCGTACAGTCGCTGCCACACCTTTTCCTGATTACGGTAACTCACCTGTGAAGGAGCCATGCCGATACTGCGGTGGTAGCTGTTGTTGTACGAATGCACCAGGTCCTGAAGGATGTTGATGTATCGCCACGTCTGGTGTTTCGTGAAGTATCGCCACATGCGTGTCTTCAACGTCCTGTTGAATCTTTCCACGATGCACGCCTTCGTCTCCGCGTTGTGCGTGGAGAAGTGATGGATGTTGTGCTTCTTCAATAGAGCCTGGACGGATCTATTCAGAAATTCCTTTCCTTGGTCTGTCTGCAACATCTTTGGCCAGCCTTTGCTGAACGTGCTGTCAAGTGCCGCTACCAATGACGCCGCGGACTTGTTCTTCATGGGAACACACCAGGCCACTTTCGAGAAGACGTCGATCACCGTGAGGAGAAAGGTCATACCGTCGTTGTGCTTTTTCAAATGCGACAGATCGACGAGATCGGCCTGCCACTGCTGACGCAGACCGCTCACGATGACGCGTCGTCTCTCGAAACGACGTCTAGCCGGCTTGTGTAGGGTATAGGCGTCCTGTTCCGACAACCATTCCGCGACCTTTTTTCTTGATATGTGCGTGACGCGTCGCAAGGCATCGGGTCCGCCGTAACTACCTACCCTTTTCGGATCGAAGTAGACCGTCCTAAGTGCTCGTTCTTTCTTCGGTGCCATTAAAAGAGTTCCGATGGACTGACGGTTGTGACGTTTACTGCGCAGCACGGTGCGCAGCACGGTTCGTGACGAGTAAGAAAGAGTATGCTGACGTACACCAGAAGCCCCACTACCACACCCAAGACGATGACGAATGATCTATATTCTAGTACTGTGATCATACTCTGCAGAGCAACTGTTGTAAAGATTTCGCACTATGGCGTCAGCAATCAAGTACAGTCCAACGCAAAATACTGTAACAACGACGGAACGGTAATACGCGTCCTGTGGATCGTTCGACATCGCAGTGCACACTGAGCTGTGGACACGTGTTGCAACGACTTTAATGTCTTCCCAACTAGCCAATGACGTCAGTGCCTTGCGTTGACGTTCTGGAGGTGGGGTGAGCATGGAATGTTCCATTTGTCCGCGTCGACGAGCGAGGGGTGACCAACTGAGCGATCTTCTTGCGCTACCACCACCACCAGAGCGAGGAGTAGCCGGTATTCGACGACGACCTGGAGTGGATGTGGTCGGTGTCGGTGCCTGGCGTATGTAGTCTCTCCTGGCGACGTTACCGACCAACTCCATGGGCAGGTTCATGGCACGGAGTTGTCTTGCAAACGGTTGCCATCCCGTCGGATTGGTCTTTCTCTTGCGCAACACATCGTTCACGAGATCCACCACGTTACTTCCGGCGATGGGCACACCCTCGTGTATCAGTTCGCCGCGGGCGGTCCAATACATGTTTCTTTTCATGCGTTCCATCAACCGTCTGGCTTTGCCTTGCATGGTCTTGGGAACGGTATCCACGACGTCGGCCTCCATCTCGCTAGCAGGAGCTTCCCCCGCCCCCACCCCCGGCCCCGGCCCCGGCCCCGGCCCCGGCCCCGGCCCCGGCCCCGGCCCCGGCCCTACTCCAGACTCGTTCACTGAGATCACTCGTGTCGGTTCCTTGGCGTGTTTATCGGACAAGACGTTATACCGTTGCAACACCTGATTATACAATGTTACCTTGGTCCTGTCGTCGAGGTCCTTTCTGTCGAGGATGGCCGTCATCTCGTCATCGAGAGCTCGCACCTTCTTACCTAAGGTATCCGTCGGGGGTGGGGGTGATCGAAGCGTGTCAAACATTCGTGGATCTACCAAGGCCATCTTGCGTGCGTGTTCCATCTAACCTCCCGAACGAAGGTGGCGCGACCTGGTTGCTTGCGGGAGCAGCACCTCTCGAAGCAAGGGTAGAAACACCGAACTTGCCAACGGTGCTAGGAAGGCCGATAGGAACCCTCCGCTCTGTCCCTCGCCGACCTGTCGGTTCAGCAAGAGGCGTCTTCTTCTACCAGCCGACGTTCGACTGTGAGCCAACTCCCGTAACCTCTTCCTGTATTTACTCAAACGACGCCTCTGTAACGCAGACAATGGAATGTTCTGTTTTAATATGTTGTAGGCACACTCGGCTAGCGCACACAAAAGATCGGCGTCAGCGTCTTCGATGATGGCTCTTTTCAGTTTGTTGTTCTTGATCCTGTTCAGCGCCTGTATGCATATAATGTGTCTCTTCACCAGGGCAGACATGGTGGGAATGAAGAGACTATCCACGCGTGCGGTCTTTTTATACCTTCGGCAAGTACACGTACTGAACACCGTCGTCTGGAAAGATGGCCGTGCGCAGACGCATGTCCTCGGGCGTGTCCTGCTTGAGATCGACCAATAGATAGCCGTACGGTACCGAAGTGGTGTCTTTAAAAGCCTCTTGAACGAATTTGGCGCGCCCCGGATACATCTGTCGAGCCAAGTGCGACATCTGCGATGCGTCACGAGGATTCTTGAACACCACCATGTACTGAGAATTCAGACTGATGGTACGACTCTCTTTGTTTTTGGGGAAAAGGTTCTGTACGAGATACAGCACGGACGTGTTCCTGTGGTGACTCTTTTTAGTGAACAAGGTCGTGACCTGTTCGTCCGTTTCTGCCATGAGATCGTCTATGACGATGAGGTTCCTCGTCGACGAATCGAACATGCTAGCACTCGGCAACCCTTCCTCGAAGCGCACGTCCATCAAGTCCATCGTTGCGTAAGCCTCTTGCCATTCTCCGTAACACCACGTGATCCGTTCGGGAGGAGGATCGATCATCGCAGCAGCGTGACGTAGCATACGCGTCACGAAAGTACTTTTGCCGCATCCCGTCGCACCGGCGACGATGCACGTGAAAGGATGTTTCCACCGCGCGTCCATGGTCGCTTATGAAAGACGACCGCAGTGCATCGTCCTTTTCTACACGTAGACCGGACCCGTGCTCACCCCGTCCTCGTGCACCACTCGTTTGGCGTAGAAGTAGGTGACAGCCGCTCGTTCCTGCACGTACGTCAACACGGTCGAGTGACGCACCCGGAACCCACGGTTCTTTCCACTTCCGCTCCGACGGTTGGTGAACACCTCCAGGAACGCGTTCTTGTCGATGTCGTTGTGACGTTTGCTCAGTCCTTTGGTGCTGTATTTGTCGGTGGGTCCGAAACAATAGTACGTCTTGCTGCACAACCCCACGAACCCGTCGCCGGACCATTCCACCTTGAACAGACCAGGTGTCCTCTTGTCGTACGCCCTACGCGCTTTACAGCACGCCTCGTCGCCGACCCACGGTCTATTGGCGAGTCGACAGCGCACGTACTCGTTCCGATGGTCGTCGCAACATTCGGACGGTAACCATTCGGAGCGGTGCCGGAAGTAATGTTCTCGTAGTTCCGGAGTCACGAGGGCGCCGACGGACTCGCCGGCCAAGGCCAAATAGGCAGAATCTGTATCTGTCTCGCAGTACTGAAAAAGAGGGCGCTCCAGGTACCTGTCGATGAAGTCGTAGTAGAACTGTAACATGCGCATCTTGGCGTACTGCAGAACGAAGAATCCCACGTGTACGGGCAGGGTGTACGTGACGGTCTTCTTGTTCATCTCTATCTCGTACGCATCGTCCACGATGACATCGAGTTGTCGGAATCTCTTATCGTTGACCAAGAGCGATGCTGCCTTCTCCTTGCAATAATTGACGTCGCGATGTCGGTCCACGTTGGTTATGGTCTTTCCGTAACCCGAGTTCCCCAGCAACTTCATGGTGTCTGTGATGATGGCCTTGTGCGAGTGGACGTCTCCTTCGCGTCGCGCCGCGGACACTGCATCGCCGAACCGTCTGAAACACGGGACGGGATCGTACTCGATGACCTGATACACGTGCGTCACCTCGAGACCGTGGTCCATGTACCATCGCAGCAGAGGCGTGGCAAGCAGGATATTATCCCCTCGATAACTACCCACGAGCATGCGTCTCGGTGTCGTCATGATGTTGTGCACCTCGGCGTATCGGCGCATGAACGGTCCGAGATCGTCGCGTGTCAGTCGGATGTTCTTGAACACGGGCTGCATCTCGGCAAAGTGTTCTCGCAATGCTTCCGGTACGCGAAGGTCACACTCGATCAGACCGAACACGGTTCCGGCACGCACGCCGCTCAGGATCTGTTGTGACGTCATCGTCCATCGTGCGTGACGTCGTCGCGGAAATGCAGCATCCAGAAGCTTTTTCACGACAGGATCTCGTCTCGTCTCTTTCCACTCGCATTCCCACATCTCTACGACTTTGACAAAGTGACGGAGGTAGACGGTGTTCTTTCGGGTCTCTTCGAGCAGTTCAGCCATGGGTTTCCCGTTGACCTCGTTGACCTCTTTGCCAGTGCACGAGTGACCATGGAAAAAACATCCGTGGTACTGATAAGCCGTTTTCGTCTCGCTGCACCACCCGTCCACCAGTAGTTTGCCTATTCTCTTCTCTCTACCGTTGATCTGGTGTCGTATGACGCGTCCCGTGCGTTCGGATTCCCAAGTCAACCATTCCGCGGCCATCTGACCGTACAGCTGCGCCGATTCTGGTCGGAAATCTTTCTCTTCCCGTCGTCGCGTGTACCATCCCATAGGCATGTCTTGCATGAGTGACCACAAGTACAGGGCATTGGCATTGTATCCAAAGATGGACCTACAAGGACGAGCGGCCTCTCCGTACTCGTTCTGACGTAGCGTGGTGACCCCTTTCTCGTGATAGCGATGAAAAATGAGCGAAGCCCCGCCAACCACGTGATCTTTGACGAGATGATGAAGATCTTTATTCTTCTCGTTTAAAATGGTAAAGTAGGTCTTCTCGGGAAGGTCGTTGAACAGGTAGAGCAAGGTCAGACCAGGCACGCTGATGCCTTGCTTGAACATGTCTATGCCACGTTGTTCGTAGAAGGCAAACTGTCTGTCGATGGCCTGCAGAAAGGGAACCACGTCTCTGTTGTTGTACCAGACGAGAAAGTCTCGCAAAGTCGTCATGGAATTATCGCGCCAGGCCTCTTGACAAGTGGCATAATCCTCGTCGGAGATACCTTCGTTCTTCAGTCGACTGAAGAAGGCCTGTTTCGATGGAAGTGCAGTGTCGTCGAGTCTCTCCAGACGGTCCATGTACTCGTACGGGAAATGACCTTTTGTCACCTCGCATCCGTACGCCTTCAGATACTTGTCGTAACTGAACCCGGGAGCTATGTAGTTGGTCATGTCTAGGAATTTCAGCTGATCCGTCGAAAGACACATGAAAGTGTTGTTGCGTTTGATGACGAAAAAAGTACCGACACCCTCATTCTCTTCGTCTTTGTCGTCTCGTTCTTCTTCTTGTTCTTCTTGTTCCTTTGATCCGGTGGATAAGAAGTAGGGTATGAGAAACTGTTTGATGGCATTGAGATCATACTTACCCGAATTGAACCCGATGACAGGTAACTGATGCATCCAACCATAGAGTTGTCCCATCAGCTTTTTGTATGGATTGGTCGTCGGACGAGATTTCTTCTTATCGATGGCTGATCGTGCAGCCTTCTCAGTTTCGTCCCATTTCGTCAGTTCCTCTGCGAGTTGATCCAAGACATCTTCGTACGAGTGTTTGATCTTGTCGTACGCGGCGTCACTCATCGCTTGTAAGATATTCATCATTCTACTCACCAACTTGTTGGTGTCTCCGTCCGTGACGAGACATTGCACTCGCTCGTGACCGGGGACGTTGGATGCTACGCTGACGCTCAGTGGAACGTGACGCGCCACCCAGTGGACCTTGTCACTGTCCGACGGAAGTTGTTCCGTGTCGAACCAACACTTGAAATCAAAGGTGGCTCGATACGGATAGTAGCGCAACGATTCAGCCACGCGAATGTTCTCGTCGTCCAGACGTTCGAACACCGATGGTGTGGAATGGTACACGCCGCCAGGATAGACTCGACGCACACCTCCTGTACACGTGCGCTCGTGCCGATACAGCATAGATGCCTCTTTCCATAACGAGTCACCGCACTTCCGACATCGATACGAGTTGCAGTACATGCAGACATCTTGGATGAATGAAAAATGTGTCCCGTGAAGGTTGAGATACATTGTTTCGGGGTAGTTGCATAACGATCGACGAACCAGTTCGGCAGTCGACTTACCGTCCTCCTCACTGACAAGACGGTACACGCACACATTCGTTTGGAACGTGGTCTCTACGCGATAGAGGTCATCCAGCGTGACCCCTGTAAATTCTTCTATGGCTACGTGATCTCGATCGTATGTCTCGTAGAGCGTCTTCATAGCCGGTTCCAATCGATATAGATCACATCCTCGATGCAGGGCCAGACATCGGAACAGACACAGGTTATCTTTGTACCTCTTGTTATGGATGGGATCCGTTTCCAATCCGATGATGCTTTTCTTCCTTTTGATGTAGGATGGTAGAGAGATCATGCCTACACATCCTATAGGATGATCGATGATGCGATTAACGAAAAAAGTGACATTCGTCACCAGTTCGCATACCCACGCAGAATCCGGTCTTTGATTGATGGCCCATTGCAAGAGGTCGGGTTCTCGGATGCGTTCGAGAAATTTATCAAAGTCCTTGCTATTGGCGACGAGACTGGGTTCGTCCAGGTAGCGTCCACAGCAATTACAAGAGGTATAATAGTACTTGTATTGACCCGTGTTCTTGTTTCTCAGAATGAACCCGTAACTGAGGTTAATCTTGAACGCATTGGTCTGTTCCTGGAACATGATCTTCAAAGACGGTTCCAAGTCGGTCGTGTCTAGCGTGATTAATCTGTAATCGTACCTGCATTGAAGTGGACCTCTGAACACGTGGGTCCGTATAGCAGACCAGTGCGCACGAACGACATCTAGCAACTCCGTCGACAGAGTATCGGCGAAGGGAAGTCGATCAGGTGGGTCTAACGGATCTTCCTCGGTAACGAGTGGATGGTTTTGAGATGGGATAGTGTCTTCTCTTATTGATCTCTTTGGTGCTGGTGGCTCGGTGACGTCGGCACACGCGGTTCGTGCGTGTATGGTCAGATGGTAACGTCTTTCGAACTTCCGTCCGCATTTCTTACACGCGTAGACGATGCTTCTACTACTACTTCTACTACTACCTCTACATACCGACCTTACGTGACGCTGTAGGTTGTCATATCTCCCGAAGGTGGCGCCGCATTTCTCGCATGCGTATTTCGCTCTCTTTGGATAGTCGCTGCGTGGCGCCACCATAGGCGGTGCCATCGAGTATGAATGTAAGTCGCATAATGGCGTCGAGTGAGTACTCTGCACGTGACGTTGTAGTTCTGCGCACGTGTCGCAGGCGACCTCGCAGTGACGACACTGGTGTCTTTTCATGGCTACATCTACAACTGAGAGGGAATGGACTCTCAGTACATCTATATAGTGCGTGCGAGGTGGATAACATGTCAATCATTAATAAGATATGTTCCTATTGGTCAATTACTAATTAACATGGGTACTATTGACCAATCAGCAATAAGAGACGTTCCTAGCTTGATTCCTATTGGTCAATTACTAATTAACATGGGTACTATTGACCAATCACGAATAACCTAACATGGGTACTATGGACTTTCAGTACTACTATTGACCAATCTGCAATAAGAGACGTTCCTAGCTTGATTCCTATTGGTCAATTACTAATTAACATGGGTACTATTGACCAATCACGAATAACCTAACATGAGTACTATGGACTCTCAGTACATCTATATAGTAGGTGCGAGGTGGATAAGATGTCAATCATTAATAAGAGACGTTCCTATTGGTCAATTACTAATTAACATGGCTACTATTGTCCAATCACCGATGAGAGACGTTCCTAGCTTGATTCCTATTGGTCAATTACTAAAAAGAGGCGTTCCTAACATGGGTACTATTGACCAATCACGAATAACCTAACATGGGTAGTATTGACCGATCACAGGCGTTCCTAACTTGGACACTTAGTATTGTCCACTATGTCCATCATAATCGACTACGGGTTTCCCTTTCGTGAAGAGGGGTGTCAGTCGTGCGAATAATGAAGGTACAACACGTTCCATTCCATTTTGACTATTTTATTCAATAGAATACATTGTCTATGAAATATATATACTGATATGAAAAGATAGGCTTCTCTATATATAAGTTGATGATGATGATGACTGACTTGTGGGTTTTTACACCACGACAGAGGTCACGTGTGTGAATAATGGCTGACTTGTGGGTTTTTACACCACGACAGAGGTCACGTGTGTGTGTGAATAATGGCTGACTTGTGGGTTTTTACACCACGACAGAGGTCACGTGTGTGAATAATGGCTGACTTGTGGGTTTTTACACCACGACAGAGGTCACGTGTGTGAATAATTGTATATATAGAGAAGTCGATCTCTTCATGCATAAAGATTACTATATGTATTTCATAGACAACAAATATACGCAAAAGAATAAAGACCAGCAGTTTGTGTGTGTGTGTGTGTGTGTGTGTGTGTGTGTGTGTGTGTGTGTGTGTGTGTGTGTGTGGCGTGTTTCAGTCCTTTGTTTACAACATCCAAGGATTGAAACACGCCACTTCGTGTATTAAGTATGCTTGCATCTCCTCTGACAGTAGCCGAGTGCATCCTTCCGCACATACATTGACAGTAGCTTCGGCTACTGTCAGAGGTGTATGGTGTGCTCTATGCATGATGAGATGTGTGATTGCTTCTGTGATCATGATATTTGCTGTAGATGGATTTAAAATGTTCGGATTGCTTGGTGTAGATTCTAATATAATGTTTTCGTCGCAGCAGCGGTCGCAGGTGCATGGCTGCTGCTTCATGTCGGAGGATGGCGGTGTTATCAATGTCTTGTTCAATGTTTCGAATGATGACGTCGACGGCGATGATGGCGACGGTGACGATGGTGGCGACGCTGGCGTGAATGCGAAGGTGCTTTGTAGACACGACGGCGGTGGGGGTGGCGGTGTCATCGGTGCGGTTGGCGCTGTCACCGCCGTTGCTGCTGCTGGCGCTGCTGCTGCTGGCGCTGCTGTTGGCGGTGCTGCTGGCGCTGCCGCCGCTGCTGCTGCGGTTGGTGCTGCAAACCGACGTTTTCTGTTGAGCACCAACCGCAGATGGTTCGCAGGCAACGATGACATCCGGCGTTTGCGCTGCTGCTGTGGTGGTGGTGCTATCTTGTCATCGTCGTCGGCGTCATCGGTTTTTTCGTACGCCTCGCGCAATTGGCGTAGACCGTTATGGATCTATAGACGGGACAACAAAAGACACACACCTGTTTAATCAATGTCAGGAACTTCGTTCTTACCTGCATATAGACTGGCTATGGTCGCTCTGATCGTGTCTGCTATATCGACACACCATTGTCTTTTACCAACCCTCTCTTCCATCGCTATGACAACCCAGCGCATGACGTGATTGATCAGACCGGAAGACGGTACGTAATATTCACCTTCCGATAAATCTAATATACGCTCAATCTCGTTACATGCATAACGAACACAAGCTGCGTCTATCAATGTGTTGAAGGTGTTCTGGTTCATCATGGCTTCTGTACGATTTCGTATTCTGTCTATGTTCATTGCTGTCGCCTGCATATCGTTGCCACCACCACCACCGCCACTGCTGCTGCTGCTGCCGCTGCTGCCGCTGCTGGTGCTTATAGTCATAGCTGTTTCGCTGCTTACGCTAATAACCGCATCGTTATTTTCCTCGTCTGTTATACACAGAGTCGGTTCGGTAGAGGAAGTGATGGATGGTGTGGATGGTAACAGATTACGTTGTTCATACGAGTCTAACCACTGCTGTACCTTTTTATTCATGGTATTTTCCCAGTCCCGTATCTTTTCGTTCGTGCTTTCTGTACTTTCATTGCTGTTGTCAGAGCTGGTGATGACGGCATTCTCTTTGTCTTCCTCCTACAAAGAGAATGCCTCGTCAAGTATTTCCAACTCTGACGCAATGTAGTTTACGTACTCCTTGTTGACACGCTTTTTAATGGTCGCTCTGACACGGACCCCCTCAACACAGACAGGGCAGCCACCCGTTCGTCTTCTGACTTCATTGCGACGTACTGGTTCGCGGTGAAGCCAAGGATTTTAACTGCCAGCGTATCAAATACGCTAGCCCAACATTCACTGCCTATGCTGTCCCTCAGGAGGACACGCAGGTTGAATCTATACGTCGGAGATCGCTCCCATTTGTGTGTCGGACAATAGTAGCCCTTACTGGTACTACGCTGGACTCCAACGGAACACTGTGAGCATGCCAGATATACTACATATCTCTCCTGCCGTGCGGTAGACACTATGGTTAACGGTGTTGGAAACTTGTATGTTCCATCGCTTACCTCCGACTGCAAACGCGTTAGGTTCATCATGTGCTCGTCATCGAAGAGCTGCTGTTGCGCGGCGGCGGCCATCTTGCTTCGGTAGAGTGAGAGAGAGACTGTCGAGTGAGTGAGTCGCTGCGAGAATCGTGTTATGACAGTTGCAGCTACGGGTCCCTTATATAGCGGGCCGGTTGCATGGCGCGTCTATGTTATATTTACCAGCTGGCTCTCTGGTATGCATTGCGCAATCACCGCGCATTCCTATCGCTGTGCGCGCCAGACTTTATGGCGCCTGTTTTTTTTCGAATGAACTCGCGACAATTCACGAGTATCTGACCCAACACGTTCTGTCCACGCTGTCCAGTGTAAGTGGACATGCTCCAGTATCCCTCCCTACTTCTCACATTTTCCATTAACGGCGCTGGATATGTTTCTAATAATAGTTTGCGTAATGTCGTGTCGCGAAATTTAATAGCAACTAACGCTCTCATTACATATCGTCTCTGTTTGTTCCACTGCGCGCGTAACTCCTGTTTCTCTCGGATGGTCTTGCTTAGATATTTCGCCTGTAGTCCGGTTCTTGTGGCAAGCATTTTCTGCGCCGTGTCGACATCTCCATAAAAGATGCATTTCTTGTACTGGTATGCAGCTTCAACTGTGTTAAAAACATGACCCCATGCATGTATCCTACATGCGTAGAAATTGGATAGAAACGAGGTTTCTCCACGGAAGCATATAGCAGGAGGAGTCATTCTGATTTTATGCTGTTTAATGTTACATGCACTGTATTTATATACATAAAACGCATGCATAAATTAATGCATGCATATATAAATTAATGCATGCATATAAATTAATGCATATGCATTTATGTCCACCAGTTTCCATACAGCAATAACTTCCATAAGTGCATGGTGTTTTTATGTGTGATAAATGAGTTTTCGGATTCAGCGTTAGTTAGTTAGTTGACAAGCTTATCGAGGGAGGAGTTGTTTACTGTTTCATGCAGAATGTCTGGAATCGATACAACGTTGGTTGAGAACTGGTTGACTTTGTTTTTTACACGTGATAAATGAGATTTTGCTTTCAGCATCGATTCTCTGACACTTCTGTGACAGACTTATCGAACATGTTTTTCGTTGTGAAGGATGACTTATTGTTCTAGTGGGTTTGGGAGTTGATTATTAGCATTCCAGTTTAATAATAATTTTATTATGGGTGTTTTCTAACATAACTTTCTGACTTTGATGGATTTGTTATTGTGTTATAGCAGCTTATGTCAGCTGTCTGCATTGTTTAGCGTTTCCTATATAAAGCCGTCCTCAGACAAGGTATTTCTTTATACACTTACCGCCATTCTGCAACCGTCGTTCTGCTGCTGCTGCTGCTGCCGTTGCCTCTGACGTCATAACCATGCTGTCTAGCGTCGCTTTGTTTTCCGACTTGATGCAAGCCTATATCGAGATTGGCGTTGCGTTGAGTCTGGTACTGTATCGATCGTAAGTACATATTGTCCGTGGCTGTTTGGTGATACGTACTCCTGTGTTTTTAAAAGGTTTTAAAAGCGTCTACATAACACACACAGTTTAACTTTAAGAGACATCTTTTATGCGTCTGTGACCTAGTTACAATGCCTCTTGCTAAGCGGCTGGTAGTCTGATTATAAATAGCACGCGCGCCGCGTCGGCCGAGCGAGGTCGTCAGGTCAGTCTTATCAGTTTTAAACGACCTAGTTTCTACGCGCTTCTACCGCTGTCGGTGTAGCATTACATACGCCGTGGTGGATCCAAAGTACACCGCTCACAGCAGGTCTACTCATAGTTTATTATTAACAGATGTGCATGTGCTATTTAATGTATATACGATGCTTTTAACACAGTCCTTTACCAATGGCTCAATGTGTCTTTCACTCTGGTTTTTCAGCTTCCATAGAATCCACTGGGCGTTCGTAATGAAAGAGTTACGTGCTCGTACGCCGCTCGTAGTCAACGATGACATCGTCGACGATGGTTATCAGTCCGAGAGTTGGGACAACGAGTGCAATGACTACGCTGCATTTATAGACCACAGAAAATTATGGTCTGCTGTCATGCAAGAAATGGAAAAGTCGTGTGGGGGGTGCAGCAGTGATCAAGACAATGTAGAACCAGTACAACGACCTACAAAACTGATCGATAGAAGAGGGAAATCACTGCCGCGACTGAACTTGTGTTGAAATGGAAAACAAGATGAACACTATGTTTTAATATATGACTTTATATGTTTTAACATGGCTATTTTTAAATGAAATAATGAAAGATATTTATATGACTTTATATGCTTTATATATATATGGCTATTTTTAAATGAAATAACGAACGATATTTATATACTTTAATATGATTAAATATATGGCTATTTTTTAAATAATTAATATGATTTTATGTGTTTTAATATGATTTGATATATATATATATATATATATGGTTATTTTTTAAATAATGATATTACTATATTTATATGATTTTATATGCTTTAATATGATTTGATATATATATGATTTGATATATATGGCTATTTTTTTAAATAATGATAGTACTATATTTATATGATTTGATATATAACTATTTTTAAATAATTATATTACTATATTTATATGATTTTATGTGCTTTAATATGATGTATCGTTATTAAATATTAAAGTTTCTTGATGATTTCATTCAATGAGGTGTTGTGTCTGTTAGCAACAGGGTAACGCGGGGCACAACGAACCAATGGTTAGGGTATCGCGGACTACATCGAACCACGGATTATATGTCTTGGAATAAAATTACTCCTCAAGGATCGGGGTAGCGCTCACATAGGGTAGCGGTCACTACGTTAGGGTAGCGGTCACTACTGAGGTCAAGGGTCACCACACATGAGATCAACAGGTCGGGATCAAGTCAACATGTTGGGGTTATGACCGTTAGGGTTATCTCCAGTCGCTAGGGGGCGCTCGTGGTGGATGTAGGTTACCGCTAGGGGGCGCTGGGGCTACCCAGAAGCCTTTATACCGGAAGTTACTGACCACCTCTTTACTGGGCCACTCTTTTGATCCCCCATTCCTGCACGTATACTACTCCTGCTTGACGTGGTCATAATTATACGTAGGCGAGTCGACCCACTAAACGAACTTTCTGCAATTGTATTATAACAAAGGCTGTGCCTAACAATTGTATTATAACAAAGACTGTGCCTAACAATTGTATTATAACAAAGGCTGTGCCTAACAATTGTATTATAACAAAGACTGTGCCTAACAATTGTATTATAACAAAGGCTGTGCCTGACAATTGTACTATAACAAAGACTGTGCCTAACAATTGTATTATAACAAAGGCTGTGCCTAACAATTGTATTATAACAAAGGCTATGCCTAACAATCAGTGATGGTCATGTTCACTTGATTAGACACCTTTTTTACGCAACGATGCCTTTACTAAGCCATATTCATATGAACATCTTTAGGCCATCTTTTAAACACTGCACAATTTATAATGGATGCTTGACGTGGTCATAATTATACGTAGGCGAGTCGACCCACTAAACGAACTTTCTGCAATTGTATTATAACAAAGGCTGTGCCTAACAATTGTATTATAACAAAGACTGTGCCTAACAATTGTATTATAACAAAGGCTGTGCCTAACAATTGTATTATAACAAAGACTGTGCCTAACAATTGTATTATAACAAAGGCTGTGCCTGACAATTGTACTATAACAAAGACTGTGCCTAACAATTGTATTATAACAAAGGCTGTGCCTAACAATTTTCTTATAACAAAGGCTGTGCCTAACAATTGTATTATAACAAAGGCTGTGCCTAACAATTGTATTATAACAAAGGCTATGCCTAACAATCAGTGATGGTCATGTTCACTTGATTAGACACCTTTTTTACGCAACGATGCCTTTACTAAGCCATATTCATATGAACATCTTTAGGCCATCTTTTAAACACTGCACAATTTATAATGGATTTACATAATTTATACTGAGCTTACGTGCTATATCATGTCATTGTATTTATTGTCACTAGTTATTTTACTTGTCATTTGACTATTTTATCGTGTGTCTTTTATATGTAAACATGTATTTGAATGTCTCTTCTCCAGGTAACACAGGTTGAGTAAAATAATATGGGGAGTAACCCTAACTTTACAGAGACGGGACCCCACGTCCACATAGGCAATAACCCCACCCCCGGGGGAATTTGGAATACTGTGTAAATGCGAACCATCCCCGTGGGCCCCCGGGCCCGCCTATAAAATTTCATACACGAGAAGCTGACGGAGATACGAGGGAACATACAGAGTCACAAACTACTTTATTATACGAGATAACACACAGAGTCACAAACTACTTTATTATAGATTACACGATGTTCTGTAAAAATAACGTTTTAGTTTATAATTTCTTACCGACGAAAACGTGTTCAAATCACGGTTCAAGTGCTCGGCGAATGAGTTAAATGAGACTTTCGGCGTGCGTGGGTGTGTATGTGCTGTGCGTCAATGCGTGCGTTGGTGTGTCGGTGCGTGCGTGCGCGCGTACCTGCGTGCGAACGCACTTTCTGGTCACATCCTCACTACAAGTAGTGAGGACAGTTTAGTATGTGCCTCTTTCAGTATGTTCCGGCTGAGGTTCTCCATTGACGTCGGTCAAGTGACTTCAGCCATTCTAGCCGTTCTGTTTTAGTTTCGTTGATTTTGACAGCCAACCAGGAGCACTGATAATAAAGTCGGCATCATTGGTATGTAGCATGATATAGGGTATAACCGCATCTTCGTTGGGGGCGTTGAAGCAAGTTGTCTCCTAGATCACGGAGGGCTGCTTCCAAGTAGGTCTCGAAGAGAAGAGAATAGGCAGCACACTGTCTCCTTGTGATGTGGCAATAGTGGTCGTAAATGTTGGACATTGACCCCGTTTTAATCTTGGTTCGAGCGTTTTGTCTGCTCCGATTCGCCGAGGAAAGATTGCGTATTGTCATATATGTATATACTTAAGCGACTGACATAATTTGACACCTAAAAAAGCCGCGATTGTTTTGCCGTGCGGCGAAACAAGTGCGTATGCCAACGCGGTCTCGTCCGAAACGCCAGATCACATCGGGGAAGGCAGTGTTAGTTGGAGCCACTCATGTTTACCAGGAAACTACAGCAGCGACAATTACTTGGTGCCACCCGGTGATTAAAATTATTAGAACACGATTGACGTACAATAGGCGTCATATGTCACAACTGTCAGAAAATGTGAATTAATAATATTTCTTTGATGTTTTTCATAACGTTTGGACGAAGACGAGTGTTGTTTTACTCCAAAATACATCGTAGAATTAATCTTTGTGAGAAAATTGTGACATCGTATAAGGCAGCAAACATATACACTCGTTACGATGGGCCTATAAGTCTATATTTATTAAGTGTGTTGACTTATTAATTAAGCGTGTTGACTTGTCAGTGACATACGTTGTATCCATTGTGTAGACGTGTTTGGCTACATAGTTTTGAAGTTTTAGTAAAAAGCCTACGTAAATTATTCAAATATTTAGCATTTACCCATTGTGACTCAACTTAGCTACACTGTGGCTCAACTTACCAATGTTGGTATAGGAATAAAAAAGAATGAAAATATGTCAACTAACATTGTCATCCCCGACCTACATTTTTACGCATCCGCGAAGGTTGTATTCAAACAAGCAGATCGACCGAGCGTTCTGGTGCCAGGGTTGTGATTTGTTTTGGTTAGATTGCGGGTACGATGTATTATTTGTTAACACAATAATTTGTTAGATTTGTTCGGACAAGGATCGGGCACTAGAGCACGCTCCCAACACTGGCGCCGTGCACCATATCATTATGATAAATTTTCACGCATGCGCGTAGGTTGGCACTAGACTCTAGTCAAGCTACTTGAAACAGCCCGTGGCGCCTCTGGTTGATTATGTATGACTACATTTATCAACTTAAATTCTACAATAAGAGATTTACTTTTGACGAAGCGAGAAAGTGACGGGACGAAATCGACTCGTCGCGGGGCATACTAACCGGTGCCACAGGAACGTGCACAACTACTGCCAGTGCGCCGGTGGACAGGTGGAAAAACTTAATATCGATTCTAGATGGTCATCGTAACCATGCAGCCGTGAATCGGTTAACTTTGTCTGATATACGGGAATGGTAACTTAGTTCTATCATTGCACTCACTGGACAAGTCTTTCTTCGAACCAAGCCTCTGAAGAGTGCTTACAATATCGAGCAGATACACGCTTACATGGCTAGCGATAGCTTGGAGGCAAGGTTGCTACAATAAAAATACAGTTACTGAGTTCGTCATAGCTCTATTGGACAAAGATAGTCAATAGATAGGTAATGATAAGAGCAAAACGAACAATGGAAACCCATCAAGTGAAGGGGCAGGCAAGGGTGGTCGTGTGGTATGGCGTCGAACTTTCGGTCGAAGGGCAGTTTCTTTCACTCCATTTTGCCTGTGTTTTTCGGAAGATACAGTAAAATCCGTTGGTGTCTATGCTAGGGGAAGTAGATGAGCAAGACTTGGAAATAAAAGTAAATAAATGCAGAAACCTTTGATGGACCCACTAACTCTAGAGAAGGACACTCTTAAAAACCAGGAGGATGTACGAGCACTTATGCTTTAATGTGTTATCCTCGGTAGTACTGGATACACAATCAATCAATCAATCAATCAATCAATCAATCAATCAATCAATCAATCAATCAATCAGTCAGTCAGTCAGTCAAATACTGAGTTTATGGGGACTGCATCCCCGAACACTCACTCACAAACGTATCGGGTGATGGTGAGTGATACAGTTTGAGAATCAATTGCAGTGAAGAAGAGCAGTTCATAAAATGGCTTTCGTTATTTATTGAAATAAACTATGGCTTGTAGACATGTGTGTTAAGTGATTCCCGGGAGCTTTTGTCCTGGCCACACAGTAACAGCCCCCCCCCTTGTTACAAATTATTTATACGACAATCTGCTTAACTCGTGTTGGCCTATATGCTATATAAGCCGCTTAACATTGCAAAGTTCAAAGAAATCCATTTCGCATAGCAGATAACACTTTATTACACAAAATAATTGTATGCGGAATTATATATTATCAACAAGCAATACAATATTTAACAACGATATAAGCCAAGTCACAATCTAATTATACATTACACTAATTCAATAGCAATAGTAACACGTTTAGTTGTACAATACCATGTCATGAATAAAATGTAATAGCAACGAGCAAAACAATGTTCATTTCATTAGTAAGTATTTTAGTAGAATGCACATATCACATTTACCTTGGTCGATGTATAATGCGTAATTGCGTGTAAGGTGTATTGCTATACAGCTACAACAACAGCTACAACAACAGCTAAGTGCTAAATCATGAGCGTTTTGGTGATTGTTATAAAACTGTCACTTAATGAAACAAGCACGAACTGGGGTGTGATCGACTTTTGGCACATATAGATTTATTCTAAAATTTGAAAGACAAACTGGCTTCCGATAAAGGCGACATTGACTAACTATGCATTGTTGCTAATTATTGGTTCAAACCAGCTTCCGACACTAATACACTCGTGTCCTCATCCTTTGTTGGTGTTTGCACCCACACTGACTCATCATCAATACAAACTGGACAGCAAACATCAGCACGCAAACGTATACCATCAACGTGAATCGTACTTTATCATCACCGAATAGAACCGTATCGCATCAACCAATGAAATTGTCTATTAGCAAAATCGACGTCACCAATATTGTTAGGCGGTGAAAAAACGACGACTCGTCTATAGGGGTCGACTCGATATTTCGACGCTTCCAAAGTGCGAAGGTTCGATATTCCGATATGCTGCAACATATTACCAATGAAAACTTTCTAGTAGGAGAAAATTCCAAACAGTAACATAATAAGATGAATCGGTTTGTTAATTTGTGCAATACCAAACTCTAACAACATGTCTAACACAAAGACAGCTATGAAGCTTATGCCTGTAGTACTCTCGAAACAGCTATGAAGTTAACAACTAACTACTAATGTTTTGTAAACAAAATACAGCTTCGGTTAGACAAATCGAACGTAGACCAGGGAAGTGGTATGTAGACCTACAATTAAAGTTAAGTTCGCAATATTTTGACTGTCGTTCACATTAGGCATCTGTATATCCTGTAAGTATCAATATCTACACTAACTTGCACACTACACTGGTCGTTCGATCTACATTTAACGTACATATTAACCAGACTAACATTAGACGGATTATAAGAGATAGAAGCGCCACGGTCACTGCGATTACGCGTGGTTTCACAAACATAGGCCCATTCTCACTAGGTGGCGAGCCTGTTTCTTCTAAGCAGCGTCTAATTTTCTGGGAAATATGGGCGTGGACATTAAAGGCCCGGTTACACGATCTATGTTTGTCCACGATGTTGTACGACATAATTGGACTAAAATCGTTTAGACACCCTCGCGAAACCGGTTAGTGAGGCCAATGTGAGGTTACGATTGTGTCGCAGAATTGTGACTGGGTTCAAATTGATGACAGTCACGTACGAGTTTTTAAGCAGTGGCCAATCAGTGATCGCCGTGACCGACAGGTGCGGCACTCGTCGTGACTTTTCATCAAAGCTCACGTGGGGATTGGCGCAAGCAAATAGGTCGCACTCGTAGTTTCTAGATACGTCGCTCGTGTAAACGTACCCATAAAATTAACTTGTGCGTCGTCGTGTCGTACGACATAATCGGACAAAACTCACTCGTGTAAACGCGCCTTTAGCACTTAATTCACACATGGACGCAATGCGTCATAAAAACCGTAAGACACAGACACTCTTCAAAGAATAGACACTGATCTATTATTTTTGACAATGTCAAGTGTGCAAACAGAATTACAATATATTAACGTGGTAAAAACCACTTGGCGATATTAAAAATAGCTTCAAATTCAATTAGGTTCATGCTAGTAAATCAGTTGATATTAATTATGGTATAATTATATGTTTTATTAACAGCGTTTAACTAAGGAAAGGGATATAAATTATGATTCGAAAATAAAACCATTCCCAGAATTCACGAGGATGGTGACTGGTTATTCCGAAGAAAAAGACACGGCACCAGTGAGAATGATATAAGCTTACAAAGTTCTTCCGTCATCACAAACCGTAATAAGTGTATACAAACAGACAACACGGAACAAGACAGCACCATCAAAAATAGTCAGTTCGATACGGAACAATTGTAATCTCATGATCTGCAGGAAACCGTGTGGACCTACGGCGGGTCATCTAAATGACATCCGTTTTCGTCGTCGTTCACTTCCGGTGGGTGTTGCGCAAACCCTCTGACCTCAGTCAACGGGGTCATGGTTGGTGTGAGGGGTTGGGGAGCATTAGCCCCTTCCATAGAGAAGTAGCCCGTCTGGTGTCTGTCTACATATTTGATCCACCTAAAATTTATACATATATAATTTACATTATAATATTACAAATGACGAATTCGTGTGCCTATTTAGGTCCGCAGCCAACTAATGCCTGGTTGTGCATGCGCCGCTCGGACAGTTCTGGTAACGCCAGCTTCGCAATGCTACTGCACACGACACAGACGCTTACTGCTCTATTTAGGATTATTGTACATGTAACATTACGCATGTAATAAATGGCCTGATAATACCGGTTAGCTAGTGAAGCATATATCTACAACTCGGTATTTTCAACAACCACATGATAAGAGCATCTGACCAACAGTAAATGTTCAGGTTCAAGTGACACCGCACAGTGTTATATATCGAATTCCCAATTAATGGTCATGATAGCAATGTAATATATCCTCCTTGATGACACACATACTGTAATCATCATAATCTTGTTCGACGTCCACGGAAGGAGATTGTATTCTCGCAGTCCTGTCTCTGTCTCAGCAACTGCAGTTTGAACCTCGTCAACATCACTGTGTTTAACATCTTGTCTTGCCACACTTGACCAGGCGGATCACTACTGCTGGCGCGTGTAGCAATATTGGCAGGATACATTACATTGCAATCATGACCATTAATGTGGAAACCAATATATAAAACTGAGCAATGTTACTTCTTGAATGTTCATGACAATACACACCTTTGCTCAGATACTCTCATAATTTCGTTATTGAAAATGGACGAACAGTTTGTTACATTGGAAGTGAGGACAGCGGAATGAAGCCCTCCGCTCCTCCTCCTCCTCCTCCTCCTCCTCCTCCTCCTCCTCCTCATCTCCGGTGCAAATAGAATGCAGTATGCAGCTGTTAGTGAGCAGCGATTATATTCCGGCCACTGATGTATTAAACTGATAAGCATGATCACATCCTATTTAATGCACAAAAGTTCTGTTTAATCACACTTAGAACGTTCATATACTCCGATAGTGTGTGTATGTGTGTGTTTGTGCGTGCTTGCGAGCGTGCGTGCGTGCGTGCGTGCATGCGCGTGCGTGCATGCGTGCTACAATTGGAATGAAGTGGCAGTTTCGATACATTTAATAATTTAGACATACGTAACAAGCACACTCGATAATACGCTAGGCAGACCTAAATGTGTATTACATGGCACTCACGTGAATAGAAGCACTGGCACTATGAGGACAGGCCCCGACATGAGGAAGACGAGGCCGCTCATGGAGTGCAGTGTGACGGCGAAGATGGCGTTGTGTACGAGCGGACCGAGGAAGACGGCCACTGACTGGACACTGTGCAGCAGCGCATACACGGAACCTGCAAGTAAACCACGTTCACGGCAGGTGCAGTCATTACAACCAACCATAACAACGGGAAGCACAGACACACATCACTGCAAACACCCACGGTTTAAGCCTACAGATTCTCTGGACTAACGGGGTAATGACAGGATGAGGGAGAGAGGGATCAAGGGGGAGTGCAGAGGATGAGAGGGAGGGACTGAGTCTACTGTAGAGCACGTACTAACCTTGTTCGTTTTCCCCGACCTCTTTGGAGGCCATGGACCTGGCGACGGCGTACGGCGTCAAGTGGAACAGCTGCACCACGGATGCTGCAAGCACAACGGACTGCAGCCGTTAACATCAATCGCCCACACGTTACGGCAGCACTGTTACTGCCGGTAGCTATACAAACACCCCGCCAACAACTAGACAGATAGTCGCAAATGGATAGGCGTCAATAAAACTTTATAGTTCCAATGTCTAAGAATTTAGTAAAATAAAAGGAAAACCATAAATGTGTATTTTTTATCTTTCGTGTTACGCGTGAAGAAAGTTAATATACATTTTATCCCGGGCGTACCCTAATGCCTTCCTAGCAGAACCACATGTTTTAGGCGGCTATATTTAAACATCGTTTGGTGATTGCATACAACGCTTTACTACTAGTGCGACATATATGCAACATATTCGCTACCTTAACAGTCGGGTCGCGCTTTATCGAAAAGTTATGAGGTGCTAAGTCAAATTTCCCCTATGATGCCTATGATGCCTATGATGCCTATGTACTGTTTATGCATTTGGAGTTGCGCAATATTACACTTAAGAGAATACCGTACTCATTGGAGTTCCGAAGTGAGCAACGTTTAGTTTACTTCACATTACTTCGTCTCGTTGTCATTGTACTGCCACATCGCAACTTCTCGTGTAATGCCTATTACACCGTGTACGACGTCCTATTACACCGTGTACGACGTCATATTACACCGTGTACGACGTCCTATTACACCGTGTACGACGTCCTATTACATCGTGTACGGTGTCTTATTACATAGTGCACTACGTCCTATTACACCGTGTATGACATCCCATTACTATATATATTTCCTTCTGTCGTGTTATATTAATTTAAAATCTAAATAACTTACCATTACAATAAACCACTCAATTTATGTGTAATTAAATGTCACTGTTGTGTTAAGTTTATTATTTCTCAACATATGTTTTGCACCATGTTTTTGCTTATTTTTTATCATATATCTTTAATAATTATCTTCTATATAACTTATTCTTTTAATTTAATATATTCTCTTCTATCCGAATTAATTCATCATCATTTACATAATTTATCAATGTTGTGCATATAAATATATCTTAAGCGCCTCCGAATGGATTTATCAAGATTTAAGGCGCTATACAAATGTTCTTAAAAAACATGGTGCTATATACTAACTGCCTATAAGCGGAGTATACAAGCAACGGGATCATTTTGGCATTCATAAATGTGTTCGGTGTACACTGACAATTGTCGTAGTAAGTAACCACGCAGGGCCTACCCTGTGTACTTACACAAATAGACCATGGGATCGTTACGTGCGAACGCCAACACAAACGAGCCGACTGCCTTCGATATCATAGCAAGGATCGCAATGGTGACATCGTCGCACACGCGATGGAGGAGAGGAACACCGGGCCAACAACCCAGGCCACTGAGGGAGTAGAGCACGAAGAGAAACAGACCGATTTGAAGCGACTTCCAATAGAGCGGCGAATTCTGCAGGAACAACACGAACGTACGTTCCTGGCCCTGCTGCACGAACACGTAGATCTGAAACGAATGACAAGGCCAGTGGTGGTTATTGTCGTCTCTGGCGAATAAGCATAATATCATACATGTTTTCTTTGAATACTACACTAGTATTACATAGGATTAAACATATATTTTATTTATAATGTTGCTGTGTGGCAGCCATTTTGGATTTCAAAGTGGCCGCCGTTTATAACACCATTTTGATGTATAATTATAGTCTTTTTATTTTGTCAAAAGTACACGTTTTCTTTGAATACTACACTAGTATTGCATAGAATTAAACACATATTTTATATATTATGATGATGGTGTTGTGTTGCAGCCATTTTAGATTTCAAAATGGTTTTGGGTAGTATCCCCCAGGTGCAGCATATTCTGGGATTATGTGTGCATAATTAAGGCTATATAATGTACAGTGCATAATTAAGGCTATATAGTGTACAGTGCATAATTAAGGCTATATAATGTACAGTGCATAATTAAGGCTATATAATGTACAGTGCATAATTAAGGCTATATAGTGTACAGTGCATAATTAAAGCTATATAATGTACAGTGCATAATTAAGGCTATATAATGTACAGTGCATAATTAAGGCTATATATTATGTGTAAATATATTAACAGTTTCTCAAGAAATTAGATTTTTTCAAACCAGTCACCCTGGTGTGTAGTGTATTGGAATTGCAGTACAGCGTCATCATTTGTCGTATGTACAGCGTCATCATTTGTCGTATGTACATGCGTCATCATTTGTCGTATGTACATGCGTCATCATCTGTCGTATGTACATGCGTCATCATTTGTCGTATGTACATGCGTCATCATCTGTCGTATGTACATGCGTCATCATTTGTCGTATGTACATGCGTCATCATCTGTCGTATGTACATGCGTCATCATTTGTCGTATGTACATGCGTCATCATTTGTCGTATGTACATGCGTCCACATCTGAACAAGGGGTGTGAACAGTGTCAGGAATCAACGTCATCTAGCTGTTTGTTGGTGTTGAGATACTCCACTGTGACATGAGTGCTTATTGAACACTGTGTTTGGATGCACATGCATTTGATAATACTTGAACTACTGAACAGACCATGATCTTATGAGTTTGTGTATGATGTCACGTGTTATTATTGTCAACATAATATTTCAAACACATTTGACACAACTGTGCACTTTAATCGTTGGAGAACTCAGTATCATAATAATTTTAATTGTGTAATTATGATGAATATAAACACACGCACGCACGCACGCACGCACACACACACACACACACGGCCATTTTGAAACCCAAAATGGCCGCCATTGGGACTCCAGAAAAATGGCATCAAATGGTTTTCTGAATAGTGGTGTTGTAAGAATAGCATACGGTGGTATCCGATGCGGTGTATACATTATAATGATACGGTGCGTACACATATAATAATTAGTGTCATCACTCATCAGTTGGGTTGCCAGGATTATTGTTAACTACAATAACATGTATGATGTGTTTTTTGTACAACAGCCATTATTCAGTATCGTCCCGTATGGCGCATCGCTCTGTCACTTCTGTGACGTGATCGTCGCCCCTTTTTCTACGACAGGTGTAATGCACATTCTGCGCTTGTGCGATTATGCCCCACCACCCCGTAACGGGGCATGACAGCTCAGGTTGTATTTTGTTAGGGTCCCTTTGGTGATAATACCGTTTTGTTATTGTTTTTTTTTACATAAATAGTTAACTAGCTACGGCGTATCATACCGGATATGGTCCACCTTCCCCCATAGTAGTGGTGCCAAACAGTCGTTAAGATTAAACTGAATTGGGTTTTATGGGCTTAACCTTATTTTTTGTTTTCAACAATCATACATTTACGCGAGATAAGATAGTCGATGGATTGAAGATACATTATACAACGGATATCACTTTCCGTAGATGGCGTGTGATTCACAATAAAGAAATAATAATTTAGTTCTAAAGGATAATGTAACTAATGCGTTTACTTTACTTTGTCATGATGATGATGGTGATGATGCTGGTGGTGATGGTACGGTGATGATGACGGTGATGGTACTGTGATGATGACGGTGATGGTACAGTGATGATGACGGTGATGGTACGGTGATGATGGTGCTGATGAATCACAGCGGCTTTCCATTTTGATTCGCCATCATGATTTTTGTATTGCTATAATTACTGTGGTCGCAACTCATACAGCATGGTTTATTAGAGTTTTCCTTCTCTAAGATTGGAGACTCCACGACAGGTTACACAGTTAAGCATACACCAACGGACCCAACGGCGTTTAGGGTCTCCTCGAAAAGACATAGGCAAAGTTTTGAAACGGCAGTATGTGGACTCGAACCGTGGTCCTCGCCAATGACAGTCCGACGTCCTACTGCCGGTCTACCGCGCCCCACTTACTCAGTAGTAGGCACTAAGCATGTACGGCGATATTTAACTTGCAGCACAACATCATTGAGAACGTCGACGCGAACTCCGACCGATAAGGTCACCCTCACAAACACCCGAGCTACTGGCGTGACCTTCGCCACCTCGGCGAACCTGTTAATGTAGCTAGAAGGCTTGCCCCACGCCCAAGGCACCTGTCTACATTAGACGCAACTAATTTTTTAGAGACATCTCTCGAGACTGCGTCGTCTTTGTTTTATAGAAACAAAATATCACTTCAATATTAAGACTCTTTACTGTGGTTTCAGAAGTTATGTTGGTTTTGTTTCAGTAAAAAACAGCCACCTTACCTGGAACGCAACAAAGACTGCCCAGAGCTTCTTCTGCGAGACGGTGCTGCAGCCAAAGACGTTGCGGATGGACCGGAAGTCCTTGAATGCAGTCGGGTGTCCCAGTTGGCTTGTCAGCTCACCGTTCGGCTCCTTTGGAACATATTGATAATTAGAGCAAGTATGGCATTACGTTGTGGTAACTATGATCAAGACACGGTGTTCTCTTTTGTAATTAGGGATCATGTGTCACCATTTTTAATGACATCGAAAGAACAGCTTGCTCGCGTAGATTGACTATTTTTCTTCTGCAGACGTGGAATGTAATAAAATGCCAAATACAATACCTTCTAAATCAAAACGACACACATATGGTATTATATGTTTTAATTTAATAAAGTTTAGCCAGGCTGTCTAAGCTAACACAAACAAGGATGTTATTTTAATTAATTATCTCATATAAATTAAGTTTCGACCAGGATGTCTACGTTAAGTTTTGGAAATCTACTTGGGCCACTCGTGTTATTTACATGTTCAGTTGACTTGTTATACAATCGTTACCCCTGGCATTATCACAAAACGGAATTATGTTATAAAACAAAATTGGTGCTTTGATTTATTACAAAATCGACCTTTTATGATTACAAAATTGGCCTATTGTTATTTAAAAAGGTGTCGTAACAAGCATCCTATCCCAACGGTGTACCTCTTACGTAGCAATCCTTGAAGCACAGCTATTTACTAGTCGCAATGTTGATAAAACAAACAAACAAACAAACAAACAAACAAACAATCAATCAAACAAACACACAAACAAATAAACAGACAAACAAATAAACAAACAAACAACAAAACTAAACACGAAATAACCGATTGATAAAAAATTATGGATTTAATATCCAGACATTATCAATATATTTAGAAAGCCTTTCAACTACAGTGTATTGCGATTAGTGTTTCGAATTCAGAATCAGTCATGATGAATTGACGCAAACATGACTAGCGCATTTAGTAACAAAATAGGATTAATTTCGACCAGGATTGTCGCGAAAATTGGCAGCCAGTGGACTGTGTCTTCGTATCAACAATAGACAATCACTGATACAAACCTTGAGGCAAAAGAAGAGCATGATGAATGGAACAATGGAGCACCCGAAGACGAACCACAGCGGCTGTTCGTAGTGCTTTGTAGCGCGGATCCAGAAGCCATTGAGTAGATTCGAGAGGCCGAATGTCAGACCGATAGACAGTTCGACGATTGCTAGTCGCAGCGTGCGGCGGCCGCGAGTGTCCGTGTCAGAGATGTAGCTGGCGTTACCAGACAAGAATCCAGGCACGGAGCCACTGAGGCCAGATATGATGGAGGCGACGACGAAGAATGCCTTCGTCGCGACACTGTCGATATTGCCGTCACATATGTAGAGCGGAAGGAGGAAGCCCAATGCGTAGATGGCGTTGCCAATGCACGGTAGCCACATGAGGAACTTGCGCTTGCCGGTGAGGTCGCTCCAGAAGCCAAGCAGCAACACAACGATTGCTGCCGGGAGTAACTCGGCCATGTTGAGGTAGAGGATAATGAGGCTACTCTCCTCGTTCACACGATCTGCCAACACTCTGTCATACTGCGGCTGGCTGGTAACACCGCTTGCCGACATGTTATGATAGTGTCCATCGTTGACTTCATCGAGGTTGTCACCAGTCAATTTACCTAAACCCGCAAAGCCGCCAGCGTATTTCTTCGCTACAAGGAAGTAGATGTATTGTTGTACTAAAGGAATCGCCGAATTCTTTGCTGTAAAATATAACACGGTGCTAAGTTCAAGCAGAATTCGCTGTGTGCGTCCTAGCAGCTGTCCCTCTCCCTCGCCGAACATGGCCGCCATCTTATTCCAGCAGAAATCAGCGAGGGGACAGTGTGGGCGCTAGCAGCCGCTCTCGCTCTGTCGGCAAAGCGCAGCGTGTTTAGGCAATAAGAAATTAATCCGATAACTGCTCGTACGAAGTCCGCATCTTGTTGGCAACGCGCGCGGGCATTCACCAATATACCATGCCATGGTAGTTTCACCAAATTAATATCCAAATGCTTCTCCGGACTTGTTATGTTCTGTTACGACGAACCCTGTGGCAGAAATCAATACAAGCTTTACCATCATTGGCTCATCCAGTTTGCAACAGTAGCAAGTGGGACCTGGTAGGCCTATTGAGTCTCAGAGGCTGGTAGTACTCGAAATAAGCAGTGGACCCACTGCACTCTACAAGAAACCGACGCCATCTGCATAATCGCCGTCTCCATTGGCAACTGTGGCATTTGTGTCCTCCGGGTGTAGACGATGATTGGCCGCAGCGAACGCAGCTTCCGATCGATAAATGCCGACGAGGGCGGATTAGTCGCCGGCATTGTCGATTGCAACAACGTTGTAGAAGGGCACGGACCACAGTCAGAATCCATCCGCCATTACATACATAAAGAGTCCCAAGGAAAAAATTCATTGTGCAGATAGGGTTAATTTGTGAGAGCAGAAATTGTGTGTATGAGTGAGTTGAAGTGATGTTTTTGTGCACAGTAGCATCTAAGCTTTGAAATGATGCCAGTTGTCAGTAGGTATACCAGTTGCGTAAGGACACAGTGGCTGTTAGGCAGGATGTACTCATATTTGGGAAACCGGGGAATTTCATGGCAGAAATGCACGGGCCTCATGCTTTGAAGCAATTTGTGCGAATTTCGCACACCAGGTGTCTTAGTGGGTCTGTCATTTTCTGTTAATTAAAAAAAAAAATTGTAGGATAAATTTTCAATGTAGGCGCAAGAATGTTATAATGGTCGTCTATGGGAAAAGTGACTGTGGTCCGTGCCCAGAACATTCGGTCATTCGGCACAATGTTATCCTGTTCTCACGTAATATTTAAGTTGTTGCATTTGTTTCACCGTCTAATCGTAAAAAACTTAAAATAATGCGACCATCCAGTAGTTCGTCGTAGAATATGCATAATGTGTGTGTGTGTGTGTGTGTGTGTGTGTGCGTGCGTGCGTGCGTGCGTGCGTGCGTGCGTGCGTGCGTGTGTGTGGGGGTTGTTGAGCAGTTGATAAAGAACGAAGACGAGTGTTCTTTACCCCAAAATACATCAAGGAATTATTTTTTCCACGCAAATACACTGGTTGCGATTAGCCTATCTACAAGTATATATTAATTGTGTCAATTTATCAATTAAGCGTGTAGAGACGTGTTGTTCCCATTGGGTAGATGTGTTGGCCGAGTTGTTATGAAATTTTAGTACAGGGCCTACGTACATTATACAAAATAAAGTATTTACCCAACTTACGCTACACTGTGGCTCAACTTACCCCACATCAAGTGTTATTTGATCCAGCTTACCAACTCTATTTGAATCAGCTACATATAATTATATATGCGTAATACAAGTGTATATATATATATATATATATATATATATATATATATATATATATATATATATATATATATATATATATATATATATATACTTGGTATAAAATTATCTACTAATAATCATAGTTTATGTTAGTAAAAACAAGTTTGACTTATGAATATGATTGTGTCCTAGATATCAAAAAGAATGAAAAATGGCTCAACTAACACTGTCTTCCCCTATATGAAGCTATTAACATATACATTGTTATGCACACTGTGTATAAGATGTATAAGTGTGTAGAGTCCAATTAATGTAACAACAGTAACATGTTCGAGTGACACTTTCATGCGAAACACACGTTCTTTGCTGTAACAACGTGGCCGTATGATATAACATATAGCTTACGGGCCTGGGAAACTTCACATATCTACCCAACTACAATACGGAATATCAATGGCATGGTACCATTTATTAGCACCCTCTCCCCTATGCCTATGTTTAGCCTTTTATATCTGGGCGTAAAACGAAAGCATTATTTGCTGTATCCGCTGCAACGCGGACATCGGCAGATGTATGTGTGTGTGTGTGTGTGTGTGTGTGTGTGTGTGTGCGTGCGTGCGTGCGTGCGTGCGTGCGTGCGTGCGTGCGTGCGTGCGTGCGTGCGTGCGTGCGTGTGTGTGTACTTGCGACGTTTCGTGCAACAATGGTAATTGCGACGCTCCATACAACAGTGGTACTTGTGATGCTCCATGCAAAGTGGTACTTGTGACGCTTCGTGCAACAGTGGTACTTGTGACGCTCCATGCAACAGGAGTACTTGTGACGCTCCATGCAACAGTGGTACTTGCGACGATCCGTGCAACAGTGGTACTTGCGACACTCCATGCAACAGTAGTATTTATGACACTCCATGCAACAGTAGTATATATGATGCTCCATGCAACAGTGTTATTTACGACGCTCCATGCAACAGTAGTACTTACGACGCTCCATGTAACAGTAGTATTTATGACACTACATGCAACAGTAGTATCTATGACGCTCCATGCAACAGTAGTACTTACGACGTTCCATGCAACAGTAGTATTTGTGACGCTCCATGCAACTGTAGTGTCTATGACACTCCCTGCAACAGTGGTATTTGTGACGCTCCATGCAACAGTGGTACTTGCGACGATCCATGCAACAGTGGTACTTGCGACACTCCATGCAAGAGTAGTATTTATGACACTCCATGCAACAGTAATATATACGATGCTCCATGCAACAGTGGTATTTACGACGCTCCATGCAACAGTAGTACTTACGACGCTCCATGTAACAGTAGTATTTATGACACTCCATGCAACAGTAGTATCTATGACGCTCCATGCAACAGTAGTACTTACGACGCTCCATGCAACAGTAGTATTTGTGACGCTCCATGCCACAACAGTAGTGTCTATGACACTCCCTGCAACAGTGGTATTTGTGACGCTCCATGCAACAGTGGTACTTGCGACGATCCGTGCAACAGTGGTACTTGCGACACTCCATGCAACAGTAGTATTTATGACACTCCATGCAACAGTAGTATATACGATGCTCCATGCAACAGTGGTATTTACGACGCTCCATGCAACAGTAGTACTTACGACGCTCCATGCAACAGTAGTATTTATGACACTCCATGCAACAGTAGTATCTATGACGCTCCATGCAACAGTAGTACTTACGACGCTCTATGCAACAGTAGTACTTACGACGCTTCATGCAACAGTAGCATTTACGACACTCCATGCAACAGTAGTATCTATGACGCTCCTTGCAACAGTGGTATTTACGACGCTCCATGCAACAGTAGTATTTATGACACTCCATGCAACAGTAGTATCTATGACGCTCCATGCAACAGCAGTACTTACGACGATCCATGCAACAGTAGTACTTGCGACGCTCCGGCAACAGTGGTACTTGTGACGCTCCATGCAACAGTGGTTCTTGCTACGCTCCGTACAACAGTGGTACTTGCGACGCTCCGTGTACACACAGACGCACGCACGCACGCGCGCGCGCACACACACACACCCCCACACACACCACACACACACACACACACACACACACACACACACACACACACACACACACACACACACACACACACACACACACACACACACACACACACACACACACACACACACACACACACACACACACACACACACACACACACACACACACACACACACACACACACACACACACACACACACACACACACACACACACACACACACACACTGAATATACAAGTTGATTGAAATTGTTCGACTCTCACGACCGTATCATCCGGCATGTTGGTTGTTAGACAGTCACAACTTAAACACGTCCCATATTAGGACTTTTATTTTACCCCAATGCTTTTGTTTGTAGCTCCAGTCATACCGGCTGCTGCTGTTGTTGCAGCATGCGTTCAACATCAATTGTAGCATTAAGTTTATAAACATACAAAACGCACGCACACACGCGCGCACACGCACGATCGCACGCACGCACCCATGCTCTATTAATCATGCCGCACTTACTCCAAAAATACAAGATTTCGTAAATTACTAATATGCATACGGTGTTTTGAGGATGTTACCACCAAAATGCCTACGCGTTTACAAATTCTTCTTCATGGTGAGACTACAAAAGACGACTGTGGAGCTTCAAAACACCAGAGTTTCCGAAATATCGAAGTTCATTGTTTGCATACGAGTTTGAACTCTTCACATGACGTTTGACGGTTGATTTCGAAATTCTGTAGGTCTTATCCACCGCATTCACACCCATATCACCCATTTCTATAGGCACTCAGAGCCCGACTAATATCTTCCGATGTCCACTTGCCATACTTTCCTCTGCAAGAATGAGCACAAATCAACAGCAGTCATTGTGATAGGGTTTCTTATAGCTATTCCCCATTCATTCGATAGATAACCCACACCAACAACATCATCAATAATGTTATTTACAACAGACTGTCGAAAAATTATCCCCATGGCATGCACACCTTTTTGTAGACTTCGCTCCACCCGCCATTTTGTTCGATCAGATGACTTTATTGTCATTCATCATTCCACACTCCATTCAATAATTTATATTCCATTCACAATTGGTTGTTATTTAACAATCCGGGGAATTAATGCCCTTTGGTAACTAAAAATGAAAAGCCTAATAGATGAAGGCAGTGTTAATTGAGCCACTCGGTTAGTTGAGTCACCCATGTGTCCCAGGAAACTACAGCAGCGACAGTTACATGGTACCACCCAGTGATTGAACGTGTTATTAGAACACGGTAGCTACGGTCAGAAAATATGAGTTAAAAATATGTTTTTTCGAAACTTTTGGTGATTGTGATTAATGTGTGCTGGTGTGTAAACTATCAATGCATGTGACCAGACTTTATTGTATGTGCACTTACAAATGGCTTAACTGTCCACAATGAAGAAGACTATTTACATCACTTCGCATATTAATGAAAAAATAATTTAAAAACTTAATTGTCGAAACGGGGCTATTTGAGCCACCCCAGTCCGAATGGAGGGTTAGTTGAGCACTTGATAAAGAACGAAGTGTTCAAAATAAATAAAGGAATTAATTTGTCCGAGCAAATTGGGACATCGGATAGCTACAGCTATCTGATATACACTGGTTGCGATTAGCCTATAAATCTATATTAATTGTGTCCATTTATTAATTAAGCGTGTAGAGACGTGTTGTTCCCATTGGGTAGATGTGTTGGCCGAGTTGTTATGAAATTTTAGTACAGGGCCTACGTACATTATACAAAATAAAGTATTTACCCAACTTACACTACACTGTGGCTCAACTTACCCCACATCAAGTGTTATTTGATCCAGCTTACCAACTCTATTTGAATCAGCTATGCGTACTACAAGTATATATATATATATATATATATATATATATATATATATATATATATATATATATATATATATATATATATATATATATATATATATATATATATATATATATATATATATACTTGGTATAACATTATCTACTAATAATCATAGTTTATGTTAGTAAAAACAAGTTTGACTTATGAATATGATTGTGCCCTAGATATCAAAAAGAATTAAAAATAGCTCAACTAACACTGCTTTCCCCTATATGAAGCTATTAACACATACATTGTTATGCACACTGTGTATAAGATGTATAAGTGTGTAGAGTCCAATTAATGTAACAACAGTAACATGTTCGAGTGACACTTGCATGCGATACACACGTTCTTTGCTGTAACAACGTGGCCGTATGATGTAACATATAACTTACGGGCCTGGGAAACTTCACATATCTACCCAACTACAATACGGAATATCAATGGCATGGTACATTTTATTAACACAAATAATAAAGTTTACAGAAATAACGCATCTAACAGACTTTCACAAAAGTGACTTTAACTAAACATTTTAACAACTAGCACCCTCTCCCCTATGCCTATGTTTAGCCTTTTATACCTGGGCCTAAAACGAAAGCATTATTGACTGTATCCGTTACAACGCGGACATCGGCAGATTTACGCAACTAAGTTGCGATTTTCGTTTTTTTAAGAAAATGTTTCGTTCGAGAATATTTTTTATTATTACATTCATATAGCTGGGCAGCGTGGTCGTATGGTAGAGCGCCGGGCTTTCGGTCAAAGGGACCGGGGTTCAAAACCACCTGCGGCCGTTTCGAAACTTCGGCAATTTCATTCACTCCACTTTGCCCGTGTCTTTCGGAAGAGACACCAAAACGCCGTTGGTCCGTTTATTTGGTGTCGTCTATGCCAGGGGAAGTAAAAGATCCCACACAGGGAAATGGAAAAAAATCTGCTGTGGATTCAGTGCGCCTCATATAGCTGGTTATCTCGATCTCGAAAACTCACTACACTACCTCCAGGTTTAGCTGTGATCAGCTGTAAAGGGAGTATCGCATCAGGCATAGCAACAGACGCAAAGGCGGGAGGCATAGTGGCGCCACCAGGTGGAGTTTAGGTAAACTGCGACTAGGCTTGACCCTATATCCTAAGGTCAAAAGCACACGCGCGGAGCCAGAGAACCAGTGAAACTCAGGCTTTATTGTGTGAAATGTCGGTTTCAGCAGCCATCCTGATTTTAATTTATTACCTAGATACAAAAATAAAAATGTCATGGAGATGTTAATAGATTATGGTGCGATCGACATAAACACTGTTTTACGAAACTAGCAGACGTTAATTCCAACATGTTTTGATCACGTGAACAAGAAACTCCAAAACGAGGCGGAGTATTTTAGGTGTGCTTAGGATGAGCAGCTAGAAAATATGACGTGTATAGCACGTTACAAATAACTGTTGTGATTTAGAAAAGCTAGATTTCACGAATATATCGTCTGTTGTTTTGTAGTTAGCTCAGCAATAGGCCTGCTGGACATCGCGATTATTCAAGCGGTGTCGAAGAATGAAGTCCGAGACCGAAGAGTGATTCAGTCTGTTTCGCTGCCCCTAGCCAACGTCGAGTTTCTAGATCTATTCGTAACTCCAAACAAACCAACATCACATTGATGAAGGAATCGATCATAGTCAATTCGTCGTGCGATGTGTTGCCTGTTGGTTATGGAGTGTACACGATGAGGTGCGGTCTAGTTTAGAATAAATATAAACTGTTGTTGTTTATTCGACGAACCAGTCGAGAGCTGATCTCGACTTTTGTTTTGAAGTAAACGGGAAGTGTGATCCATCGAAATGGCTGAAGTTGACCCGGAAACGCTGTTGGAATGGCTGCAAATGGGCACAGGCGATGAACGAGACATGCAACTCATAGCACTGGAACAACTATGTATGCTTCTGCTGATGTCTGATAATGTTGACAGATGTTTTGAAAGGTAGGCATTTCAAGAACATTTTATTGATTCTTCC
Source organism: Lamellibrachia satsuma (assembly GCA_033239005.1). Classification (NCBI taxonomy): domain Eukaryota; kingdom Metazoa; phylum Annelida; class Polychaeta; order Sabellida; family Siboglinidae; genus Lamellibrachia; species Lamellibrachia satsuma. Next base: position 3,169,910 of record BSQZ01000063.1, on the reverse strand, counting down.
TTTCCAGCACTTGGCACATTCTATTAACTGACTAGGACTGCGGACTGCTCAAACCACTTTACACTTCATCCTCAAAGGGGGTGCCCAACAGACATATTTGTTCCAGCACCAACTTGACCTCTTTTGGAACCATTAAGTCATGCTGCAATTACTGCACAAAAACTCCTTATTCATATGTATGTAATATGTATACACCATTGTCTAGAGCCAAGTACTCATTTATACAGTGCTAGCTATCTGGATACGTACCCGGCAAAGTCCTGCAAGAATATTGTGCTGAGATGACCACGTGACTGGTCATGTGCTGTGCCCTATGTGGTTATTTTTTTAGTTTATTTATTTTTTTGTCTTTCTTGGTGTATTGTGGTCCTCACAGAGTCACCCCAGCAGGCACACAACGTTGTGGCAATGTTGTAGCAACGTCAGGTATTGACATTGTCATGGCGTCAAATTATTGGTCGATATGAAAGTTGATATATCGACGTCGGATATCGACGTTGTTTCAATGTCATGTATCAACGTTGTAACAACATTACAAACTGACTAGATTTCAACGTCCTTAGTAACGTTGATTCTGTAATTGAAACAATGCTGACCAATCTGTCAGCATTGTTTCAACTTCAATGATACAAAGACACAAATATATCAGTGAGTCTTAGTCCACACCAACTGCAGGGACTCCAAGCAATTCACCACACTGGACCCAAATATGGACGCTTACAATTTCGCCATCCTGCCAAGAACAATTGTGACATGGAACAACCTACCATACAATGTTGTCCTCGCTGAGTCGGTGGAGGTGTTCCGCCGCCGACTCCAGCAGAGAGAACTGTCCCAGCATGCACATAGACGTCATTTCACCGACCTAAATTCGACGTCGAATCAACGTCAAACTTCAACATTGTTACGACGGAGGTTAATCAATGTTACAATGACGGCGTGTATGTTGTCCAGTTATACATACATTGTGTACCGACCTAAATTCGACGTGCTAACAACGTCAAACTTCGGCGTTGTTACAATGGAGGTGGATCAATGTTACATCGATGTGGCATGTATGTTGTCCACTTATGTACGTTGCTTACTGACGTCCAAACGATGTCATACTTCGACGTCGGTAAAACGGGGGTTGATCGACGCTGCGTATATGTTGTCTGACGTCGCGACTTTATTTCAACCTATTTTCGACGTCGAAATGACGTCGGTGTACATGCTGGGACAGTTCTCTCTGCTGGAGTCGGCGGCGGAACACCTCCACCGACTCATCGAGTACAACATTGTATGGTAGGTTGTTCCACGTCACAATTGTTCTTGGCAGGAAGACGAAATTGTAACACGGTACTGGTTTTGTGTGTGACTTCGTTTAGCTGGTTTGAAAATTGTAATTGAAATTCACAAATACGCCACATATAAGAATTAGATGTATAGTCATAACTCATAAATGCAGCTTAGTAGGCAACACCAATATAAACGGGTGAAATGGCTTGCTTCCATTGCATCATAATGCCAAACACACAAACTCAAACTCAATGCGCAAAAAATATGAATTTGTCATCCGTACATGAAACAGTGCATAAATTTTAAATGGTACCGGAGATGTGCATCGTGAATTTATGTGTTCAGAGCGGTTGAAAGACGAAGTGGAACAATTACTAAAATTATCGTTTTTAATGTCTAATCAACTTTTACACTCCGTGTCAACTCATACATTTTAGGTAGTTCAGATCCAGGTTATTATTTTCAATTCCCATTACAGCGTAGTTGGTCAATCGGATCGTAGCGAAATATTGTTGATCTCTTAACTATTCCATAACTGTACATGTATTTTATTCAGTTCGACACACAACATTATGTGACATTTACACATAATACAAATCGACGTTAGTCCACTCATTTGATCATTTTATAAACCGCGCGGCCAACATAGCTTCGATGGCGTTCTTGCAACGAATTCCGAAAATTGGAGCCCAAACACTGCATTATAAAGAGGAGAGACTTTCCTAGTGAATCTAATACTCAAGAAAGTACTTGTCAAGACGAACACTTGTAGACAGTGAGCGATTTTAACAATTGATGCTGGTGATAAATCGTTCCCTAGATTATTGATTTGCGCGAGCAATAGGGAGCGAGAGCGATCACTCGCCTCAAACGTGAAGCCCTGCTTTGAACAGCAGCAAATGGATTTGAACTGTGGTACTCTAGACTAAAAGGCCAACATTCTCACCAGTTAATACTGTGTCCGACTAGACTAGTATGTATATATGTTTAAGTTACCAAAATTGTGGGGGGCAGCCGTGGCCTAGTGGTTAAGGTGTTGGACTCTAAATTCGAGGGTTGTAAGTTCAAGACCCACACTGGGCACGGTTCGTTTTCGAAGCTTAGGCAATTTCGTTTACCCTACTTTGCCTCAGTCTACTCATTTGCAAACATACAAACACTGTTTGGAAGGTACCTGCGATGGACTAGTGTCCTGTCCAGGAGAGTCAGTATAACTGCACTCTAAGTTGCTTCGCACTATAGAAACCAGGTGTTTAAGCACTGGCCATATAAGCCTTCATGGCTTCCTAAGGTGTAATGCCTGGGGGATGACTTTACCTTACCTTTACCTACCAAAATTGTGAGAAACATTGCACAGTCAGCCTCATAAGTCATGCTGCTAAAGTCCTATTTGAGATCATTCGACAATAGATGTAGTATTACATTACATCAGAAATTGCAGAAGAACAATTTGGATTCGTCAACGGCAAAGGAACAACTGAGAAGCATTGAAAAGGGCAGGATGGACAAATATAGATCATGTTCATAGACTATGCAAAGGCTTTCGACACTGGATCATAACGTGCAATGGAAGACATTGAATTTGGAGTACCACAGTAGTAGTAGAACTACAGGTGTTATGTGTGTCGACAGTACACATACAGACAGTGTCCGATTCAAAAAGGTGCATGACAGGTGCATTCTCTCACCAATGTTGTTCAATGTCTGTGCCGTGGTGAGAAGATCATGCACATGCTCAGTTGAATGAACGATCTGGTTGTGTCATCGGAGGCCAGGCTCTGTTGAATTTACGCTACGCAGCTGATACGACATTGATCGCCGTATTGAGAGAAGAACTTTTACAACAAGCAGCTGAACTAGAAAAAATATTCTATGTTTTGGCCTGAAAATCAATGTAGCCAAGATGCATATCATGGCTTCAAATGATGATGATCAAACCATCAACATTGGTGGCAAGCAAATCAATCAGTCAGGCTATTTCAAATATCTTGGCTCACTAGTGAACATTGAAAGCAACAGCACACAAGATGTAGGACTTCACTGGCTGTCGCTAGAGGTGTCACATTTCAACTATTTGACATCTGGAAGTCAACAGAAATCAGACTAAAACTGAAAACTAGAATTAGTTATGTCGCTAGTCTGGAGCGTGGCGCTGTACGGCTCAGAAAGTTGGGCTATGAAAAGAAAAGGCTGATGAAAAAGTTGGATGCCTTTGAGATGTAGGCATGGCACCGTATGCTCCAACTAATCCAACACAAGGAGGCAGGCATGGGACGAAGCCTTTTAGGGTTTAAGCCGTTATTGAAAATATCTGTTATGAAGTAATTATTAAGATCTTAAGAATAATCCAACAGACTGCTTGATAACAGATCAAAGGAAGATATGTTAATATTGTTTCTTTGCTTTTTTATGTTGAACTTGCAATCAATATACTGTATTTGCACCCTGTGTTATTTTTGCCTGTTTTGTTGTACTGTTGTTAAGTTTGTCCTTGTACCCAGATTTTTTCTATACCCAATATCATTATAATTTTGTACATAGCTTTGCTGTAACCATTACGCTACCAAATCATACAGTGATAAACATTTTTGTTATCTTAATTAAATACTAGGGAGAGCATCAACAAAATGCCATGTATGGATTTATATTCATTTATAACATTTATAGCATATAAAATGTTTTGTGTAACAAAATCAATTCTAATTCCTAAATTCAAATAGTAAAATAGGTTTGTAATGATAATCAATGATGCGGGCATGCGGCTGATGCCATACTTTCCTTTATCAGTTTTGGTTGCATAAATAGCCATGTTATATATACAGTTAGCTAGTATTTTTTGTTGGTGTAGACATAAACCACCACTAATACAAGGATGTGCCTTTTCAAAGGGATACAGTAACTGGCAGACATTTATTAAGAACTGTCTAATTTGGTTCCAGACATTAAAGTAATTGAGGCAGATCTGTGTACCCGTTTATAAGACGGGCAAATGGGTAATATAAAGATAAAAGACCAACGATAGCTGTCATAGGCACAAACGGCTTCCATGTGAAACTGCTCTCCCACTGAAGCAGTTTGTGCACTTATGGTTACACTTTTTAAAAAGTTCAAGACTGGCAAAAGTTTATTTCTGGTTAAGGGTGTGAATTGGGGTAATGTGTTGGCACACTCTGACGGAACACTTAGATGCTTTATGTTTTGTTGGTTGATTTATGGATCTACCGACCTAGCATTTCTGTTTTTTTTTTTTGGAAAGCAAAACTTTTTTCAGGAATTTTTTCAAATACGATTGTGTTTGTCATCTTCATGATGTATTCTTGAAACTAAAGTATGATATAAACTAAATTCAAGATAACAGGAGATAATAGGTGGTTATCACCAAGTCTATTGTGTTTTTATACACTATTGGTCCATATAGCACCACGTAATAAGCATCGGTGTCTTACGTTATCGCTAACCGTGAATGCAATCCACGACACTATTTGGGCTGCAAAATGCAATCCACGACACTATTTGGGCTGCAAAAGTACACAAAATGCAATATTTAATAAGAATTTGTGTTTTTTTTGTACATTGAATAAATGCATTGGCATAGAAAAAATTAGGTATGAAACGTCAGGACTCGTTTGCATGCATAAAGATTCGGAAAGCATATCTGTGAATTCAACTTATTCTTCTCTATAGTCCACAGAACACATCAAAATAATCAAACGTTTGAATGTAACATAAGTATTTGTTTAAAAAATAAGTATCTTTTTGGAAGGTACAAGTTTTAAAATAAAACAAATTTTTTATGAATGTTTTTTGTCAGCTGTATAATAGAGTACATGCTGCATATGGTTCTGCAAGAATTATGATATCTTTGTTCAATAAAAAATAGCATTGATTCTCAATTTGTAAATATTTTTTCACAAATTAATGGTGACCATTTTGTTTGTTACCATGGAAATGTATGGCAGAAAAAAAGTTCAATATATTTGTTACTCAGTAAGACCCTATCGACCTGCTGTATATCCCCTTTATGTGAATATATTTGGTAAATATGGTGCTATTTTTTTTTTCTCGCCCTACCGACTTGTTTTTGTGTTTGAAAACATCTGTAAACCAACTAATAAAAAATAAAAGGCATTAATTTTATTAACACAGAGTGCCAAAAATGTTTTGTTTATTAACCAATGAAACCCGTTTCACATAAAATTTTAGCAATTTCACATAAAAAAATTGATATTTCACATTTATGCATTTCTGTTTAATGCTACACTTATACTCAGGGTTGTTTGATTTGAATTATTTGATTTAAATCATTGATTTAGGTATGAAGATATTTGATTTAAATCATTGATTTAGGTATGAAAATCATTGATTTAAATCACTCCAACAAAATTTTTAAAAATCATTGATTTATGATTTTTTAAATATTTTTTTATTCTAATCATCACAGAAACTGGTCAGTGTTGATATTTCACTTAGTACAGGATAGATGAAGCTGCTGTTTTGCTACTATTTTACTAATATTCTGAGTGTAATTTCTCACAAGGTGCTGATTCACTCACTCTCCAGTTTGTGGATATAACCAGCCAAAAATGTATGACGTTTACCTGTGGGATGAAATGGCAGCAATTTTGTTATGCAAATGTCTTAATTAGAGGGAACTGGTACAGAACTAAATAATATTAATTAGTCAAGCTTTATATTTGATTAGTATTATAATTTAGAAAACATGAGCATGACATTTTTGTTGTATATAAAACTATAAAGCAGCCCACTTTCTCACACCTTAGTTGAGTTTGTCTAAGCTTGTTTTTTTGAACCCATCCTTACAATGTATTTGAAAGTACATGTGAATGATCCCCCGTCAGACTTCTCACTGGCACTCAACTCAATCAGATATTGTATAACATACACAAGTTTCGCTAGACGCCAGTTATGCTGGGCTCAGCTCATTGATCATGTCTCATGTTTGTATGTATCTGAGCCAGTCCGTGTTGCTATCAGTTAGTGACTTAGTCATACTGTGTACTTAGACAGGCTTAGAAAATAAGCCCACTTGTAATGTGGCTATTATTGTGGTTACCATGATTCAGAATGTTTTGACTACATAGATATTTAGTTATCAAGCATGTATTTACGTAATGTTTAAGTTAATAAAATAATGTTTAATTGTGATTTATTATTTCATTACTTTGTTTTCGTTCATTTCTAAATGAAAATGTATCAAGCTGTTTGGTTAGTGGTATAAAATTACTAAACTTTCATGATAATTTTGATTGATAATTGCTCATTGTTAATCGATGATCAGTCAGATACCCTAAACCAGGAGTCTCTAAATGTCATGGCACTATTCTTGGTGATATTGTACTTTTCGTACTCCAATGTGCGAAATACGTAATGCCATAAGTCCCATAGGAATTAACACTACTACAGCTCTACTGAATATGCGAGCCTTGACCTTAGAAACAGTCTAGTGTTGGTACTTGGCAGACTTGCAGGAATCTCTTAGACTGCCGATACACCCAGCAGTACTCCTCCCACCTCTAGCATTTATTGCTATCGCTATTAGTCATTAGAACAGGATTAGAATGTTTATGAGTTGCCATAGAGACACTGCAGTTATAACAGGTGTGACTCCTACACTGATAGACATGGTTGTGGCCACTACTAGCCATGACTTTCAGGGGGTGAATTTAGTCTATTTATAATTAGTGGGAGCCAACTTTATTGGAAGCATACATAATACACGTGGAATACCCCCACTCCACCTGAACCTCGATGCATGTCACCTGAACCTCGATGCATGTCACCAAGATTAGGAGCGCAAAATGGCAATGATGATGACAAAACTAATTAGTGTAGATGTTTAAAACAACTTCTACTACCAGTAGCAATCACATGCGTAATGTGTGACCTGTTACTTCTACTACCAGTAGCAATCACATGCCTAATGTGGGACCTGTTACTTCTATTACCAGTAGCAACCACATGCCTAATGTGTGACCTTTAATGATATGATAGTTTGCTTTGGCACTTCTTATTAATTTTTTTATTAACTCGCATGTATGCACTGCTCAGATTTGTAATTTGTTTTGTGTTAAATCTTGTTGAACCTGAACCTGCACATTAGTTTCTTCTGGCTGCATGTATTTGGGAGTTGTGCAAGAGCAATTAAAGTCAAACAAGTAGCTTGAAATGGCCCCCTAATTGTTGCATGCAGTAGTTTTTTTCTATATATCTACTTGTATGTAATGCTTTCCTTTGAACACTTCTTAACACAAAACTGTGGAAAATATTTTTTCTGAGTTGTATGTTGGCACATTATTGTTGTCATAAGTCTTCATGTCCCATTTTTCGAAGTCGCACTCTCAGTGCACTTATTCAAATACCAAAAATGTCATTCCAGCAATTGAATCATTGAATATAATGCAATCATATAAGTATTTGAGCTTAAGTTTGTACAAACACCATTGATCATGTCCAGTTTGTGATGTTCGGAAGAACTATGTAGTATGAAATACAATATACTTTACTGGATGCTCAGTGTACTTAACTGTAACTTTACTGTATGCTCAGTGTACTGGATGCTCAGTGTACTTAACTGTAACTTTACTGTATGCTCAGTGTACTGGATGCTCAAAGTCAGAACACAAGCATTCCTGCTCTGAGTACTGAATTTTTTTATATAGAATTAAGGATACATGCAAAATATGCAAATTAAAGGTGAAACTACTGCTCTTAATTTTTAGGGTTGGTGCAACACTTTGTGTACTCTGAGCCACGCACATGTTTATTTGATTGGGAAAATGTTACACATATGTGACATTTACATCTGCATTAAACACTCATAATTTATTAAATAATTTGTGCCAAAGGTTTGCAGTCTGTTATGTATGTAATAAAGTAGTTTGTTACATATATATATATATATATATATATATATATATATATATATATATATATATATATATATATATATATATATATATATATATATATATATATATATATATATATAAAGTAGACACTGTCTGTTCCCTCGTATAATAAAGTAGTTTGTGACTCTGTCTGTTCCCTCGTATAATAAAGTAGTTTGTGACTCTGCCTGTTCCCTCGTATCTCCGTCAGTTTCATACATGTGGGGCTGAAATGTAGACATGCCGGCCCATGGTGATAGTTCGTACAAACAAAATATCCGAAATTCCCCAGGGGTGGGGTATTGCTATTGTGTCAAATGTGGACATTTGACATAAATGACATAAGTCAGAACAATAGTTGCATACAGTTGTTAGCAGTGCTATCAGGCATGGGTTCTATTATAGACAATATATTACTATTACTTCTTACTGTTTCTGTTACTATTAATATTACTATTACAATAATTATAATATATTACTATTACCAGGATATCTGTTACTATTACTGGGTCGTTATTACTATCGCTGAATGTCAATTAACTATTTTTTGATGCATCTGTAAACCCAAGAATTGCCTATGAACTCAGTCTTTGTAGTACTAGCTAAACATACATTTGTACACCATTTGAAGATCTGAGGTAACATCATTTGTAAAAATTTTAACAAAGGGTCTGTGTGGCAATGTTACCATGTGGCAATTAGCAATTTAAAAAAAGAACTCAGTAGTTTGGCTCAAATCAGTGCTTACTTTGAATTCAATACAGATCGCAGCTCCTGTAAGATAACATTTGTTGTCTGCCTGCACATATCTGAAACCATGCCCTTTGGCTTTGTGTGTGCTAGGAATGTGTGAAACCATAGCCACCCCAATGGGGCATCTCAACAATTAGTAATTGTTTTGCTACTCCTGCATTGTTTCATTGAGCAGTTATTTCTGAAACCATCAAATGATCAGCCTATTGGTCTTTTCATGTTGTTTGAATAATGGCTCTGCCATTGTCTGTACATTTTTTACAATTACTAGCAGTTGGAATAACATGGAAACAAAGCTGATATTTTGTAAGTTTGCAGCAGAAGATGTAATAAGACAGTAATAGACTATTATCTGTTACTTAAGGATCTATTACTATTATTTTTGAAAACATCTCATCTATTACTATTTAAAAAAAAACGTCTATTACGTATTACTATTACCTGAATGCTATGCGTGTTTCTGCCATTGTTAAGTAATCTACATCAAATGTTCACTGAACACTTCATGAAACCGGCAGTTGATGTTACCTCTTATGAGTATACCAAAGTAGCAAGGTATGTTGTTACACTGAGTCATTTAGAGAGCTGTTGTTTCAGCTGCCCACCACGCACGTTCCTGCCAGCACTTTGTCGAATCTTCCTGGATGACAGTGCCCCCGACAATGTGCTTGAAGTGACGGCCCGTGCCATCACATACTACCTGGATGTATCTGCTGAGTGCACACGTCGCATCATCGCAGTGGATGGTGCTATCAAGGCTTTGTGCAATCGTCTTGTTGTTGTTGAGATGACCAGCAGGACTAGTCGAGACCTGTCAGAGCAGTGCATCAAGGTGAGGCAGTTTTTTTTAAAGGCCAGGTTCTATTTGAACTGGCCTAGGTGAGTTTGAACTGGCCCCACAAAAATGCATAAATTATTTATAAGTATCCGTAATAAAACAACGTCTTCATGCTTAAAGGTAAAACAGACACTGTTTAAATTAGAATAAATAATAATTTAATAAATATAAACCATACCAAATATTGTCGTTCATTTCATAACTAGCAGACCAATAAAATAATGAATTTAATAAACATTTCATAGTGGATTTCATTTGCAAAACAGTTACAATTATTGAAAGTAACATCATGTATGATGCCGACATTTCCAACTCACTGCCCTGGGGCTGGGCCTGGCACGGGCGAAAATCTATCACTCCAAATTGAAGCCTCAAAAGTTCACTTTCTCAGCCAAATATCACATTAATCAGAATGTCTTGGCACCTTATTTTGTCATCGGATTGTCTGCCTCCTTACTCTTGAGTGCCAAATAAGTGTCCCTATACTCATATTTATTTGATGAAAAATGCCACCCTATACGCACCTTATTTGGCATTATACTATTATTACATTTAAACATTTGTGCCAGCCTATATTCTCCAATAATCGTGGCAAATTATGCAGGGCATAAATTTTAGGAGAGCAATCCCTCTCACTCCCTATTGCTAGCGCTAATCAATCATCCACGGAGTGGTTTACCGCTCGTGCTAAAATCACTTGCTCCCAACTAGAGTTGCATGTGGCTCCCTCTGACAGCTTTCATCCTTTCGAACGACAGTCGTTAATTTAACAGGATCCTGTGCTTCTGAGGATCCTATATTAGACCGTTAGAATTACATGATTAGATAAATCCGTCAGAATCCTTAGTTCTCGGGAGCACAACATGCTATATTATTAGTTTAAACGCCTTCATCATCGCGTAAACCAACCATAAACCAAACCAAAAACAAAACACAGGCGATCCACGTAGTTTTCTACGGACGCCTTGGCTTCGCGTCGAGTAAAAAATTGCTTCGGCACTAAAAAAACAAATATACTGGTGATTTTTTCGCACAATACTATTATTTGTTTTGAACAATTTGCCCCCCTATACTGTTATTCGGCACTATACTATTATTAAATTTGACCGATCTGCCACCCTATACTGTTATTTGCCTATATGTTTATTCGTCACTCAAGAGTAGTATTACCAGTATGAAGTAAATTGGTGTAATAGCCTTCAAAAATGTTTGAACTCTACGATTCTTGTAACTTCGTCCGCCATCTTTGTTTTGGTGTTTCCCTAGTATTCCCCTAGATACTGACATCACTGAATGTTTCGAACACTGCCAGATCATCTTCTTAGTTTGGCCATCATAACTGGCAACTGTTTGTACAAGCAAGTTCCAAACCAATTGGATTATCTAACTTTGATTAATTCTTGTCATACTAATTTGATCCACTGCAAGTAATTTTTTTATTCAACAGTTTACTGAACTGAACTGAATTGAGCTTCTCATTATATATAATACAATACTTATATAATACTTCTCATTATATGTAATACATTAATTTTTGTTTTGCTTGTATGAAAACCATTATATTCTGGTCCTTTCCATCTTTTTTGGACATCCCACTGTGATTACAGTATAGATGTAAGGCTCAAATATGGCTGGGGCACTTTCTCTTTGAACATCATTGTCTTTCACAGGCAGTCATGCATTTTCATGTATATGATGAACTAAAATGTTTTGTAGTAAACTGGTAGTAATGACACATGTGCTAAAGAAGTGATCAAGTGTGAGTGTCTATGTATACATACACTGTAATTACTTCTATTAATTCATTTCATGTATATATTACTTTTATTAACCATGTTTACATAACATTTTATCCTCTACCTACTATGCTCAGCAAGCAAGACAATTGTCCAATGTTTTATTGGACAATAAACTTGTATCGTATTGTAATGTGACTGCTGGTCTCTCTCAGGTGCTTGAGTTCATCTGTACCCGTGAGTCCGGGGCGGTGTTTGAGTCAGGTGGACTCAACTGTGTGCTGACGTTCATCCGTGAGCACGGCTCACAGGTGCACAAAGACACGCTGCACTCCGCCATGTCTGTGGTGTCCCGACTGTGTGGCAAGATGGAGCCACAGGACACGTCATTGGAAGCTTGTGTCGAGTCTTTGTCAACACTCCTCAAACACGAGGACCCGTTTGTAAGTTCAAGAACTTTTTTCGTTGGTATGATGTTGAAATTTATAGACCTGTTTGTAAGATTGAGTTATGTTGGTATGATATTGAAATTCTGAGATTTGTTTGTAAGATCCAGTTGTGGTAGTATGATATTGAAATTTAGAAAATTGTTGGCTTTATTTACCTTAGAAAAATTAGTTGATGGGTTACGACATATTCTAGTTCAAATGGTTACTGAGAGGTTGCAGACATGCCATTTCTGTAAGTCAGGTGTTTCATGATATTTGTACCATAAAACCGTACCCCTTGAACCTGTTCTCCGTCACCAGGTGGCAGATGGTGCACTGCGGTGTTTTGCGTCATTGGCTGACCGTTTCACACGACGAGGCATTGACCCAGCACCCCTGGCACAGCATGGTCTCATGGACGACCTGCTGCATCGTTTATCTTGTGCCGGCTCATCCAATGTTGGCTCATCAATGACGTTAACACCAAGCAGTATGACAGCCACACCAGAGACAAAGAGCAGTCCCAGCATCTCAACTGTCATCAGTCTTCTGTCTACACTGTGTCGCGGCTCACCAGGTGTTACGCACGAGTTGCTGCGCTCAGAACTACCCGATGCCATTGACAGTGCCTTGCAAGGAGATGAAAGGTGCAGGTTGTGAGGAACATGGGGCTGTACATGAGCAGTAGTTGGCCCGAAGTACATAATGCAAGGCCCTAACTATGGCAGCAGTAAACAGATATGGCACTAAACTCTTGAATTGTTACAAAATAAATAAATTGATCATATAAAGTCATGTAAAAGGTTATCATACTCTGACTTTAGGTATTTAAATGTTATAGCGTTTCATAAGCTTGCTCAGTACATAAGATTAATTTTCTTTGATGATGTGGTTGTGTAAGTTACAATATTTGTCCATGACAGGTGTGTGCTGGACACAATGAGACTGGTGGACCTGCTGCTGGTGCTGCTATTTGAAGGACGCAAGGCCCTCCCTAAGTCAGGTGGGGGCGGGGTGTGTAGTCGCATCCCCGGTCTGCGCCGCATGGACAGTGCTGGGGAGCGGTCCCATCGACAGCTGATTGACTGCATCCGCAGCAAAGACACTGATGCCCTCATAGATGCCATTGATAATGGAAGTGAGTAAAATGGTTGTACAGCTTAACACTTAGTATTACATTGTTCTTATTGTGCTGTAATTGTTGGAGTTGGATGATATGTTTGGGAGACACCTGTTTTGTTATTAACTCACTAGATTGTTGTTATATGACTGTCATAGTTATGCTAGCTGCTCAGATGTCATGTATTCAGTAGTTGTGTGATTGTTGCACCCACTGTCTATCCTCTGTGTAGACGTTGAGGTGAACTACATGGATGATGTGGGACAGACCCTCCTCAACTGGGCGTCGGCATTCGGCACTCAAGAAATGGTCAGTGATGTTAACTTATTTCACACTCGTTGCATTAATCTAAAGTAAACTAATAATCTGAGACTGTTTTGATTGAACAGATGTCAAATTTTGCATTGTGATGACAGCACCTAGCCTGACTTGCTGTAATAGTTGTACTCTTGAATGTTCAGTGGTCAGTCTTCAGTAGTCTTAAGTTGTTGGTGGACATCTAGAAATAGCTAATGCCTTAATGTCAGCAATTCACTGTTGTGGGTGACTTTGAGCGATAGAGGTGTGTTGGTGCAAACTATAGCATTCAGTTAACAGATTAAAAAAGTCTTATATTCGCTTTTCTTACACGGGGCAACAAGGTGTTGTGTAATGGGGCACAGCAGCACAGCTCAGTTCACTCAGTTGTATAGATGAATACCTGGATATTTGATCGAATAGTCTTTGCAGGGTAATTGCTGGACTGAATGCTTCCCATAGAAGTCTAGTCAGCCAGGGGGTGATGTAAACTGCTTTGAGTGGTCCCGCAGACTGACTACCATGCTATATACGAACCTTTAACTTCACTGTGTTTATTCAACAGTATAATGTAAATATAAAAAACATTTGACACTAGGTGGAGTTCCTGTGTGAGCGAGGAGCAGACGTCAACCGAGGCTTGCGGTCATCATCTCTACACTATGCAGCCTGCTTCGGACGGCCACAGATTGTCAAGGTTTGTTAATGATAAATTACAGTTGTTGTTGTGTGATAGTCTAGTAGTTGAAGTAGCTTAGTGAAATGGGAAAGTGAGAACATGCACCATACTGGAAGTGAATTTTCTGCAGGAAAATGTGGTAGATTCCATTTTTCATATGTAAACTTATGGGATGTTAACATCTATTTATGCAGTAGTTTTACCATGATATCAATATTACATTATAAAGAATGTGTGATTTATTTAAAATATAAATATACAGAACTAAAGAACAAACTTGTTGTTGCACGGGTGGTATCACTTTAAGCCCTTAAATGAAAGTATTCATTATTCTCTTTCAGACACTGCTTCGGTACGGGGCAAACCCTGACCTGCGTGATGAAGACAGTAAGACACCCCTTGATAAGGCACGGGAACGGGGCGACGAGGGGCACCGTGAAGTCATACAAATACTGCAGTCTCCTGGTGCGTTTTAGTTCAGCCACAATCAGTCATACAAATACTGCAGTCTCCTGGTGCGTAATAGCTCGGCCACAATCAGTCATACAAATACTACAGACTCCTGGTGCGTAGTAGTGCAGCCACAATCAGTTGTACAAATACTGCATATTAGCTCAGCCACAATCAGTCATATAAATACTGCAGTCTCCTGGTGCGTAGTAGCTCAGCCACAATCAGCATGGTAGCTCAGTCACAATCAATCATATAAATACTGCAGTCTCCTTGTGCGTAGTAACTCGGCCACAATCAATCATATAAATACTACAGTCTCCTGGTGCATAGTAGAGCAGCCACAATCGGTTGTACAAATACTGCAGTCTTCTGGTCAAGCATCAATCATCCATGGAAATGATATCTTGGCAACCTGGGAACTATCTTTTGAGTAGTATTTATGGTCATGTTTATAGTGAGTGTGGTTTCAGTTTGTATTTCAATTTAGTACCTTTTCACTATAATTTATTATGTGCTTTACATTTTCCTATCCTGTTCCTAACTTCATCACATGAGTTGCCTTACAAAATTATAAAAACTAATTGTAGTTTAAAAACTAATTTATAATTTTGTTCAGTGAATAAAATAATCGCTGTTGAAGAATCAAAACAATGAAAGTCCATTTGTGTGTACTGTGATAGACACATAACCAACTAACCACAAGGTGCAGATCAAACGGACTTCCATTGTTTTCACTCTTAACAACATAATGCTTTGTTTTTGCAAGTGACAACTAGACAGATGATGTATTAAATAAACAAACTGAATGTGTGGTACAGTATGACAGAGTACATGACAGGAGAGTAACTAACTGAATGTGTGGTACAGTATGACAGAGTACATGACAGGAGAGTAACTAACTGAATGTGAGGTACAGTATGACAGAGTACATGACAGGAGAGTAACTAACTGAATGTGTGGTACAATATGACAGAGTACATGACAGGAGAGTAACTAACTGAATGTGTGGTACAATGTGACAGAGTACATGACAGGAGAGTAACTAACTGAATGTGTGGTACAGTATGACAGAGTACATGACGGGAGAGTAACTAACCTGGTTTTCACAGGTGAGTGGATGGTGGCAGCCAATCGTGACACGACCATGGCAGATGGCTCCCAGGAGATGACTGAAGAAAGGGACAGGGGGGACAGGGCGGAGGAGGAGGGAGAGAAGTCAGAAGTCGTGGAGTTGAAGGGTGACCCAGAGATGGCGCCAATCTACCTGCGACGACTGTTGCCAATTTTCACACAGGTCTACCAGAGCACAATGCTGCCATCTGTCAGGTCAGTGAAACACTGCTCTCATACATAGGGTAGACATGCGTCATTATTGTGACCACTGTTAGTGGGGCAAATAGTATTGTATAATGCACTGCATCTAGTACCTCAATTGTTTTCTTTAATACAATATGTTTAATAGTGAAACCAACCAGGACTTTTGCATTGTAACTGATTAATAAAGATAAGCATCCACAATTCATCATGAGCACAATCTACCGTAAAGAACTTTGCCATGTTCGTGACTTTATTTTGTATAAGTTTAGTGTTTTGCAGGTTTTTTGATAGTTCATTTTGCCAGGCGTCAACCATTTAATGTGTAATATCAATTTGATTATAAAATGTTGAGTACGCTTTGTTTTATACATATGCCTAAAATATTTTGGATAATTGACTGTAGAAAAATGCATTTTATTTGCAATGTTTGTGTGTTTTGCATGTTCACTAATTTTTGAAGCTCTATCCAAATTTAATGTTTTACATCACAGGAAGGCCAGTTTGGCTCTGATGCGGAAGATGGTTCAATATATACCACGCCCCCTGCTGGAGGAAATCTGCAATCCTGACTACATGTCGGTGAACTTTGGTGCCCTGTTGGTTGAGGTGGTGGCCACTGTTCTTGACCACGAGGCGGGGGTAAGTCAACCTGTACCTTATATCACTAGCGTTGCTTTGCCATACTTTGAATTGTAAAAATTTGCTTTGTTAAAAAAATATTTTTTAAAACAGGCACATATCTATGCAGATCTTATATTGGTGTCTGCATGAACATTTGATCAGCTAATCAGGTGGTTAATTCACTTACAGGTGATTATAAATTTGTTTTGCTGATCTATAGCAATGATAAGTAAAATGTTTGCTCATATTGTTATTGTTTCAAATATTGTTTTGTTAATTTAGTGGTTTCTCTAGTAGGTTTAATGGTTACCCTAGCAGTCCATTGTTGTGATATTATCAAAAATATGTGACGTATGAATGTTTAGGACGATGAGGAGGGCCACTTGACTGCTTTACAAGTCATCCAAGACCTGATGGAGAAATGCCAGGACATCTTTCTGGAATACTTTGCTCGTCTTGGAGTGTTTGGCAAGGTTCTGTCTCTGGCTGGACCTCCAAGTGTGAGCGAGACAGTGTCTGCTAGTGAAGATGCACAGGTTGGTATCACAGTAACATGGGAGATTGGCAAACATGTTCTTTTTGCTCATGATGACTTATGTTATATATATATATATATATATATATATATATATATATATATATATATATAGGTTAACTATAAAGTACAGTTAGTTTGAATTTGCCTTTACTGTTGATGCCTAGCATGAAGCTTAAATGACAGTTGTTGCATAGCTTGAAACCTAAGTGACAGTTGTGTGTTTCTCAGATGGAGGATGAGACTGTTGCGCGTGCAGCCTCAGCAGTGCAGGCGAACATGGAGGATGCGAAGGAGATCATGCAGGGCGTGCCCTACCACTGGAAGGACTGGTGTGTGGCTCGTGGCCGAGACTGCCTCTACATCTGGAGTGATGCAGCAGCTCTCGAACTGTCTAATGGCAGCAATGGCTGGTTTCGATTCATCCTCGATGGCAAATTGGCTACAATGTACTCCAGCGGCAGTCCTGAGGGAGGCTCCGACAGCTCCGGTTAGCAACTCTTCTTTATTATTGTCAATGATCACATTTTGGATCTTGCATCACTGTTTTGGAACAACATTGGATGCCTCTGAAATTAAACTACTGGCATGACCAGGAGAGTATCACTTACTTCACTGCCCTGTGAGCACTGACTGTTATGATGTGTGTGAACCTTGCAGAGAACCGGGGTGAGTTTCTGGAGAAGCTGCAGAAAGCACGAAGTCACGTGAAGGATGGCAGTCCAAGTCAGCCAATCCTCTCAAAGGCCAGTCCAACACGCATCATGGTCGGCAACTGGTCATTGACCTGCAAGAAAGATGGAGAGCTGCAGATCCACAACTCTGATGGGCAGCAGGTGGGTGCGGGCTCTCTTCCTTCAAGTAAAACTCTGATGGGCAGCAGGTGGGTGTGGGCTCTCTTCCTTCAAGTAAAACTCTGATGGGCAGCAGGTGGGTGCGGGCTCTCTTCCTTCAAGTAAAACTCTGATGGGCAGCAGGTGGGTGCGGGCTCTCTTCCTTCAAGTAAAACTCTGATGGGCAGCAGGTGGGAGCGGGCTCTCTTCCTTCAAGTAAAACTAATGGGCAGCAGGTGGATGTGGGCTCCCTTCCTTCATGTAAAACTCTGATGGGCAGCAGGTGGGTGCGGGCTCTCTTCCTTCAAGTAAAACTCTGATGGGTAGCAGGTGGGTGTGGGCTCTCTTCCTTCAAGTAAAACTCTGATGGGCAGCAGGTTGGAGCGGGCTCTCTTCCTTCATGTAAAACTAATGGGCAGCAGGTGGATGTGGGCTCTCTTCCTTCATGTAAAACTCTGATGGGCAGCAGGTGGGTGCGGGCTCTCTTCCTTCAAGTAAAACTCTGATGGGTAGCAGGTGGGTGTGGGCTCTCTTCCTTTAAGTAAAACTCTGATGGGTAGCAGGTGGGTGTGGGCTCTCTTCCTTCAAGTAAAACTCTGATGGGCAGCAGGTGGGTGTGGGCTCTCTTCCTTCATGTAAAACTCTGATGGGTAGCAGGTGGGTGTGGGCTCTCTTCCTTCAAGTAAAACTCTGATGGGTAGCAGGTGGGTGTGGGCTCTCTTCCTTCAAGTAAAACTCTGATGGGCAGCAGGTGGGAGCGGGCTCTCTTCCTTCAAGTAAAACTAATGGGCAGCAGGTGGATGTGGGCTCCCTTCCTTCATGTAAAACTCTGATGGGCAGATTACCGTCTCATGATGGAAATAGGAATATAAGGTATTTATGTTGAAATAAAGTATTATATTGCAATGATTACCCATCTTAGTATTCAATGGATCATAAGATAGTTTACCACAAGTTGCCTGTTGATCCACAGCAGACAACGATTCTGCGAGATGGTCTGCCTGGCTTTATATTTGAGTCGAACCGTGGCACGAAGCACTCCTTTACTGCAGAGACCTCACTGGGGGCAGAACTGGCTGCGGGCTGGACAGGGAAACACTACAAGAAGTTCAAGTCCAAGTCTGAGGCTGTCCGACTCAAGGTGTGTGCATGTTTGTGTGCGTGCATGCATGTGTTTGTGCATGCATGTGCGCATGCAATGAATGGGAGGAAGGTTTGTGTATGTAATTGGTTTATAAATCTGGGTTGCTGTATATGTTACTAATTACTACCATGCAACAGCATTCTAGAAACAGGTTTGTTAATATTTGATTTTCATATCAGTATACCAACAGTGTGCTGTGTTTATGAACATATATACTTAGTATTGTAAACTTCTCTGACTTAGTGTGGTGAGAGACTGATGTTGAGCAAGGTCCATTAAATTAATAACCCACATTATCAGCTTTAAATGCTATCAAGTGGGTTTACATGCAGGCAATACATTGTTGGCAAAATATAAAAAATATCCTGATCTATTGCATATCATTATTATATAAGTAAAATGCCAATGTCATTAGCTTACAAGCAAGACCAAAAGTTTTTTAATGAACGTGTAAAGTTGGCAGGTAGATGTCAGCTCTGATTGAGTGGTTCTGTCTTGTCCACAGGTGAATTCGCTGGCCCGTGACATCTATGAGAAGTACTTCAAGGTGGCCCAGGCCGTGCCGCGGGGAGTTGTAGCCAAGCTCCTCACCATTGCCTCCGATCTAGACTCAGCCTGCAAGAAACACAGCAATCAGGTATTTCACCTCTCAGGTCACCTCTCTTAATCCTTATGGTTTCCAAAAGAAAGCCATAAATATATTCTGTTAATCTAAATGCCACTGTGTGACAGTATCCTCTCACATATAATGTCTTCCCCACAGGTCACTGGTGATGACTCGGACTGGAAACAGGAGATGGAGTCCTCATTTGCTGAACTGCTGCAGCTGCTGAGAAATGAACATACAATGTCTGCCTACGAGCTACACAGCAGTGGCCTGGTTCAGCAGCTCTTTAGTTGTCTCAGTGTAAGTAACACAGCAGTGGCCTGGTTCAGCAGCTCTTTAGTTGTCTCAGTGTAAGTAACACAGCAGTGGCCTGGTTCAGCAGCTCTTTAGTTGTCTCAGTGTAAGTAACACAGCAGTGGCCTGGTTCAGCAGCTCTTTAGTTGTCTCAGTGTAAGTAACACAGCAGTGGCCTGGTTCAGCAGCTCTTTAGTTGTCTCAGTGTAAGTAACACAGCAGTGGCCTGGTGCAGCAGCTCTTTAGTTGTCTCAGTGTAAGTAACACAGCAGTGGCCTGGTTCAGCAGCTCTTTAGTTGTCTCAGTGTAAGTAACACAGCAGTGGCCTGGTTCAGCAGCTCTTTAGTTGTCTCAGTGTAAGTAACACAGCAGTGGCCTGGTTCAGCAGCTCTTTAGTTGTCTCAGTGTAAGTAACACAGCAGTGGCCTGGTTCAGCAGCTCTTTAGTTGTCTCAGTGTAAGTAACACAGCAGTGGCCTGGTGCAGCAGCTCTTTAGTTGTCTCAGTGTAAGTAACACAGCAGTGGCCTGGTGCAGCAGCTCTTTAGTTGTCTCAGTGTAAGTAACACAGCAGTGGCCTGGTTCAGCAGCTCTTTAGTTGTCTCAGTGTAAGTAACACAGCAGTGGCCTGGTGCAGCAGCTCTTTAGTTGTCTCAGTGTAAGTAACACAGCAGTGGCCTGGTGCAGCAGCTCTTTAGTTGTCTCAGTGTAAGTAACACAGCAGTGGCCTGGTTCAGCAGCTCTTTAGTTGTCTCAGTGTAAGTAACACAGCAGTGGCCTGGTGCAGCAGCTCTTTAGTTGTCTCAGTGGAAGTAACACAGGAGTGGCCTGGTGCAGCAGCTCTTTATTTGTCTCAGTGTAAGTAACACAGCAGTGGCCTGGTTCAGCAGCTCTTTAGTTGTCTCAGTGTAAGTAACACAGCAGTGGCCTGGTGCAGCAGCTCTTTAGTTGTCTCAGTGTAAGTAACACAGCAGTGGCCTGGTGCAGCAGCTCTTTAGTTGTCTCAGTGTAAGTAACACAGCAGTGGCCTGGTGCAGCAGCTCTTTAGTTGTCTCAGTGTAGCACAGCAGTGTGGTTGTCTAGGCGGATTGAAAGCAACTGTGGTTTGTTTCTTTTTTGTAGAATAACATCGAGCCAAGTAGTAAGGAAAGTCGCAAGCGTGCATTTGAGAGAATCAACCTTTTCAAGCAAGCATTCAAAATATCGGATGACGGGTAAATTTTATTAATGCTTTAACAGCTTTAATTTCCAGTCTTGCTAGTCTCGTTTTTATATAATTGAACCTACACTTTTGCTTACCTTCATCAGTTGTTAATTTAGTTATGCCGTCTTGTAGTGTCATGTCCTTTCATGGGCTCATGAAGGACCAGGTAGAATTGATAATACGAGGAAGATTTCATGAACTGTGATTTCATATCAAGCTGTTTTGCTACAATTAATACAACATTCAAAGTTGACATCGTTTTACACTGGGCATGTTGACAGTGGTTGAAGGAAAGAAATACTTTATGGAGTTTAAGAAGTCATTATTTTGATTGCCATGGTTAAACCACATCAGTCTGTAATAACACTGATGCGAGAATGTCTCCAAGAGCTTGGTTGGCTGTAACTTGATGTGAGTAATTAATGTGCCTAATATTGCAGGTCCATCCTGCCAGCTGTGGCACTCGTTAGGAAACTCATTGCTGTCCTGGAATCAATAGAGAAGCTTCCCGTGCACACATACGACACTCAGGGCGCTGGCTATGGACTACAGGTGATTTTCAGTTTGGAAACTTTTCACTAATGAAATCTTAATCATGATATTTATTTTATTTGTTTAGAATTGTTCAGGCAGAGGAATGTCAGTACTATGGTTTTTGCAAGGAAATTGTGTGGTTATACACACTATTAACTATAAGATATAATAGAACATGACATGTTAGTGTTGGATGTTTTGTTTTGTAGTTTTTGAAATTGTCATTAAAACGCCTTTCTGAAGTGATTTAGAATAAGTTTTGTTGATAGTCAAACCTGTAATGTGTGAATAGTCTTAGCAATATGTGTGAGTAGACTTAGCAATATGTGTGAATAGTCTTAGCAATATGTGTGAATAGTCTTAGCAATGTGTGTGAATAGACTTAGCAATATGTGTGAATAGACTTAGCAGTATGTGTGAATACTCTTAGCGGTATGTGTGAATAGTCTTAGCAATATGTGTGAATAGTGTTAGCAATGTGCACAGTTGGTTTACTAAAAAAGAGTTCATACTGTTGTTAAATTCATCGAAAGAATTAGCTTTGATCGTTAGACATATTTTGCAGATTTTTGACTGGACATGGTCAAAAAAATTTATTACTTTGTATGATGATTTCATAAAAATTGAATCGAATCTAGACAAATGAAAACAGAATTGAGTAGGGAGCTTTAAATAAAAGCATGTTTTTGTGAATGTCTTCCATGTGATGGTAGATTTTGACAAGACGACTGCGATTCCGTCTGGAGAGGGCGCCAGGAGAGAACAGTCTGATTGATCGGACGGGACGCACCCTCAAGATGGAGCCACTCACTACTTCGGCAGCCCTAGAACGCTATCTGCTCAAAATGGTATGTGAATCTCACTGGAAGACCCTATACAGACAATTGAAATGTTACTTGTACACATTTGTGGCTTAGAAAACATGTGTAGATGACATTTATTGAGTGGAGTTGCTTCCACTCTCTAGTTTGTTTGATGTCGGACATTCTCTTTGACTCACATCACATTGTTTACATTGGCTTACCACCTTTCAGTCATTGGTAAAACCATCATGAAACTGTATAGTAACAATATTCTGCTGAGTATTGAGATGATGTTTGCCTGTTGCAGGTTGCCAAGCAGTGGTATGACTATGACAGGGCAACCTTCACTTTCGTGAAACGACTCAAGGCACCAACATTTGAGGGCATCACCTTCACCCATGAACGAGACTTTGATGAGAATGGACTCGTCTACTGGACTGGCACCAATGCCAGGTATATAGGAGGGACCAGTATACTATTGTTTTTGTGGGCTTATCTCTTAAGGCGTCGCTTGGGTCTAAACACATTTTATTTTCTTATTTCATTATCACTGAACCTACAGAGCTGAAACTTTCAGAGATTGCAAGTGCAGGTAACAGTAATGCTGTGAATTTTTTTCAGAAAGTTTCGTACAGATTTTCCCACGGTAGGCAGCCATCTTGGATTAAATGTTGCGTGTGACTTATATCAGTAACCATTGGGTTTAGAGGGCTCAAATTTGTTGTGTAGTTACTCCACATAACCCTAATGAAAACAGTCTATTGACTTTCTTAGTTTTCAAAAAACTTTTTTTTAAGGATTTTTTTTACATCTGAATGTATTTTTTCATAATGAAATTTTACATTGATGGTTCATTATATAAAATATAGGTAATGTTTTCTAAAAAGTTACTAGATAGTTTTCAAGAGTATACTATCAAGAAACACTGTGGAAAGTTTCAGGCAATTCTGTCAAACAATAGCCGAGATAAGTGACACGGGAGGCAGTAGGTGTGAGGCAAAACATGTTTTTGAGAAAATCGCGTTCAAAGTTTATGTACATTGGCACATACATTTCAACATCTGAAAAGCAACCTAGATGATTGAAACTTTGCACACACATTACTGAATGTATAATTTATCAAAAGGCAAAGTTCAGAGTCATTGGCATTGTAAAATAATAAAAATATATCACAAACTAAGCAACTTATCACAATAAATGTACCAAACAGAAAAACGTCTGGAAAATAGCACACCAGTCCATAGTTCATACAGATAAAGTTTACTGGAGCATATGTAAAGTTCACTGGAGCATATGTAAAGTTCACTGGAGCATATGTAAAGGTCACTGGAGCACAGCAAATTCCCTAAAACGCCCCAGGTGCATAGGTGGAGGCATCTCGAGCCATTGTTCGAGCAACCTTTCGTGCCCGACGGGCCTCCATCGTGCTGGCCTGCACTTGCCGCACAGACTCTCGCAACCGACGACTGTCTGCCTCTGCAGCTGACGCTTTCAGTCGACTGCCACACTGCAGCCCCATTATTGCATAGCTGCGCGTCACCGTCGAACCAATCCCCTGATTGAATTCCGCAATCGCCAAACAGGTTGCAGCACAAACACGCATCAGGCCAACGAAGCCTGTCTTTGGACATTTGAGCCACACCTTCGAGTGCAGGCTCTCGTTAGCATTCTGCGTCTTGCCCTGCAAGCAGCGATCCAGCAGGTCAGGATGGCCGAGACGGACGTACACCTCCTTGACCTTCTCTGCAACGTCCTTTGCTAAGGGTGTGCCAACTTTGTCCCGGTGGTAGCCTGGCTCCTCTCCCTTTGCCAGTGCCCGCTGGAAGAAGCACCAGCTGTTGCGGCCAATGGGGCAGTGGTTGTGGTGGGGTTCCTCATCGGTGGACGCCGCATGGAAGAAAGACGCGAAGACTGCACTCCGCATCGCGTCCTTGTCACCCGTGCAGCTCCGAATTGCCTTTCCATAATACAATGTCAGCTTGTTGATGGCTGCCAGGGTGAGCTTTCCGTGCCCGCGTCCACCGAGAGTCACTCCAGTCTTCTTGGTGTCCTTGGTGAGGTTACGCAGTGCCGTCCCCATTCGTTTTGCAACATGGTTGATGCACTCCTCCTTGCGGATGTCCACACCTGCGCCATACACCTTCAAGTCACACACATGTTTGTAGGTGCTAGAGTCTCCATCTGACAACATTGTCGTGTAGCGGAAGTTGTGCTTCCCGAGAGAGTTGTTCCACAGAATCTCTGCAGCCGTTTTCTCCATTGCGTTGGAGGACCCGGTGTAGTTTGCTGTACAGTTGTCATGCGCCTTGTACCACTTCTTGAAGTCGTCAGTGTCCCGGCCTCCATAGCGTGACGCTGCGCATGCACAGCGCTGGCAGTAGAGCGACAGGATGGTGAAGTCGATCACCAGTCCTGTCACCACCTCCACGACGCATCCGATGCCATACATAGACCTGTGGCCCCGGGTCATCCAGGAACCATCGAAACTGACCATGAGGTCCATGACACCGGATTCGTCAATGGAGGGGTCAAGTTCTTTGTACACTCTGCGCACGATTTGGGCAGACTACGCACATAACATCGTTCGCAACACGCATACTTGCATTGGTAATTGCTGTCTCATGTGTGATGTAGGTCGTGTGGTTCATCACTGGCATGTCGAGGTAGCGGCAGAATTTCACAAGTCCCGAGTACCCGACACCCATGTCCATCGTTGCAGACACAGCTGATCTCACCACGACAAACGGGGCATTCGTCGCCTGAGTCCCATCGGTACGGTCTGATGACAGAGTTGCATTGATGACCTTGTCGCAACTGGTGCAGACAGTCTCGAGGCGACACACCATGCCAAGGGTGCGGTCGACAGCTCGGATGGAGAGTGTACGCTTCCTACACAACGTGCATGGCAGGTTCGCGACAAGTGATGGCAACACGGCACAGCGTACAAGTACTGTTGAAAGATCAGCATCTGTCTCATCCTCAACCAGGAAGCGCGGGACACCTATCTCCTCCAGAAGATCTGCATAACCAAACTTCTGTTCAGTGGCAGACAGTCTCCGAGATGTTGATGGCCGCCTTGAAGCCTGGAAAAAAATACACAATCTAAATGTATTTCATGAACAAAAAAGTATCCGAGACATGTTCAACAACATGCGCGTGTGTGTATATAGGCTATGTATACGATAATTATCAATGCAAGTTGAGGCAATATAATAAACCATAGTCACAACTCTGCCTCTGGTGTGCCTGGATGGCCCCTAGGCCTGAATGTCAACACAGCCACGAACATCAACAGCATGAACAAGATCAGCGTCAAATCGTTTATACAGCAATAGTTATGCCACAAAGGCTAACGGTGTTTGGATAAAACACAAATGTATATAAATCTTAATCATATGCACTATCATAATGAATATATGAAATATAAGAAATTAAACTTACACTGCGTTCCATTCTCGCTGGCACCATGGACATGGTCGAAGACGAAGTTGTCGCTGTAGGTTCATTAGCGTATTCAACCCTCGATACCTTCGCACAGCGCGCTAACTGCATCGATGCAAGCTTTCGCTTCCTCCCAGTACCGTAACCGCCCACTCGCTTTCGACAAAACGGCATAATGTTGTTTCACAAAGCGATATAAATGAACGAAACGCAGAGGATAAAAAATTTGATCGAATCGAACGTAGCTGGTATTTCAAGCTGACGTCAGATGATGGAAATTAATATTACAACCAATTAGAGCGCTTGATTTGAGGAAATCCGACATCACGTGATGCTGCCCGGCGAATCGTCGAGGGATTCCCCATTCCTTTGTCACCGAGATGGTTGAAAGGCAGTCATTTATAGTCGGGATTACACGGATACCCGCCGCGCAAATTTTTAAACTGTTTGTACCATCATGCAGAGCGAATATGGGGCTTTCCCGTGATATGCGCCATGTTGGAATGGCAGCGTTTTCTGGCATGCAATCGCTGGCGGAAAATCACCTAATGTTCCATTAGTCTCGGTTCATTTGACAAAAACAAAGACTTCGCAATGATAGGTATCATACAAAAGACACGTTTTATGACAGAAACGTGTTTATTTCGACAGTGCAACTTACATGAATGGCAAGTTGAATAATATTTATACACGGAAATGGCAACAACTCGAAATTCATTTTATTGTCAAAAATCCGTCAAATCTGACCCGAGTCTCTCGTTAAGGCGTCGCTTGGGTCTAAACGCGTTTTATTTTCTTATTTCATTATCACTGAACCTACAGAGCTGAAACTTTCATAGATTGCAAGTCCAGGTAAGAGTAATGTTGTGAATTTTTTTCAGAAAGTTTCATACATATTTTCCCACGGTATGCAGCCATCTTGGATTGAATGTTGCGTGTGACTTATATCAGTAACCATTGGATTTAGAGGACTCAAATTTGGTGTGTAGTTACTCCACATAATCCCAAAGAAAACAGTCAGTTGACTTTCCAAGTTTTCCAAAAAATTTTGTTTTCATGATTTTTTTACATCTGAATGTATTTTTTCATCATGAAATTTTACATTGATGGTTCATTATATAAAATATAAATAATGTTTTCTAAAAAGTTACTACATAGTTTTCAAGAGCATACTATCAAGAAACACTGTAGAAAGTTTCAAGTAATTCTGTCAAACAATAGCAGAGATAAGTGACACGGGAGGCAGTAGGTGTGAGGGAAAACATGTTTTTGAGAAAATCGTGTTCAAAGTTTATGTACATTGGCACATACATTTCAACATCTGAAAAGCAACCTAGATGATTGAAACTTTGCATACATATTACTGAATGTATAATCTATCAAAAGGCAAAGTTAAGAGTCATTGGCATTGTAAAATAAATTTCACACAAGTCCCGAGTACCCGACACCCATGTCCATCGTTGCCGACATAGCTGATCTCACCACGACATATGGGAGATTCGTCGCTTGAGTCCCATCGGTACAGTCTGATGACAGAGTTGCATTGATGACCTTGTCGCAACTGGTGCAGAAAGTCTCGAGGCCACACACCATGCCGAGGGTGCGGTGCGGTCGACAGCTGGGGTGGAGAGTGTATGCTTCCTACACAACGTGCATAGCAGGTTCACAACAAGTGATGGCAACACGGCACAGCGTACAAGTACTGTTGAAAGATCTCCATCAGCATCTGTCTCATCCTCAACCAGGAATCGCGGGACACCTATCTCCTCCAGAAGATCTGCATAACCAAACTTCCGTTCAGTGACAGACAGTCTCCGAGACGGATCAGCTAGTACTGTTGATGACCGCCTTGATGCCTGGAAAAAATACACAATATAAATGTATTTCATGAACAAAAAGTATCCAAGACATGTTCAACAACAAAAGGCCCCCCTTACTACGTATGCAGGGGTATGGCATTGAATGCAATTTATTTTATTGGCATTGCCATATTATACACACACACCCGCGCACGTGTGTGTATATAGGCTATGTATACAATAACTACCAGGGCAAATTGTAGTAATATAATAAACCATAGTTACAACTCTGCTTCTGATGTGCCTAGATGGCCCCTGGGCCTGAATGTCAACACAACCACGAACATCAACAGCATGAACTAGATCAGCGTAAAATCGTTTATACAGTAATAGTTATGCCACAAAGGCGATGTTTGGATAAAACGCAAGTGAACATATGAAATATCAGAATTAAACTTACACTGCGTGCCATTCTCGCTGGCACCACGGACGGTGATGGTCGAAGAAGACGAAGTTGTCGCCGCAGGTTTATTGGCGAATTCAACCCTCGATGCCTTCGCATCACGCGCTAACTGCAACGATGCAAACTTTCGCTGCCTCCCAGTACCGTAACCGCCCACTCGCTTTCGACCAAACGGCATAATGTCGTTTTACAAAGCGATATAAATGAATGAAACTCATGGGATAAAAAAGTCGATCGAATCGAACGTAGCTGGTATTTCAAACTGACGTCAGAGGATGGAAATTAGTATTACAACCAATTAGAGCGCTTGATTTGAGGGAATCCGACATCACGTTGTGATGTCCGGCGAAAATACTTAGCACAGCTAGATTGGAATAACATGCTGATGAATAAGACTGCAATTGAATGTTGGAATATTCTAAAATATGAAATTGAGAGTATCATTGATAAATTTGTTCCCTTCCGAAAACAAGGAAAACGGTGTAGAAAGAAACACTTGTCAAAAGAGGCAATTAGAAAAATAATGCTAAAACAAACTATGTGGAGGGTTTATAGGCGTACCAGAAAGGAAGAAGACTATGCAAAATACAAAGAGGCACTTAATGCAGCTACAACTGAAATCAGACAATCTAAAAGAAGCTATGAGCAAAAACTGGCATGTAACATAAAAACTGACAGCAAGAGTTTTTATGCATATGTCAGGAGTAAACAAAACGTACAAGACAAGGTTGGACCTCTAGAAGACAGTGCTGGAAATATAATATCACAGGGGTTTTTAATGGCGGAAGACCTAAATGGTTACTTCAGTTCAGTGTTTACAAAAGAAGATATTAGTTCATTACCAGTTGCTGATG
The DNA here is from genome assembly GCA_033239005.1 of Lamellibrachia satsuma. NCBI lineage: Eukaryota > Metazoa > Annelida > Polychaeta > Sabellida > Siboglinidae > Lamellibrachia > Lamellibrachia satsuma. The sequence continues at coordinate 3,140,973 of BSQZ01000063.1, read as the reverse complement.
CTAAATTTCAGGGGGCTAAATCTGACTATTTAGGACCGTTAGTTGTAACTCCAGAATTGGTAGCTAGGAAAATAAAGGCAATGAAGGATAACAAATCACCGGGAGTGGATGGGATTCCTCCAAAATTACTAATGGAAACAGTAGATCAAATCAGTATACCACTTGCAAGAGTATTCAACTTGTCATTAAAAGAGGGAGTTGTTCCGTTTGAATGGAAAGAAGCAAACATCATACCATTATTTAAAAAGGGTTCGAGAAATAAGTCAGAGAATTACAGACCAGTGAGTTTAACGTCAGTGATTTGTAAATTATTAGAAAGGTTAATTAAAGACCATATGGTGGACTTCCTCGTTAAGCATAAATTATTAAATTCATCTCAACATGGATTCCTTAAAGCGAGGTCATGCTTAACAAATATGTTATGTTTTTTGGAAGAAATCACTAAGTGGATAGACGTGGGATCGCCAGTAGATATTATCTACTTAGATTTTCAGAAAGCTTTTGACAAAGTGCCACATCAAAGATTGCTACTTAAATTAAAAGCCCATGGTATCGGGGATAGCATAACTGACTGGATAGAACAATGGCTGACTGACAGAAGACAACGGGTTGTAGTAGATGGCGAAGTTTCAAATTGGAAATCGGTTTTGAGTGGGGTACCTCAAGGATCAGTATTAGGACCTATATTATTCTTAATTTATATCAATGACTTGGACGACAGTATAACAAGTAACGTACTGAAATTTGCGGACGACACAAAACTGTTTAGAAAGGTTAATACTGATGGTGATAAACAACATTTACAAAACGATCTAGACAGATTAGTGAAATGGTCTGAGAAATGGCAGATGCTGTTCAATTTTGGGAAATGTAAATGCCTACATACAGGACATGGGAACTTGAATGTAAACTATAAAATGGGAGCTACTGTTCTTGGTACTACTGTAAAAGAAAAGGACTTAGGAGTTACAATAAGCGCTGATATGAAAGTTTCAGAGCAGTGTGGTATTGCAGCTTCAAAGGGAAATCAAATTCTTGGATTGATTAGAAGAAACATAACATACAAGGGAAAAAAGTTAATTATACCTCTTTATAAAGCAATAGTTAGACCTCATTTAGAATACTGTATACAAGCATGGAGACCATATCGTAAGAAGGATATAGATACGCTTGAACGCATACAGAGGAGAGCAACTAAAATGATTCCAGAACTTAGAGACCTTAGTTATGAAGAACGCCTGAAAGAATGTGGTTTAACAACTCTAGAGACAAGGAGGTTAAGAGGAGATCAGATTGAAGTTTTTAAGATATTGAATGGGTATGAAAATATTGATAGAAATATGTTTTTCTCACTCAAGAAGGATAGCAGAACTAGAGGACATGAGGTAAAATTAGTAAAGGATCAATGTAGATTGGACATCAGGAAGCACTCGTTCTCACAGAGGACAATAAATGAATGGAACAAACTGTCTACAGATTGTGTAACTGCTAGCAGCGTGAATATGTTTAAAAACAAGGTTGACACATATATCAGGAGGGCGGGTTATAAGTAGGTGAACATTGTTGGACTCTCGATAAGCCAATGGCTTCCTTGTCCACTTGCCATCTGGGCCTTTGGCTTGGATGGCAAATCTTGTTAAATCTTGTTAAAATCTTGAATCGTCGTGGCATTCCCCATTCCTTTGTCACCGAGATGGTTCAGAGGCGGTCATTTATTGTCGGAATTACTTGGATACCTCCGGGCACATTTTAAAACTGTTTGTACCATCATACAGAGCGAAAATGGGGCTTTCCCGTGATATGCGCCATGTTGGAATGGCAGTGTTTTCCGGCATGCAATGGCTCGCGGAAAATCACCTAATGTTCCATTAGTCTCGGTTCATTTGACATAAACAAAGACTTAGCAATGATAGGCATCATACAAAAGACACGTTTTATGACAGAAATGTGTTTATTTCGACAGTGCAACTTACATGAATGGCAAGTTGAATAATATTTATACACGGAAATAGCAACAACTCGAAATTCATTTTATTGTCAAAAATCCGTCAAATCCGACCCGAGTCTCCCGTTAAAAATCCTAATTTCTTAGCGTGCATGCATGCATGCATCTACCGATATATGTATGGATGTATGTATGCATGTATGTATGTGTATATATGCAATTTGCATGTATGTATGGTATATACATACATGCATATATACATACATACATATGTATGTTAACTTGCAGCCAGGTTCATACAGCAATATGAACAGAGGCAACTAGAGAGCAAAGAAACTTGCCCTTCCAAGGTTCAGTTTCTTCTTGTAATATAGTTTCTTCCTATGGTTGTGTGGTTTGTCGTTCAGTTGAAAACCCCTTTATTCCAACTTGTTAGCTACATTGGTGTTGTGGGAAAACCATTATGATACATAGACTAAAAAACCATACGTTCTGTTGTGTTTACATTCCAAGCATTATAGCTGCTAAGGCGCCTACTGTATTCCATGAAAACACTAAACTGTGACATGAGCAGGCATCACTGGCAGTGTGTGTTTGCAGGACGGCCTATGAGTGGGTCAACCCAGCTCAGTACGGCCTTGTCGTGGTCACATCCTCTGAGGGAAAAAACCTTCCCTATGGCAAGCTGGAGGATATCCTTAGTCGGGAAGCATCAGCCCTGAACTGCCATACAAATGATGACAAGTAAGTTAATAATATGTACTTCAATCAGATAACTCATCAGTACTAACATCAGTTCAGATGTACAAACACCATTAACAAGAGGTTGTGGTATGTTTGTGTCGTCTTGGTTTAGCAAGTATGTACTGTGATGTAGGCAACCAGAAACACCAGTCAGTTCCATCTCGTTTTTTTCACTTGCGTGTTAGTTAAATAAACAGAATGGTTAAAACAACATCATATGTACGTGTAGCAAATCCAGGTCATCTACACAACAGTGTTTTGAATATCAGGATTTGTAATAGCTTAAATAAGTTTGCAACACTTGAGTACATTAACCATAACCTTTTGTATTCCAGCATTCTGAGAATGAAACAGATCACTAGATAATCATTTGGTGTATGTTCCCATATATCTGTTTACTACTGTGTGATGTGTGTTGTTGTGATTGTGTACCATGTTGTGCAGGAGAGCTTGGTTTGCCATAGACCTGGGCATTTGGATCATTCCCAGCAGCTACACACTTCGTCATGCACGAGGCTATGGCAGGTAAGCTAGCTTCCCACATGCTCCATCATATCATGCTGAATCCTTTCCTAACACAGTACAGGCAACAAAGCATTATTCCTTGACAAAATATTGCTAAACTATTGAATAACAATGGCAGTAATGATGCATAGCAGCTGTCAAAGCTGGGCAGTTGATCAATCTGATATTATAATCATTGAGTTTAGTTCAAACTTGTTACGGTTGATATGCTTACAAGAAAAAAAACGGTAGGAAACAATACCTTTATGAAAATGTTCACATTTCCTTTCTTTAAAAATGCTATTTCAAAACTAAGTACATGTATAATTATTTCTGGAAAAAGCTCTGTAGAAATCACCTCTGGGCATAAAAATCATGCGATTGTCATTTTGTATAACATGATGTGTTCGGGCATATAGAATGACTAGTTTTAGTAATGATGTGTGTGACAATGACGTGGATGTGAAACAGGTCAGCGCTGCGCAGCTGGCAGCTACAAGCGTCCAAGGACGGTCAGAACTGGGTGACACTGCTCAACCATACAGATGACACATCTCTCAACGAACCTGGGTGAGTCCTGTCTCTTCATTGTCTATTTCATAACTTGTAGACTCCTGTGTAATGTAACTAGCACAACTAACTGCCTAATATCTGGTGCTTCTCAGTCATCTATGATGTGTTAGTTTTTGTATTGTTGTTACTCTACCACTGTGACATGACTGTGTTGTTGTTAACAAGGCTGTGTTGTTGTTGACAAGGCTGTGTTGCTGCAGACAAGGCTGTGTTGCTGCAGACAAAGCTGTGTTGTTAAAAAGGCAGTGTTGTTACTGACAAGGCTGTATAGTTGCTAACAAGGCAGTGTTGTTGACAAGACAGTGTTTTTTGTTGATAAGGCGGTGTTGTAGTTAACCAGGCTGTGTTGTTGAAAAGAAGGTGTTGTTAGCAAGGCTTTGTTGTTGACATAACTGTGTTGTTGACATGGCTATGTTGTTGACAAGCCTGTGCTGGTGTTATTGACAAGGCAGTGTTGTTATTGTTGATAATGTGTTTTGTTTTTGATAAGGCTGTGTTGTTGATAAGGCGATGTTGTTGTTGAGAAGACTATGTTGTTGCCAGGTCGACAGCGACGTGGCCCATCGAGAGTCGCCCGGATGAGTGTGACGGTTGGAGACACATCCGCATCCAGCAGACCGGCAAGAATGCTAGTGGACAGACCCACTACCTGTCTTTATCTGGCTTTGAAGTCTATGGCACAGTCACTGGGGTCTGTGACGATGTTGGTATGTGTCTCATCAATAGTAGAATCAGTTTGAATCAGTCGGGGGGAGCAAGGATGGTGGTGTGGTCATGTAGGATATAGTTACGTATCTCGTCAGGGCTGACTGCTTTGTCTGTTTTTATTCGCGATAAGGATTTGGCTACTTTGGTGACGTTGATGATGTAGGCATCTGGAACAGTGGTATTAGCTCCTAGCAGTAAGAAAGTATCGGGTTCGACATGGATTGGAAGAAGTCATATATGTCATTGGCAAGAATGTCGAGGTTGCCTGAGCAGTGCATATTTGCGAGGCCTTGTAGATTCTTGAGTGACTGGATCTGTATTTTCCTATGGTAGTACTTGTGATGCAATGATTTTCTCTTGCAATAACTTTGTTTCTGCACACCATGTGCAGCAGTTTTAATCCCATGATATATTTAGATTTACACACAGGCTCCACAATTGGTATAAAAAGTTATGTGTGTCTCATTTTTCATATGGAAATGTTTAAAATGTCTGTTGCAACAGGTAGTAGTGCCTTGGATTAAACTGATTGTCATGTACTACAGGCAGGGCAGCCAAGGAGGCAGAGGCAAACCTGCGTCGTCAGCGCCGCTACATCCGGACACACGTGCTCAAGCAAATGGTGCCCGGGGGGCGGGTAGTGCGGGGCATGGACTGGAAGTGGCGTGACCAGGATGGCAACCCCCCGGGTGAAGGCACCATCACTGGCGAACTACACAATGGTCAGTCTCTTCGTGGGTATTAGGCATCACTTGCTGGTCATAGGTATCTCCTGAGTCAGCAATAAAGTCAGATTGTGACTGTAATAAAGACTTGGTTCATGTATCAGAGGGGGTGTTGTGTCTGTGTGCTGTTTGGAATGATAATGTCACAGCTTTGATATGGACGTGTTGTGTTCTGTGTGTTCAGGCTGGGTGGACGTCACGTGGGATGATAATGTCACAGCTATGATATTGACATGCTGTGTTCTGTGTGTTCAGGCTGGGTGGACATCACGTGGGATGATAATGTCACAGCTATGATATTGACATGCTGTATTCTGCTTGTTCAGGCTGGGTGGCATCATGTGGGATGATTATGTCACAGCTTTGATATGGACGTGCTGTGTTCTGTGTGTTCAGGCTGGGTGGACATCACATGGGATGATAATGTCACAGTTATGATATTGACATGCAGTATTCTGTGTGTTCAGGCTGGGTGGACGTCACGTGGGATGCCGGTGGTTCCAACTCGTACCGGATGGCTGCTGAGGGACGCTATGACCTGATGTTGGCCCCCTCCCATGACCCAGACAAGCTGAGGAAGGAAGCAACTAAGGCAGATGCTGGCTCAGCTTCCTCCCCCAAGACTAAGTCAGCAGTGGGTAGCTGTGACAGCAAGACGAAGGTAACAATGAATGTTATGTTACATAACTACTAGAAATTACATAACTACTAACATTTGACTCCAAAAGACAATAGATTTGCAACTCGACCACAAAGTAGAGGCCTACAACCCTGCTACGTGACATCCCAACTTAGTTGTCACACTGATGGCTGGGCAGCCAATGTTTGTATTTGAAGTAAGACAGACTGATCACAATGCTGCTACTATGCTAGTTATATGAAAGGCTATTACTACAGTTGTGATGCTTGCATTCAAACTTGACACTGACGCCATCTTTTGTCATCAGAAACACCCTGTCTAAATCAAAGAACACCATCTAGGTTTAATTGCTGATGTCATTAATAAAAATATCTTGATGAATAAACTAATCATCCCTGCCATACATTCTGTAGTTATCTGATATAAAATGTGTGTGTCTGACATACAAGTCTCTTGTATACGAGAAATAGTGAAGAAAAGTTGTGATGAACTAAACTGTAGTTAATCATACTGTCTGGGAGGGGCAGGACTGATCCATTGTACATGCAGCAGTTACATGTGTATGTAATTGTATATTATGAAATTGAAATTTAATTGTGTGTTATTAAATTGAACATTAATTGTCAGTTAAGAAAATGTCTACATGAGGTCACCTATTGCATGTCTAATAGAAATGTACATTGTCGATGAAGGGAAGTGTGCTGACGAACAGAAAGAGCAGTTCCACTCCAAGTCTGAGTGATGTGTCAGAATCGAAGAGTTCTGTTGCCAGTACAGAGCAGGCTGCATCAGCCGAGAACCTCACATCTACCATCAAAGTGGTGAGTAACTCCAATACAACCTCTTTAATGTTCACCCCACCATCAGATGTATGCAGGAGTTGTTTCTTTTTTATGACCATCTGTTCTTCCACATCAGTGTGTACTTGTACAAGAGGAGGTCATCAAAATTAAACAAAATTTTAATTTACACAGCCATACAAGGAATGGGAACCATGCAAAAAAAGGTTTAAATGATGGGAACATTATTGTTTACCTGAAAATATTTTGATATTCTGATAAATTCTTTCCTGTCTGTTACAATTTGTTTTTGTAAATGGAAAAGAGGTTAATCATTTGTACAGTTACATATGTGTGTATGGCTGAGATATATATCAACAGCATATCAGCTAAGTGATAAAATAAGGTTTAAAAACTAGAATGCGAAACCATAGTTGTGGCCAGTAATCCATTTAGCAAAGGAGCCTTAAAATGAAGATGCTTTAATGTTAAAAAAAGTCCATATACAATATATTGTATATGATCGAGGGGTTATAATGGCAGACACTAGATTATATCTAGTGATTTTGTTTAAGAAATATATTGGTATGGACATTGTTGCCATTTTCATACTTTGACCTGCAGAGTTGTGCCCAGGCATGGACACAACAGAACATTATACGTTTGATGTTTCTCCTCAGACGGCAGAGAGCGTTGCAGAGAGCGTGATGAACTTGGCAGAAGCGGTTGTCATGGTAACGGTGAACTCGGCCGAGGAGCAGTGTGAGACACGGTCAGCCCCAGTGGCGACCACGGAGACATCAGTGGTAGTGCATAGCACTAGCACTACGCATGGCACTACGCGTCAGCCAGGCACTCGTAACAATGCACCAAGCGTGCGCACACACTTGGAGTCCTCAACCAGGGATGGTGCTGTCAATCCTGATGTGCAGCACCCTTCCCAGCAGGGGGCTGAGGGTGGCCTGCCCTCGTCAACAACAGACGCCACCTACCCAGCCATGTCCAACCAGAAGTTGGCTGTGGTTGCTGTTAGCCACAGTGGCAGTGGCTCTAACCAGACGGACTCGATGAAGAACGCCCAGCCGCGTACAGTGCCATCCAATCCTATGAGTGTTAGCGTGCCCAACCTCCCCAGCAGCATGGAACAGACAGTCAGTCTCCTCGAGTCATTTGCTGCCGTTGCACGCCGTAACCTTGGCAACACAACCAACAACATGGCACGCAGCAACAATGCAAGCAGTTTGGTGCGACTTGCCTTGTCGTCCAACTCTCCCGGTGGGTGGCACTAGATTTTTGACAAGTCATTCTTACATGGCAATCATTGGTTTTGGTTCACTGTAGATATAATGACATTTATTTCATTAAAAAAATACTCTTAATTATTTTCCCAAAATGCATGCTCGCATGCACACAAAATTCATGCCTTAATTATGTATCTTAATAACATCCTATAATACTGTTGTTGCTGCAGCGTCATTTGCCGGCAGCCTTCTGAGTGCCGCCCAGAGCTTCCCCAGTCTGACTGGCAGCACCAGTCTGAGTACATCGACCCTGACCTCCGCTCAGACCATGGCTAACATGACATCCCTCAGTCAGGCTCTCACCATGAGTCTCGCTTCAACCTCAAGTGAAAGTGACGACTTCCTGGAGACATGTCGCGCCTCAACGCTGCTGGCAGAGCTGGAGGACGATGATGAACTACCAGAGCCAGATGACAATGATGATGAGAATGAAGACGACAATGAGGATGATAATGATTACGAGGATGTGATGGTGAGGGTTTTGTTGTATGTCATATGTGCACAGTTTAGTGTCTGATATAGGTCATCTCTAGTGACATTGCTTAAGTCCATACCTCTCCTAGTATAATGGGAAATTGACAATATAATTTTTAAGGCTTTCTTAATGTATGGCATATGTATGTTATAATGAGGTGATTTTTATGCATGCACGTGTCTAATGCCATTATGTCGTGCGACATTCGGTCTGCAGGAGGAAGATGAGTATGATGTGCGTGGGTGCAGTCAGAGGACGTGGGATGATGACTTTGTTCTTAAGAGACAGTTCTCTGCCCTCATCCCTGCCTTTGACCCAAGACCTGGCCGCACCAACGTCAACCAGACCCAGGACTTCGAGGTGCCGCCTCCGGGCAGTAGCATCAGTGACACGACCAGGAAGGTGGCAGACATGGCAGCTGACAATGACAGCTCCCCACAGGAACCCCGTCTCATGCTGTCCCTCAAGGCTCCCAGTCTCCCTGGAGTATGTCTCTGTCCTTATCAATCTTTCATACACATTGGGTGTCGCTGTGGTAGTACAAGGTTGGGTTCAATTTCAATGGTCAGTTACACATTGTGTGTCGCTGTGGTAGTACAAGGTTGGGTTCAGTTTCAATGGTCAGTTACACATTGTGTGTCGCTGTGGTAGTACAAGGTTGGGTTCAGTTTCAGTGGTCAGTTACACATTGTGTGTCGTTGTGGTAGTACAAGGTTGGGTTCAGTTTCAATGGTCAGTTACACATTGTGTGTCGCTGTGGCAGTACACCGTTGGGTTCAATTGCAATGGTCAGTTACACATTGTGTGTCGCTGTGGCAGTACACCATTGGGTTCAATTGTCATGAAATCTCAATTACGATTACATTGCTCTAAAATCAATTACAATTGAAACCAACTCTGAGTGGCAAGTGTATGTATTGTTTTTGCTTTATATTTAATACTGTTGCTGATGTGGTTAACTTTCACTGAATTGCCTTGCACACTTGCTTGAAGTTTGGCAAATTTGGATATTTTATTTCAGAACCAAAATATTGTATTATGTGGAACACTGAAACAATGGGAAAAAATCATTTTGATATAAATTTGTTAAAGTGTCTAGGAAAGTAAGGCTGGGATTCAAGTTGAACAAACGGTACACCTGGATGACTTATACTTGGCTGTACATTCCATCTTCTGCAACAGCTGAATAAATTTAGCAATATAATGATTTAGTTTATCGATTGTTGTACTGTTGATGTTTTTGAACTAGTTTTGAAATAACCTTCTTGTTGTTATGCTGCTACCCAAATTGTACACTGATCCAGCTACTGACTGTTGTACAGCTATACACTGTGTGACATGTTTCCTTCTCTGTTGCCAGTTATCTGAGAATGATATTCCACTAAGTGAATCGAATGCAACCATATTCAAGTATGTACAACTGTTGCTGAGTCAGTCGGCCAGCGGTGTTGGCAAAAGTGACAAGTTCAAACGAATCTGGGAACCAACATATGTGTAAGTGCTGCCACTTTGCCAGTTGTCACGGTTTTACTTAAATATTGATGATGTCAAAGTGTGTATTGTATGCAGGTTAATTAGTGTTATTTCATAATGAATGCCTGTATTTACTAACAAAATACATATAATGTTGTACTTTATTAGAAGATTGTAATAACAGTCAATAGACAAGTGAGACATTGAACCATTGCTTCCTTTGTATAATAACATTTTCCAAGCCTTCATTGACTAAAATATGAAAACTAAATTGGTAAAACTGAAAATGTGTCTTCAGATAGTATTCACCAAATGTGTTTATCATGTAGTTGAGCACTATTAGCGGAGCCAGGAGAAGACATGTTTGTCTCAAAAGTCAAATTGTGGAGATTTGGTGTAAAACAAGTTGTTTGTTTGCAGGATTACCTACAGGGAAGTGAAGGACGATAGGTCTGATGTCAGTATGGTAAATACGCTTTCTCACCTGTTTTCACATTTATTGTGTTGCTAGGGTTTGTAATTAGATATGCTAATGCGGGAGATTGAGCTTTTGTTACGTTAACCAACATTGACCACAACTTAGATAAACTGTTGCATGCAGAGTTGTTTGATTTAAATCAATTGATTTAATTTGATTGATTTAAATTTAAAAAAAAAATTTTTTCATTAAAATTTTTTTATTGTTTGATTTGTGTGAGTTTAATACAAATAAAAGTTCTTACAAGTATTTCAATAAAGTTATGTATATTTTATAATAAAAAATGCATACTGAATGCAGTGAACCCACAAAGACTTGTCTTCAAGAGGCAGCATCTTTTTAAGTCAGAAGCCCTGAGATAAAATCCACCTTAAGCAAACACTTGACAGATATTTAGGCAAACAATTGACAGATATTTGATAAGGGCAGGCTACACGTAGATGAGAAAATTGTTGGATTCTCGATAAGCCAATGGCTTCCTTGTCCACTTGCCATCTGGAACTTGTTGTTTGGGATGGCAATCTTGTTAAATCTTGTGTGTAGTTTTTACCAATTCAGTATGTTGAGTCAGGTGAGACTGTCTGCACTAGTATTGTGTGGAATGAATTTGCAGTATGGCTAGAGTAAACTGGGCCCTGGACAGGTGCTAATTCACCCTCTTAACAAACAATGACCACAACATGCCTTCAAATAATATTATGAAATACAAGCAGCTGTGGACACAAAATAAAAAAAATCTGATTTAAATAAAAAAATTCTATTTAACCCTGGGAGTGAACACTGGGCCGAATTTGGCCCGCAAGATCAGTGCGAAAAGCATTCCAGCTGATTTTTGGCCGATTTTGGTATGACTGTAGGAAAAAAAAATTTTCCATCACCAGTACCTCACATGGGAAAAAAATGGCATCATTGGAAAGCTTAATCACTCTTCGTTCTGATTCATATTTATTAATGAGCATAGTCAATGATAGCTAATGATGATCTAGCTTACAAAACGCGTCACATAAGTTGGTGCCCATATTTGGCTGCTTTTACTACGCTCCGCAGAATAAATTTACGTTCCCATTCATAATATCTAAATATATAACACGTTATGCTTGGTGTATTCGTATATATGTGAATGAGTGAGCGGGCTACATGCAGCGAATGAGCATCGTAGTTACAAACACGTGTTGCCTGGGCCGTCTGAGCTTTTTGTGTTAATATTGCAGCAAATTGAATGACAGCATTAGTGAATCACGTTATTATACTAGATCAGACAGTTAGAATGATGTTGCGGGCTTTTTTGAGGTGAATATCAGCAAGTTGCCATCACAATTTCTAAACAACACGGGACTGATGAATCTGTCTGAAAAAAAACATAAAAATAAAAAGTTCTTCTATTTTATTATTTATTATTAATTTTTGTTTTATTTTGTTGCTAATATATATGGCAAAATTTTTTTAATTGGACATAGGGACATATAGCCACTCCGTAATTATCTGGTAGCAGGGTGAAAATAACAAGTTTTGCTTTCTTTTTTGATGAAATTCAAAAAGTAATATTCCCATGGTAAGATTGTGTGCTGTAGACGTCTGTAGTTTTTATCATTTTATTATAATGAGAAATAAATGACATACATATAAGTATGACAGTGTCACTGATGACTTTAAGGGAAATTTTGGTTAACATAAATGAATTATGTGTGCTACACCACCATGAATGAATTAAGCAAAAGTTGAATGCCAGCCTAAAGTGACAGTGTATTTTTGACACAAAGCCTTCACCAATCGTAATTCCAAACTGTGTAAAGTTGCCTACATGTAAGATGCATTCATACGCCAAATTGCAGCTTAGTAAGTGTTGTAGTTTTTCTAAAAAAAGTAAATTACCAGGTAAGCATCATTTCTTGTTTTTTAGTTATAACAGAAATGTCAAAAGATACGCGTATCGTGCTTGAAATGTGACGTTTTTCACTGGCGTTTTACATATAGTTGACAAGACATAACAGCCATTGCTAATATTGACATGTCCCCTTAATTTGCCGCCACAATTGCCCTCGAATTTGTATTTATAAGTTGTTGTCGTCTACGATATCAGGTTACGCCAGCTATCTGACAAACCTGTGGCAGGGCGTCTTTATGATCAGTTTGATTGACCTGTTACCAGGTCACATTTATTTGCAATATTTGCTGGTTTAAAGACATCATTTAGTTAGGTAGATATAATACTGATGTGTACTGGAATCACAGTAACCAGACGATACGTTCCATGTTCACGGCAAACGAATAAAGCTGGTTCAAAGATCTGTGTACACGTGGTCATTACTATGGAAACATCATCAGCATTTCTCAGAAGTCAGGGATTTCAAAAAAGACTGGTTTTTTAAAGGATGGATTGGTGAAATATGACGGACGGGTGATTATTTGTGCTGTCTACGTTCAGTTCAATATTTCCTAGCATGTTATGAGGAAAAAAATCAACTGACATGTTAGCCACCTCAGCTGCCTTAAATAAAAAAATTAATTATTTTTTTAAATCATTATTTTTTCCAACCGTAGTTGCATGTGGGAAGTCTGTATGACCTGGCAAACAGTGCATGGAAACTATTTTCACACTGTTTCATTCTTGATGTATTGTTCTAATTTTGAATTGTGTTAATGGACATGATATATTTCTACATGACTTTGTCCATGTAAATCACAAAGGTAGCAGACATTTTTGTTAAGAAGTTTTTCTTTTGTTCTTCAGAAAGAATTTGTTAAATGCTGTAGTTGAAATTGTTGCAAATTATTTACAATTACCATGTTTTTTCTTGTTGGAATGGCTTAACTGAAGACGTTAACAACCATAATTGGGGATTTTTTATTTTTGCTATTTATTTTCACAAATTTGTCCTGCTGAAATATAATCTAGGGCATGAGCAGTATTACAAAGCTCACAAACAATGTTAGCATTGCAATAGTTGCAACCTGGCTCAAGTTATTATTTCCTCCTAAATGGCTGTACAATTATAGGGATTATAAGTAGATGGTAATTTTTTAACAAAATGTCCACAGGAATTGATTCAGTCGCGCAAGTTGAGTCGCTCTAGCTCTGACTCGGAGCACCAAGGGAGCGCAGGTCAGAGGCAGATTCTGTGTGAGACGGACGCTCCAAAGAGCAGCGAGTCTGAAGCCTGCTCTGTCAACGACGTGCTCCAGCTACTACAGCTCTTGTATGCGATCTCCCGGGATGGAGCCATCGAAAACAACCTCATTAGTAAGTGGTGCCAATACCAACAATGATCAAGTTATTTTATATATTTATAAATCTGTACGTCATTATTTGATTGACATCTTTTAAATGTGCAGTGTTGGTCCAATGGTCAGTCAACTCAGCTAGCAGCAAAGCCCAGTCTACATGGCCAATGTTTCTACCCAGCCTTAATTAGCAAATAAACCAGGCATTACATTGATCATGGGGAACTGAATTAAATGTGTAAGCTCTCAAACTCTGGTTTCTATGGATTTAGGTGCAAAAATGTTCTTCTTATTTTAATATGCTGGTAAAATAGGTGATGCATTGGTGTATTTGTCAGCGTGAATGCATGAATGCACTTGGATATTTCGCCAGTGATTTGTATCAAAACCAACCTACTTTTCTATTTAGGAGGTGAAATGGCACACTTAAATATTCCTGTGGAAGAATTCTTCAGTAAGAAGATCACAAACAAGATAATACAACAGATACAGGTAAGGCACACATCTCCTGCTCCTGACAGCAAAGATGTATGTTGTCTTCTTGGTATTTCAACTAACTAATAGACAAATGACACACATGTTACAGGTAGCTGCCATCACATACGTAGCCATTTTGTATGCGCTATGAAGACAGATTTTTTCTGTGTCGAGATACAATTATTGAATAGATTGCATGTCAATGATTCAAATAATAGTCTTGATTAAACTACTGTTTGAGAAATATAATCCCAAAGTGAGTAAATTCATGAACAACGCATACCTCTGGAACACACAAATCCTTACTCACATCTTTGTATTATATGTCGTTAACCTTTAATTCCTGCAAATTGTTGCATTTTTTGGATTGGGTAAAATGTTGACTCTGTTTCCATTACTTTAGTTCTTCTATGACTGGTATGTTTGCCCCCATGTACTCTTGTGGATTGGATTCTTTAATAAACTCATGATGTTTAGATAAAAGTAAATTTTGACTTTGGCAAACATCTGTAATTCCTTGTAAAACTGAAATTGTTTTATGAGAATGTGTATGAATTGAGAATGTGTTTAACAAGTGTCGTGAGTTGTCTCGAAAGTCTGCCTGCAGTGTGTTATCATTGTGTGGCAATGGATGTGTTTTAGGACCCACTAGTGCTGGCCAGTAACTCGACCCCGGCTTGGTGTGAACAACTGACCATGTGGTGCCCCATGCTGTTCCCCTTCGAGACACGCCAACTCTACTTCTGCTCTACAGCATTCGGGGCTTCCAGGTAAGTCTACTTGGTATTAATACGCTTGTCAGCAGAACGTTTCTTTAAATGCTTAATATAATCTCATCTGAGTGATCACGTCCAACTTAGTTCTTCACTTCACTTCACTTTCCCATAACCCGTAAGGATCGTTGGGGCACCATTGATGACTTTCTAACCAGCTCTCTCCACGTTTCCCTGTTCTCGACAGCCCTCTGGGAGTCAGCGAACTCCATTCCTGTCCACTCTTTGATGTTGTCTTCCCACCTCTTCTTCTGTCTACCTCTTCGTCTCCCCCTCTTACGGTACCTTGCAAGATAGTCTTTGCAAGGCCAGATGATCGTGATACATGGCCGTACCATTTCAGTTTACGCTTCTTAACTGTTGTAAGAAGGTCAACTTAGTTGGACCTGCACTAACAACAGGTTCCTTCTTCATCACACATTGGTGTGCAGTCTTGATGAATAACAGGTATTAATTAGCCAGCGTGTTTGATTAGTCTTACTATTGTTACACATGGTGGTTAGTTAGACTTGAGTCTTATATAGTGTCTCTCCTGCAATGACAGACCAAATGGCTTTTGTAAATCCTTTCTTGCTGTTATTCTTACAAAAAATAAATAGGCTTTCCATGCAGCCAAGCACAAGAGCAAGTTTGACTTTAACTTTTCTTTGTTGATGAGCCAATTGATTTGTGGTTTTGTCTGTGCTGTCCAGTGAGATGTCAACATTTGATGACGTCTGCCATTGTGTGTCACAAAACCATAGTGTGGCTACATAATACTGTCATTGTGTGTCATAAGACCATAGTGTGGCTACATAATACTGTCATTGTGTGTCATAAGACCATAGTGTGGCTACATAATACTGTCATTGTGTGTCATAAGACCATAGTGTGGCTACATAATACTGTCATTGTGTGTCATAAGACCATAGTGTGGCTACATAATAATTTCTGTAGACATATGTCATTGTGAGCCATAATGTAGCTACAGAATAGCTTCTGTAGACATCTATTATTGTGTCACAGGGCCATAGTGTGGCTACAGAATAAGCGTGATGCGACACTACAGAGGACTCGGGGGCCGTCTCCACGCCGGGAAGATCTGCATGAGTACCGCGTAGGGCGCCTGAAGCATGAGCGGGTGACAGTGCCGCGGGACGACTCGCTGCTCGAGTGGGCCATACAGATGATGAAGTTCCACGCACACAGGAAGTCTATCCTCGAGGTAACAACTCTGCCAGCCCCATCAACATACTACCCCTTCAAAACAGTGCACCATCAACATACTACCTCACCAACACAATACCCCATCAACATACTACCCCACCAACACAATGCACCATCAACATACTACCCCATCAACACAATGCACCATCAACATACTACCCCATCAACGCAGTACACCATCAACATACTACCCCACCAACATAGTACCCCATCAACGTACTACCCCACCAACATACTACCCCATCAACACAGTGCCCCATCAACATACTACCCCACCAACACAGTACCCTGTCAACATACTACCTCACCAACACAGTGCCCCATAAACATGCTACCCCACGAACACAGTGCACCATCATCATATTACCCCACCAACACATTGCCCCATCGGCACATTGCCCCATCGGCACATTGCCCCATCAATACATTACCCCATCAACATACTACTCGCATAAGAGAGTTGATACAACATGACAAACCACACTCAGGATCTAAGTTTAACAAACATGCTTTTCTTTGTCACTGCTCCTAGGGTCCTTTAAAAAAAACTTAAGACATTTATTCCAAATTGCATTTCCACCATTAATATTCGGTGGTCCCTCATTCTGATAATGACTTTTGCGCATCCCTTTTCACAATTATGCTTAATGATTGTGTTTTGTTATGCCTGTGAGTTCAGGTTCCTGAGTATATAGGCGCTGTAAAAATTAATTATTATTATGATGTGAGTCTGACCACATCCCTGTTATGCCCTCGACGTTCTCCCTAGCAGACTGTGTGTGTTGTGCAGATTGAGTTCCGCAGTGAAGAAGGCACTGGTCTAGGCCCCACCCTTGAGTTCTATGCACTTGTTGCTGCCAATCTGCAACGCAAGGACCTTGGCCTGTGGCTGTGTGACGATGACATCCCGGACGACCTGTCACGCCATGTGAGTCACCAGCAGGCTTGTCATCCTCATCACAGTGCTGCCTCAGGGCAGTGCGGGACGTCACATATATAGGCTGTTTATTATGATGCAAACAGTAACATCACTGCTATTACACATTTGTTGTTGCCTGTTTCTTTACTTGGTTCAGTATAAGTATGTTGTCCAAAGTTGTCTTGCATCGACAACTTCATGGATATGCTGTAGCTGTTGAAAGGTCATTTCTGGTTGGGAAACAATTTATTGGAAAGCTTAGGGGAAGCAAAATCTACTATAAACGATAGACATGTCATGTTGATATATATAATATATATATATATATATATATACAGCGCCATAGAGCACTGGGTGATAATGCATTATATAAATATCATATTTTATTATTATTACATGCTGAGTGTACATGTGTAGGTGAAGATGAGGCCTGTTGAAGATATTTGACTTGTGTGGCCATGTTGCAGGTGGACATTGGAGATGGCATCAAGCCACCAGGCTACTACGTCCAGCGCAGCTGTGGTCTCTTCCCAGCACCCATCCCACAGGACTCAGCCCACATGGATCGTGTCGAGTCCCTCTTCCGCTTTATGGGAGTCTTCTATGCGAAGTGTATCCAAGACAACCGCCTGGTTGACATCCCTCTATCCACCCCCTTCCTCAAGCTCATGTGTATGGGTGATGTTGTTGACAACGTCTCTCAGAACTACCGGGAACTCCTCTGTCGCACGGACTCAGCCTCGGACGATTCCTTCATTGATGATGACGACGCAACACCAACGGAGGAGTCCGAGAAAGAACTGATACTCGACCCACCAAAGCGCCACCTGGTGTCACACACATCGAATGTGGCGTCACTGTTGGCAGCGAACATGGGACCTGCGTGGTACGCAGGCTTACTTACGTATGATGACTTTGAACTTGTTGATCCACATCGTGCCCGCTTCCTCAAGCAGCTCCAACAGTTGTCCAACAGCAAGCATGCCATCCTCACTGACCGCGCCATCTGTGAGGACGAACGCAACCACCAGCTAAAGAACCTCACTCTGCAGTACCCACCAGTGCGGTTAGAAGACCTCAGGTAACATCTCACACAGTCACTACATCAGTATGTGTTCTTTCTGAGATAATGATGAGAGTATGCATTCTTCCTGAGGTAATGATGAGAGTGTGTTCTTCCTGAGATAATGATGACAGTATGTGTTCTTCCTGAGATAATGATGACAGTATGTGTTCTTCCTGAGATAATCTGTGGTAGTTAACCCTTCTCCATCTACACCATGTGACCTGCTCACATCTTCCAGCTCCTTACTGTTCTTGCTGTTAATGAGAGTGTGCTTCCAGGAAAAATGAATGTTAGTGCTTAAAAAAATTCACAAATGCAGATATTTGTAATAAATTTGTACTATAAATGGATGCCCTTGTTCCATGTCTACCTCTAATAATGTATACAACAGTAGTGTTAAATACATGTTGACTGTACAATCCCCAGATAGAAAGACATGAAATACTTATCATATTTAACATATTTTTAAGCAGTAAATTTCTGCTGCTGTTGCTGCATGAATACTTTATTTGTATTGCTTCAAACTTGACTGTGAAAGTGCGGTTTAAGCCCATTGTATGACACCTGTGTGGTTAATACATATTCTTGGGCAATCACGTGCATTTTAGCTGGTTTTACACTTAAAATTGGATTATCCGTGGTACTAACTTAACTGTCAAAACTACAAGTAATATCAACAACATACTACTATTTTCAGTGGTGTTGTTTTTATACCTTATACATTGTTTAAAATTCAGTGTTCATGTATGACTATCTAGAATGGCTGTTATATTACTTATAATGAAATGAAGTGTGCAATTTATTACTGACTACATTTATGTGACTATTTTTATTACAAGACACAATTGTATTTCTTCATGGGCCATGTTAGCTAAGTACATTAGCTATCAAGGGCCTTGTTAGGTAAATGCATTAGGTACCAAGGCCCATTGGTAACATTTGTTATGATGAAATAATCTGGCTAACCACTGTGTTGTTTACATTTCTAGCCTGACATTTGTCTTCAACCCGTCGTCAACTGTCTACAACTATTCATCTGTTGAGTTGAAATACTGTGGTGAAACCGAAGTAAGTCTCTCTAGTTGCTGCTCACAATGCTTGAACTACACATATTATTACCATGTACAGGTTTCATTGCATGAGTCTTATGTATGTAGAATATATTTAATAATTGAGAGCATTGACTGCATACTTGAACTTTGTTTTGCCAGTTTTGTGTCTTGGCTACTATTACTGGCAAAACAGGAGACATGACCCATTAATTTTTTATAAATGATTATATGAAAACAAAAACATATACGTTAGAAGAAATGGATTGCGAGATATACAGCAGATAAATCATGTTCAAATAAATCTTCATACAGTAACAAATATTTGAAGACATCCTTTAAAAAAATGTGTAGTTATAGTAGTTCATTGGCAGTCAACTTAAAAGAACTGTGTTTCAACATTGTAATGGTGTGAGATTGAGTGACTGAGTTTGTTTGATGCAGGAGGTGACTCTAAGCAATGCAAAAGAGTACATAGTGTGTTCGATACAGGAGGTGACTCTAAGCAATGCGGAGGAGTACATAGAGTTTGTTTGATGCAGGAGGTGACTCTAAACAATGCAAAAGAGTACATAGTGTGTTTGATACAGGAGGTGACTCTAAGCAATGTGGCGGAGTACATAGAGTTTGTTTGATGCAGGAGGTGACTCTATGCAGTGCGGAAGAGTACATAGTGTATTTGATGCAGGAGGTGGCGCTAAGCAATATAGAGTAGTACATAGAGTGTGTTTATTGCAGGATGTGACTCTAAGCAATGTAGAGTAGTACATAGTGTGTTTGGTACAGGAGATGACTCGAAGCAATGTGGATATGTACATAGAGTGTGTTTGCTGCAGGAGGTGACTCTAAGCAATGTGGAGGAGTACATAGAGTGTGTTTGTTGCAGGACGTGACTCTAAGCAATGTGGAGGAGTACATAGAGTGTGTGACAGACTTCTGTCTCAACACCGGTATCCGCAGACAGATGGAGGCCTTCCGTGGTGAGTCAACACTCGATGTCACAGTTCATGCCTTTACAATTCCAGCCCCGTTCACAGCTAACACAATCACTGCTCAATGTTAGTTCCTGTGTACACAAGATGCTGGGCTTTTCTTCTACCAATCTTTCATGTCTTATTGACAGTTAGAGTTTGTTTGTTGCCAGCTGGATTCAACAGTGTATTCCCGATGGAGAAGCTGTTTCCCTTCAGTCCTAGTGAGCTGCAGCTGATCCTGTGTGGAGACCAGGCCCCACAATGGACCCGCAATGATGTCCTGCAGTACACTGAACCCAAATTGGGATACACAAAGGAGAGGTATGACATTTATCTTTTGACTGCAATACCATGCCAGTATATTGAGTATAAGTTGTGCCAAAGTAATGACATAGACATAATAAACTGTTATGACTTTTTTATAACCATGTCTACGAGTTATACATCTTGTTATAAAAATGTAAAAGCTGTCAGTTCACCTATGACCACTAGCTTTACAGTATAATACCAATATGCAGTGTTTTATGCAGTAGTGCAGTAAATAATGGTATTGGTTTACAGCATAATACCAGTGTGTGGTGTATTATGCAGTAAATAATGGTATTGGTTTAGAGTATAATGCTAATGTGAGGTGTTTTATGGAATAGATAACAGTATTGGTGTACAGTATAATACTAACTGCATCTGACAGCAGTATGTGTGCCCAATTGGGCAGGTCATTTGTCTAGTATATACACCATTGAAATCTAACAGATAACAGTGTGCATAATGTAGAGTGAGTATATTGCATACCAGCTCTGTGTAAGCCTTAAAATATACCTAACACACAGGTGATGTCTTCCTTGCAGAATCATGTGACAAGATAGCTTCAATCAAGACAACATCTTGATGTAATTATGTTGTTAAGAAAACATGTTTTGTAACAAAACACTAATAAGTATGTTTATTATTACAGTGGAGGGTTCCAGCGATTTGTCAATGTCCTGGTGGAGATGTCAGGAGATGAACGCAAATCCTTCCTGCAGTTCACAACTGGCTGCTCATCACTGCCACCAGGGGGCCTCGCAAACCTGCACCCGCGATTGACAGTTGTGCGTAAGGTGGATGGTAACGACAATAGCTACCCGTCAGTGAACACGTGTGTGCACTACCTCAAGCTGCCCGACTACTCAACGGAGGAGATCCTGCGGGAACGTCTCCTTGCCGCCACCAGAGAGAAAGGCTTCCATCTCAATTAATGTTATTCTTGTGCCATCATGACTATTGTCTTGGTGCCATCATGATTATTGTCTTGGTGCCATCATGGGAGACATGACTATTGTCTTGGTGCCACAAGTTGACTGTTAGTGTGCATTTTGCTTGAGACAATCTGTGGTCACTAGTGGCTGCTGGATATAGGAACAGTTTGAGAGTGACCACTTACAATGGACATGTGACTGGACTTGGTTATACAACCATAGGTTTGGACTTGAATCAATGTCATACCTAAAGTTGTTTTCTCTGCAAATCCCCATAATTAATCTGTTTGCAGACATTAGAGTATGTAGTTCACAACCAGCTCCATGTGAACATTGGAAACAGGACAACTGTTTACAACGCTGCAACAACGTACGTTTGGAGTTGTGGTCACTGACATAGCCTTGGAGTTATGATCGTTAACTTAGATCTGGAGTTGTGGTCAGTGACCTTTTGTCCTCTTCCATGATTTGATTCAGCTTTCCTCCTGAATAATGACGCATAATTGGTGGAATAACAGTGACTGTACGATCGTGTGAGTTAGATTTTCAATATGCAGCCTGATGTGTATGTGTGATATATTAAATAAGTGTAGATATACATGGCGTGCAATGAAAATTGACATGGGTTGACAGTGCCACTGTGCTACTCTGCTGTAGCCACTGTTGTTTGTCTTAATGGCATTGCACCTGCTATGATACTTGACAGTGTTGCACCTGCTGTGACACTTAACAGTGTTACACCTGCTGTGACACTTAACAGTGTTGCATCTGCTGTGACATGTGACAGTGTTGCACCTGCTGTGATATTTGAGAGTGTTGCACCTAATGTCAAACTTGAGAGTGTTGCACCTGATATGACACTTAACAGTGTTGCACCTGCTGTGCTACTTGACAGTGTTGCACCTGCTGTGACACTGACGGTGTTGCACCTTCTGTGACACTTGACGGTGCTGCAAGTGTTGTGACACTTGACAGTGTTGCACCTGCTGTGACACTTGATGGTGTTGCACCTGCTGTGACACTTGATGGGGTTGCACCTTCTGTGACACTTGACAGTGGTGCACCTGCTGTGATACTTGACAGTGTTGCACCTGATGTGACACTTGACAATGTTGCATCTGCTGTGACACTTGACAGTGTTGCATCTGATGTGACACTTGACAGTGTTGTATCTGATGTGACACGTGACATGTGACACTTCAGTAATGAATCAGTTGCATTTAGAATGCAACAGTCAGGTAGACTCCTCATTCGTCAGATGCAGCGTTCGCCAGCAGAATTGTTTGTTTGGTTTTGATGCAGCTTTGTGATTGTACAGTATTTGGCGTATTATAAACTAATTTGTTGTTATTAAGGCAGTATTTCCAGCAAATAAAGTAGACTTGTATTGTTATCATAAGAGCTTATTTAAGGTGGACAAATGTTGTTGGTAGATTTTGTTAATTTGAAAGATATGCACTATCCATATATATATATATATATATATATATATATATATATATATATATATATATATATATATATATATATATATATATATATATATATATATATATATATATATATATATATATATATATATATATATACATACATACATATACATACATACATATACATACATATACATACATATATAATATACCTATATATATACATATATGTATATATATACACACACACACACACACACACATAATATATGCACGCACGCACGCACACGCACATAGCTGAACTATCTGGCTATTAACCCTAACAGCTATATATTATTACACATTGGGTACAGCTACACATATACAGTAAATAGCAGGGGCAAACCAGTAGATATGTCAAAATAAACAGTGTTGTGATGATTTTTTTATAACATTTATTTTGAAAATATAATTCTTGTGTTATTCTGCCACATTAAACTGCTTTGCTCTAGGGTATTACAATGTTTATGTGTAGGCTTGTAAATACATACGTACTCCTTGGTAGAAAAGGATTTTGTCGACATTGCCACTGCATATGTCCAGTAAGCTGGGTGCTAAAGTACTTATGAAAGGCATTACACATTCATATTGTGACTTTAGTAATCATGATACATAGAACTCAAAAACGTGACTTAAAAGGGTTGGGAAGTTTGACATGGATCATTACAAAAATGTGACTTAAATCTAACTTCAATAAACTGGTGCATTTAAACAGCTATTTTTAATATTTTGTTTATGCAAAAACATTAATAGCCACAGTATGCTTTATATTGCAGTTTAATAATTTGTTTACTACATGGAAATAATTTTTGTGATCATAAGATTGCTTGTTCCATGTTTTAGAACAGAACTAATTTTGTGCCAGATGTTCATTAGTAAATGTGTTATATGATGTATTCGTCACTGTGTGACCTATTTCTTTCATTGTCACAATAGCTCTTTTGTACCTAGTCTGTCGAATTTGCTATGAATATAAGTTTTGTGTGTACCAAATAAATGCACTTGTCTGCCAATTAAACTGCAGTGGATTTGAAGATATTGTTCCACTTCATTTGTGTGCCAACATGTAACTATATTTTTGAACCAGCCACAGTGAAACACTAGGCTTGGGGACTTTCTCTAGGAGTGGAGTGCCACATGTCCAAGCTGTGAGTTCCACATGGGCAGGAAGGACTGCATACTTGTAAACTTTTAGTGATACGTCCACAGTTGGCTGCTGCTGAAGATTATGTGATGGAACTATTTTCTTTTGGTTAAACATTTAACATACTTAATCACTTATACAGACTCAAATTAACCGATGAGTGTATAATTTATTAAATTACAATTAACTCGTAAATTTCCCAATTAAATTACCTCGCACAATTCCAGTCGTATGTAGAAATTTCATATATTCATTAGCATGAAACAGAAAAGCAATGTCGATGGCTGATGTACCTGGCTTCAAATGACAAATTAGCCATGCAGCAATCACACTGTCGGTGTCTCCTGCTAAGAGTGCTAAATTTAATTGACTGTCATGATTCAGATACTAAACCATTTTATCACCACTGTTGGGAAATAAATAAAATTGCATGTGAAAGACTGAACATGATGCTTGTCCATATGTCAAAATACATATAAACAAATTTTCATCTGATTATTTTCAATGAAATTGAATTTTGGTATGATTGAAATGTTCAATTGTAATAGCAAAGTAATAGCTCAATTACCATTACTTTGTTTTCTATTACTGTTACATTGCGTTCTGTTCCATCTGTTACTATTAATTGAACAATTGTAATCATTACTGTTACATACTACTATTACCCCAGGCCTGCCCTGTACTGGGGGTGGGGTGAACTCGCATCCATAGTCCGTGTGGTTTTGATTCCAACTAAGTGCTAATCTTGGTATGTTACTTTCATCACAATGCGTCCTGTCCAGTCTAGTTCCAGTCTAGTTCCTCCTACTTTATGCTACACTGTCTCCTCAATTGTTCCTTCCTATAACATTTTTCATTATTAATATTAATTGCTTGTGATCACCATATTTTTTCTTCAGACAGTTGTTTATGCAACTTGTCTCTTCTCTAGCATTGATGTTGGTAGCCATATCTTTCTACAATAACAGTCTTGAAATTTGAGTTAAATATCATAACCTTCGATTAATAACAATTATTGGTGTGCTCAAACATAAATCTGCAGCTTTTAACACGGCAGCCATCTAAAACAGCTAGCTGCAGGTAGCAAGTGGACAAGGAAACCACTGGCATTAACATATCGAGAGTCCAGCCATTTTTTTATCTATCTTTAATAGCCTGCCCTTATCAATTTTATTTTTAAACATGTTCACACTGCTAAAATTTACACAGTCATTAGATAATTTTGTGTGGCTGGTTAAGGTGGCTGATTACCCTGAAATAAAAGTAATTAAGCTTTAAATTTTAAAGGTTGTTGAAATCCATTAGACCCCAAAAGCCCTAAAACAAAAAAAGTTTGTGGGTCCCGTGCAAATTTTTGAAATGTCTGACATAGTAACAGCTACGTCACGAGCTCTCATTGGGTGTCATTTGTTCGATTTACAATAACTGAGGCCACGGCGTTTTGTATTGAATTTTCACTGGGGGGGGGCAATGTCCTAAAAGGGCACTCCTAATGGTTAAAAAGGGCAGTTTATGCATTATTAATGATTATTTACATAACTTTAGGAATGTATGAAAGCTGTATAAGAGTCGGTATCTTTTTATCCACATAGTTGTATAATGACAACTGCATCTCGGTATGAAAATAAAATGTTACACATTAATATCCCAAAAATGTTTTATTACAAATACATGCAGTAGTTATAGAAACATGACACGTCTCTTGCAACTTGCAAGTCAGTACGTTTGACAGTCGTCTCAATTTTACTAGACGAGTCCAGTTTCGCGTGTGAATTTCCTGGCGAATTCACGCTGCCCGTAGATGTTCCAGTCTAGAGCCCCGCATCTTCTAGTCTTCTCCAGGAATTTGACGACAGCGGGTCGAGGGTCAAAGTAGGCGGTGCCCACACCATTCTGGAGTCAGACCACAGTTGAGAATTGCATTGGTGGCTATGTTAACGTTTTGTATGATTATAAGAAAACGTGACCATCAAAAATTCTGAAAATTGACCACAGCAACTGCCATCATCTCATTGATATACTATCACATTTTATCAAAATCACATACCTCCAGCTCTTTTAAATCGCCCCGACGTGCGATGTATTCCTGCGCCCACGTGGCCCATAGCAGAAAAATTCCCATAAATCCCTCCGCCAGTTAAACTCTTTTAAAAATGCACTGTTTCACAGCCAATAGCTTCTACAAACAAACCTGTGAATCTTCCTGCTCAAAGGCACTCATGTCACATAATATTAATTTATTAAGTTTCCATTTTACAATTTCATACGCCCTACATTCGTGTGCCACCGTGAGGCGGACGTTTCAAGCTGGTGCGGTGATTGTCGACCACGAAGTTGTGGTGGCTCACAATCCTTTCGGTCTGCATAGAGTGTGGACTCATGCAAGCCAGAGATGCCAACACCTTCCGAACTGAACCTGTGGTGACTCGTAGAAGTTGCCGCAGTGTGACAGTCATCTTACAACCGACATCACAACCATCAGGCAGGAATGGCACATTCATCATGTTCTCCCATTGCTCGGCTGCGCCGTCCGCAAAGTCAGATGCCTTGTTTAGGAAAAGGCGTCTGTCGACGCGCACGCCATGCTCAACGAATGATCCCAGTTTGCGTGACGTCACCAACCCCTTCATGTCTTTGATGACGTCCTCCTGCTTCGGGTGCGTTCAGAGAGGTATTCGTGGGATGCTTGTGTGACATAGTCACTTGTCGGTTCGATTAGTTTAGTTACCCACCACATGATAGCAGCACCCAGGGTAATGTAATGTAATTTAGAGAATATAGTTAGTGAACTATTATTGCTATGACTACTTGTCCTGTAATTAGTTGTATTTACTGTGTAGGTAGTTTGTCTTATTACTAATAATTCAGTTGTTTAAACATAAATTTTACCCTAGAGACAGGGGTCACGTGTGGTCAGTGGAAGGAGCCCTGCCCCAGTGGGCCAGGCGTGATTCTACAGTTAATGACAACTCTGTTTTGGTAAGTCCCTAAATGATGTTTTCTACCTTATTAAGCAATGTCTTCAATTTATAATTGTATCATACTGTGTGATAGAGAACTGTCCATCTGTTTAGGTCAAAGTATTTACTTTATCAGTTGTAATTACTTAATTAGTGGTGACTTTGATTACTAATGTGTTAATAAGTGGTCGTTGGACCTTAGGGAAGAATGCCCAACAGGGCTTAATGAGATTTTGACCACTTGCAGTAAGTAGCTGGTAAATGTACAGAACCCTTGAGAAAGTTCAATTTTAAGCATGTTTAGTGGTGCTACTGTTATAGTTAATATGTTATAAGATGTGATAGACATGGTGCAAGCATAAATTGTGCATATATATAGGTATTAGGTAACCGTCCCTACAGTTGAGCCAGGATCAATCTGGTACCCTCTCTCCCTTTGGAGTTACATTGATTAATTGCTCTAGGAGGTGGCCAGGAGAGGGCTGATCTTGAGTATTCCCTAGAGACCTGTAAGTTGAGCAGTGTCCAAGACTTGCTTGTAAACAACAGTGGAATGACAGCTAGGCTAGTCAGGGCATGCACATGTGAAATTGACAACATTGTTGACTGTTGAATTTATTATATTAAGGGTGTTTTACATGTAGAGTACTAGTATTACTTTAATACCTACAAGTATGATTATATATTAGTACTGAATAAGATAACATGTATTTTACAGACAATATTGTGAACAGCACTAATGTGTTGGAACTATGGTATTTAACAGATGATGATGTGTCATCTTACACTGGACACTATGATATGCACCTGCGCTGACAACATCATCCTTCTGGGCGTCCGGAAGAATCTTACGAGCACCAGTAGATTAGACTTCCAAATGCCCAGCTCCGGTACGGTGTTGACGACCGACTCAATGGCTAAGTCCGACCGATGAGCAGCACACCAGAACGTTGCCAGACCTCTCTGCACTTGGTCAGCAAGCAGACGCCATAGCCCACCTTGTCTGCCAGTGTTTGCATATTCGCCGTCAGTAGTGGGGTCAATCACCAGTATATGGAAACAATGGCATATTTCACTTGTCACAAATAAAAATCCCTATTTATTCAAATAAATGACTTGTTGTGAGGGGAACGGGTCTTACGATTACCTGCTAACTGTTAGCAACGATCCTTAATGATTTTTCCCATTTTGGGGGATTATTTCTGGCACTATCCGACAGTGTGTCAGTACCGCAACACTAGTAAAATGGCTGATAAAAATAATTGGACAAATTAGTTTCATTTTTTCACAAGTTATTGTGATTTATATAACCACACAATTCTCAGTAATATGTAATCTTTCTTTTTGTCTGGTAAAACTGACCTTTTTATTTTTATGAAGTGTTCAAGTCAAATTATATGATATTTTAATAAGATAACAGCTTAACACTTCATATATTTTTTTATGAAAAAAGAAACTATTTTCATAAAACACATTCAAAATCCTCAAATAATTACTCCTAATTAGCACTTTAGTTTAATTGGTATTATACAAATTAGGGTGTATTTGCAATGTTACGGGACTGATAGAGGTGTTACGGGACTGATAGAGGTGTTACGGGACTGACGCATAATTGCGGGACTGACATTTCGTTTCGGGCCTGACAAAAGTCCCGAAACGAAATGACATTACTAAGTAAGCAGATTAAAAGTATTGGAAACAATGAAAAAGTCTATCTAGTTTTTAACATGTTATCAACATCAAACACTTAAGACATCATATAGCAAGGATGCATGCATGTATTTCAGAACATTAAGCAAACTGTTCGGAATGTGGCAGCAGTTTTAAGAATTTCAAGAAGTTGATATATGATGACCTTACGAACATCGTAGAAACCACAATGTGTCAAATGTGTCCAATCTTGCTCAAGGTCCGTATTATAATATACATGCCCAAGGAAAACCATAACAATGTATATCAACTTTGTCTCTTTTCCAGGTGTCACTGCGCTGTTGTCGTCCCTTAGGAAGAAGTCTTTGACAAGATCCACAGTACTGTCAGCGAGCTTATCACTTCGTGGTTTGCGCTCGAACACAAAGTCTTTGGACCGCTTCAATGTTGCACAATACCTTTTGTGAGATACCCCAATGGTGGATTTCAGCTACGAGACATAATGATATTTTCCTGAAAACCGTTTTTGCTATAGTGTGACGTTGTCTGTCACTACGCAGAGCTCCATATTTGGCCTTCAAATCTTCTAGAACACTGTTATGAAATGTTAACTCTTTCTTGATTTTCTTATTATCTGCTCTACGATTCAGCCTTTTTGCTTTTGACCTCACTCGGGGTGTTAGTCTTATCTTCCAATGAACTAACTCTTTTCCCCATGCGTTCATTTATCTTCTGCATTCTTCTTTATGCACGGTTTGAAGCTTGTATTTTAGCTTGAAGCTTTTCTATCGTACGGTAGGCTTCTGCTCTGTCGCGTCTCACTTTCGGTCTTCCACTTCCACGTTTTAAGCTCAGAACCCTCCGGTGGCATTGCCCTATTGGCTATGGGAACATTATTGTCCGGACTTCAGACAGGACACATCATTTGCGATCTGAAAGTAAATTATGTAATTATAAAATATTGTCTTGTTAATTTGAATTCCTATTCCTTAAATATAAACTCCCTATTCATATATGGATGCAGGACTTTCTGAAGCTGGGCAGGATGCAGAGGCCATCACTGACATTTTTTTTTAACGTTCACACAGCGTCGACCCTTAGAGTCTAAATCCTTATGCAATGTAACTGATTTAACTTGTACATTGGTATTCCAGTGGCGCCTTCAGGTACCCAACTATTCGCACATTTAAGCGCACATTTAGTACGAAAGTCTTCTGAAATGTTTTATTAGTTATTTAATTTAATTTTCCCATACCGTAACAGTATGTCTGTACCGCAACGAGAGAACGTCGCGGGACTGACCGCCATTAGGGTGATAAAGAACGCATATTTAGTCTTGCAAACAGACACTAGTAAGATGTAACATGACATTTAATGCAGAACAAGAAAACACGACCAACCGAAAATAAACCCGGAGAGCGAGAGCGTCCTTGACCCGGGGAGCCGGGGTCACCCACAAACAGTCATAGACGTGAATTATAATTGATCGTCTATTGGCGTGACTTCTTTCTTCTCCTTATACTATATATGACTAATTATAGAGAAAGCAATTATACAATAATATTATTGCAATTATAGTCTAAGTGACAAAGTCGCTTAGATACTCGGGAGGTCTGCGTCTTCTGGTTGATCGACGGGGAAGCTCCTCGGCGGGGAAGTTCTCTTCATCTTCGGACTCTTGCCTCTCCTCGTCCGGAACGACTGGAGTCTGCGCATCCGGAATCGGATGTACCGACTGAGCGTCGTCTGGTGTGGCAGGGTACAGTAGCTGTGTTGGTTTGCTCGGTCGAGGTTCTGGAGTGGGGTCATATGTCGGCGTATTCGTCGAGTCATCGTATTGGTACGCCGTTGGCGGATCAAGCGTATGGGCAGCAACCTTGTAGCATTCCGTCCGTTTCACTCGATAGGAGGTGGCTCGCAATTGATTGCCGATGAATTTGCTGACATTGAGCCCGACCCCATCTACACTCACTACTAGGTACCGACACCGAGTACGTGACTTGTTTCGGTCACAGTACAGATACACAATGTCACCAACATCAATAATTAGTGCTTTGGATACGGTATGACTGGGTGACTTCGATAGTTGACTTGGAGCGTGGTTGGCATTTCGCAAAGAATGCTGCTGGCGAATGAGGTCGTAATCGGTTAAAGGCAGTTGTTCGTTTGTGAACTGGTCTCGCTGGGTCCACAATTCTCTGGCGGAAAACCCCCTGTTTCGTATACGAGTGTTGAGGTTTGCGGTGGCAATAGATAGAACAAGCTGCGTGACAGCCCCGCCTGTGGGTTGTTGGTGTAACAGTTCATGCTCGAGCTCGCGTACAGCCTTTTCTGCAACCGGATTTTTATTGACGTTCTTGACGCGTCCAAGTTCAATCGTGAGTCGATACGTGGACAGCAGGGCGTCCTTGACGAGAGCAGCGAACCCTGGGGCGGGGTCAGTGCGTATGACAGCAGGAGGCCCATCTAGCGGTCGTAAGCCAATGCACAGCTTGACCAGAGAGTCTCGTAGTGTGTCGCGGCGTTCGTCATCGATTAAACACGAAGCAGTGTATGACGTTACGCACTCGCGTATGACCAAGATGAGTTGTTTCTCACGTTTGATGACGTCTGCGGCATAGGAAATTCCTACCACCTCTGGAGGATTGCCTGTAGACTGTGGGATAGTCGTGTGTGGAGTATCGCGTAGTGAGGCACATTGGTGACAGCTACGCGACGCTGTGTCGATTGCTTTGTCCAGGTCCAACGCGTACAGATAGCGATGCATGACCTGTTTCAACTGGTAACACGAGGGATGGTCCAGTTGAATGTGTAGTGCTGTCACTAGCCCGTCAAGGACCATGCGGGGAACGATGATGCAATCTCGTGCTGGGCTGAGTGGATCGTTACGACGTACGACTAGCAGACCATCACGGGCGATGGATGCGACGTTTAGATATCGCTTGACGTCTTTGGCATTCGTTATTTTCTTGGATGGTCGCGTCCCTTGTGTGAGGTGTGAAAGTGTGCGTCGCAAATCAGGGCATTCGGCTTGGATAGCTAGCCACGTTGATCTGCTGGTGAACGGAAGTCGAGCCCTCCCAGATGTCACATCTTCGGTAGTGACGCATTGCAGGACAACCGACTCCTCCATTTGCCTGACGAAGGTGCATACTTGACACTGTTATTCGAGACATGTCGGTGCGTTGCGACTAGCAAAGTCTGATGGGACATTTGCTGAGCCGGCGAGCTGTTGGACAGTTGCCTGATAGCGGCTGACTACCGACAAGAATGTAGAGACTCGCGGACTCACAGAGAACTCGCCGCGACACAGTTTTTCATGAGCTTGTGCGCAAGGCTTGCTGTCAGTGAGGATAGACGCAGTGTGACTCGACTGTACGATGTACGGGCTGAAATGCTTCACTGCTGCTGCAATAGACAACGCCTCTATCTCGCAAGGCAGCCACGTAGTTTGTCGCCCGCGTAATTTCGCACTGAAGAATCCGGCCAGCTTCAATTTGCCAGCACGCATAACGTACAAGGTAGCCCCTAGTCCGTACTGTTTGGTGGAGCCATCGGTCACAAGCCATAGCTTGTCGGAGGTTCGAGGCAACGTGATAGCCTTGTTCGTATGTAGACTGTCCTGTGCATGCTTGAAGGCCTTCCGTAACGAGTCTGTCCAAACGATATGTTCAGGAGACTGGCGTCCGCCAGTTGCGTTATCGAAAGGTAAGTAAGGCAGAGCAACCGGGTATTACACGCGCTAGCATTTTGTAAGCTCCAACGAATGCGCGCATGGCCTTCACCGTCGTGGGAGCTTCACAGCTGGCTAGGGTAGCAATACGGTGAGGACTCGCCCGAATGGTACCCATATTCCATATCCAACCGAGAATGGTAGTTGACGTCGGAAAAATTGTTGTCTTGGTGGCTGATAGTCGCAAACCACTGTTGGCGAAGCATTGTAACAGCCTTTTGACGTTTTGTTGAAGTTCAACAATGGTATTGCCGCCGCAGTAGATGTCGCCTGCAGGTTTAGCGACACTGCCTTCTTGCAGCAGATCTCCGAGTACGCGACATAGCAATTCTTCCAGTGCAGTTTCTGACCCGGGCATCCCCATTGCAGAGCGTGCATACACGCGTACGCCGCGGAACGGCGTGACGACACCGCAGTACCTCATTGATTCACGGGAGAGTGGTATTTGACAGAAAGCATTCGATAAATCTGTTGTGGCGATGTGCTTCCATTGTGCGATTTTACGCAGGGTGCTATCAACGTCGGGCATCAGGGATGGTTGTGGTTTGCTATAGCGTCCCACGTCTGTGAATGCAGTGACTAATCGGTGTCCACCGTTTCGCTTCTTAACAAGGAACGACGGATTGAGGTACTCGACGTTCACAGGAACATCCTCAGGTCGGACGACAACGCCCATCGTCTCAAGTTCGTCGAATTTGCTCTGAAGCTCAACGAGCTGATTTCGAGCGTATTGTGGTAGGCGGCCTTTCCGTTGAGGTGGTTGAACAGGGCCCATGTTTACGACCGCTTCGAAAGGTCCAACATGGCCGTTATAGCCAGTGTAGTTAGGGTCAAATACATCGTCGTATTCTTCAATGATGGCGCGGAATGATGCACGTTCATCGGATGATAGTTTCATGTCCGGATCGATTTGGACAGAGGCAGAGTGCTTGCTAGGTGTAGATCTGCGAGGTTGTAGATCTATGGCCTTACTGATAACGTCAGAACGTAAGGGAGTGTTTGTTGGAACGTCCGGTACAAACACGTCTCGAATTTGGCAAAAGTGTTCGTTTCGTTTCAGCAAGCGAGTGGTGTCTGTCAGGTTGGGTATACGTACCACGCCATCTACGCTGGTAACGAGCGACGGTTGTGGCCACAGGTCACTGTCTCGTGTGAACTTGTTGCCTGTAGTGTCAAGGCGTGGCTCCAAAGCGAATGTGGAGTCCGTAGTAAACAAGTCAGTGGGGAGGTTTACTTCCACGAACTCGCCAGGCCAAACCGTGGTATTGGTGGGGGGCGCTCGCAACACGTGGGTGCGTCGGACTGCATGTCGGTTGAAAGATTCATCGGTTGTACCATACGTGTAAGTCGTGCCATCAGACAGCGTGATGATTCTCTTAGCTGGACGTATGGTCACGTCGTTGACTTCCATAAATGGAGTGCCAGCTAGAACTTCGACATCCAAGTTCTTCACGACTAACCCACAAAACGAGAAGGTGTGGTTTTTGCGCGTTAGGCGCACTGTAGTCTCGCCAATTATGGCCAGGGGCGATGTCCCATCAGCTTGATGAGCCGATTGAGAAGAGGTCTTGATCTTACAACCGAGTCTCAGAGCAGTGGAATGTCGGATCATGTTGCCTGTTGCACAGCTGTCGATGGTGACTCGGACCGTGTGATGGCCACAAAACGTGTCCAGATAAGGCGACTGACGTATGTCGATGCGTTGTGCCGTAGCGAGGCCTAACGTAGGCTGGTCAACGATTTCGGGTTGATGTAGCTCATGGCTGTACTCATACTCGTCGTCCTCTTCGTGTACGTCAGTGACTTGACGGATCTTAGCCATGTAGCGACGATCTTGTTCGGGAAGATATGGGCATTCGCTCAAGAAATGCTGCACGTTGCTGCGGCCAGCTTGTTTGCAGAGTGGACATGCTTTTGTACTGGTAGACCGCCTTGGAGCAGAAAATGGAGATGGTTGACGCCTTGAGAAGGACTGTCTCTGCCCAAATTTGTTCTGTTGATAGTGAGCCGTAGCTGTACGCATGACCTTTGCATCATCGGCGGAAGTGATTTCATCAAGTAGTGAGTCTAGGGCCTGGAAAATTTCAGGCTTAATAGACGCCAGTGTTCTACCTTTCAGTTCAGTGCCGTATCGTTGCTTGACGAGCTTTGGGAGTGCCACGTTAATTAATCTCAACCATGTGAGCACAACCATGTTTTCGAGCGAAGGTGTCATTTCTTCGTCGACATTTATGGCGTCACCATGGTGAAGAATAACACTCCCTCGCTGGAGCATGTTGTCTTCAACGAAGGCCACTAAGCGCTGATACAGATCTTCAGGACGTTCGTCAGCCTGGAGCTGAATGTCGGCAAAGTCAAGAAAATGGGCGCCCGTAGACTGAAATCCGTAGTGTAGACGAATAGTTTGCCAGATGCAAGATAAACTAGTTGAATTCTTGACGATCGTGTTGCGCGATATAACTGGGCAGTAATTGGCTATTTGGCCTAGCATCAGCTCTAGCATGTACACTTGCTGGAGAGCCGTACGGCCGCCTGACGCAATGACGTCATCATCAGTGAAACCTCTGTTTGGTTCAGAGGCACACTTCTTCCCCCAGTTGGCGTCAGTGGTAATAAATTGCGTGAAGTTGGTGTCGAGCGATAAAGTATAAATAAGGTTTTGACGCCAGTTCTCAAACGAGTTTACGGTTTCGGTTTTCGTGAGACACCACTGTTTCGGTGCACGTTGCGTGTTGGCCATGTTAACGTTAGGCTACTACGAATTTACTAGTGCGACAAAGTCAAAGCCGTCGTTCAAGGCTAACTGCTTGCGCCGATTAGTAGGCTAGAAAGTCAATGCGATTCAATTTGCCATTGTACACAATTCGGTGTGTGAGTTCGTTATGAACACTGCCACCACGCCATTAGGGTGATAAAGAACGCATATTTAGTCTTGCAAACAGACACTAGTAAGATGTAACATGACATTTAATGCAGAACAAGAAAACACGACCAACCGAAAATAAACCCGGAGAGCGAGAGCGTCCTTGACCCGGGGAGCCGGGGTCACCCACAAACAGTCATAGACGGGAATTATAATTGATCGTCTATTGGCGGACGTTATGGGACTGACGTGATTTTACAAACACCGCCCCTTTGTCGATAATGCCTAGTCTTTCAAGCGGCATCCTCCAGCAGATGTCTAGAGGACATCCAAAACAACATATCATAATCGTCATTCTTCTCATTACTACCGCAACATCGACCGTCCACACCACGCGGTACTGACATTGAATTAATGTACGCTTACCTAACTTGCCATAGTATGGGTAATTTTGGATGAAAAAAAATATTACGGAATGAATTCGCCGTCGTGTTTTGGTTTGTCTTTGGCGGGCACTAATCACGTGACAGGCTTCTTGTAACTCGCTGCAATATCCATAGATAGGGCTCTGCTTAGTCGGTTGCGGTACTGACACAAACTTTGGCGACAGAGCAGAAGCGTGAAATAAAAATATGTAAAAATGCAATTTCAAGAAAAAAGTTAATGAGCAGATGGGCATTGTAGTGAATGAATAAAAAAAAGACGTATCCTGTGGAATATTGAACGTGAAATATGTAAAGCAAATGATGCCTTCAAGTTACGGTACAGACTTGGCGACATGCCAATATCAAGGCACCCCCCCCCCGTCTATGTAAAGGGATAAATTAAGCCGAACGATAAAGACATTCAATATTTTTTCCGTTGTATTTTATAACTTATGTATAGATTAGCTTAGATATCTAAGACATAGATATGTTGCAAACAATAACTTTCTGTTGAACCCAAACCATTGGCGACATCAGTTTGTCGCTTTACTGGTGATTGACCCAGTGACATCGACGAGCTTCATGTCTTTACCTCCGGTTAGATCCAAAGCTTTGTTCACCGCTTCCAGTAGTCCGGAGGCACCGTTCTTCTCTGGCGAATGCACGACGACGAACACACTC
The DNA here is from genome assembly GCA_033239005.1 of Lamellibrachia satsuma. Lineage (NCBI taxonomy): Eukaryota > Metazoa > Annelida > Polychaeta > Sabellida > Siboglinidae > Lamellibrachia > Lamellibrachia satsuma. The sequence continues at coordinate 3,104,776 of BSQZ01000063.1, read as the reverse complement.
GTTACGCTACCATCACTGTTAGCCATCCGTCCACTTACAAACTTGTAGTCCAACATTTGCCTGTCACAGCTGCCATCGATCTGCATACTGAAGACTGTGCATCGGTTGAACATTTCTCTAGTTCGTATATGACATCCAGCATCTGTTTGTAGTAGTTCGGATCCCTGTAGTGTAGGTCGCTAGACGCAGGCGTAAATGAAACAAATTCCACATCGCATAGCGACCAAAAGATGGTCCGACACCAAACAAGCCAGAGATCGCATCGGCCACGATCGGGCGGAGACCAATTACCCTTTCCAGCCTATCACTACATTCCCCCTGACGCCGCTTGCGATGGTGCCATTTTTAGAACTTTTCTTTGCCATCTCCTCATACTCCTGACCTGTTGTGCATAGAATGTGAGCCCTTGTTCGGCCATATTTCTTTGCCGAAAATAAGCGAAGCTCCGGGAATTTGTTGACAACATCTGCAATAGTTAACGGAATTCTTTTGTACGACGGCCTGCGGGAACTTGACGGTCTCTGGCCTGACGTTGTGTTATCGGTTTCCTGACCAGGTATCTGGGTAAGGTGATGATCTTTGTCTTCAGGAATGTGGTCAGATGTGATGACAATGAACGAATCATGACAGCTTGGTGAACTGGCTATCGATCGAGAGCACGACGAAGGTCGTATCTCTATGAGAGATTGTTGAGCAAATTAGTACACCACTTGCAAAAGTGTTTAACTTTAACAAGATTTACCATCCAAGCCAAAGGCCCAGATGGCAAGTGGACAAGGAAGCCATTGGCTTATCGAGAGTCCAACAATGTTCATCTACTTATAACCCGCCCTCCTGAGATATGTGTCAACCTTGTTTTTAAACATATTCACGCTGCTAGCAGTTACACAATCTGTAGACAATTTGTTCCATTCATTTATTGTCCTCTGTGAGAACGAGTGCTTCCTGATGTCCAATCTACATTGATCCTTTACTAATTTTACCTCATGTCCTCTAGTTCTGCTATCCTTCTTGAGTGAGAAAAACATATTTCTATCAATATTTTCATACCCATTCAATATCTTAAAAACTTCAATCTGATCTCCTCTTAACCTCCTTGTCTCTAGAGTTGTTAAACCACATTCTTTCAGGCGTTCTTCATAACTAAGGTCTCTCAGTTCTGGAATCAGTTTAGTTGCTCTCCTTTGTATGCGTTCAAGCGTATCTATATCCTTCTTACGATATGGTCTCCATGCTTGTATACAGTATTCTAAATGAGGTCTAACTATTGCTTTATAAAGAGGTATCATTAACTTTTTTCCTTTTATGTTATGTTTCTTCTAATCAATCCAAGAATTTTATTACTCTTTGAAGCTGCAATACCACACTGCTCTGAAACTTTCATATCAGCGCTTATTGTAACTCCTAAGTCCTTTTCTTTTACAGTAGTACCCAGAACATTATCTCCCATTTTATAGTTTACATTCAAGTTCCCATGTCCTGTATGTAGGCATTTACATTTCCCAAAATTGAACAACATCTGCCATTTCGTTCTACTGTACTCCAACTGTTAAATGTTATGGAATCGTGGACCAAAGCTTTAGATAGAGGAAAAACTATAGACGTACTATATCTAGAATTCATGAAAGCATTTGACACCATCCCTCATAAAAGATTGATAGGCAAACTTAAATCATATGGCATAGATTATTACACACTAAGATGGATCCAGGCGTTCTTGTCTGGCCGTGTACAGCAGGTCAGTGTAAATGGTATGAACTCTGAGTGGGCAAACGTAACAAGTGGAATTCCGCAGGGCAGTGTCTTATATTAATGATCTTCCGGATAATATAATTTCGAATGTATATATGTTTGCGGATGATACCAATGTTTTCAAAAAGATTAATAGTCCAGATGACCAGTATACGCTACAGGACGATTTAGATTATTTAATATCTTGGTCAAGGCAGTGGTTATTAAGACTTCACCCAGATAAATGTAATTTGATGTAAGTAGGGAATACAGTAAGAGTATGCTTATAACCTAAAGATAGATAATACTGCCCATAAATTAGGAGAAATAGAAGAACAAAAAGACATTGGGGTTATTATTGATTCTAAACTAGAAAAAAAAATAATAAAGCAAACAGTATCATGACAGTTATTAGAAGGTCCTTTACAACCCCACATCAACATGGTTTGGTGCCATTATATAAAGCTTTAGTTAGGAGTCATTTAGATTATGCAATATCAATATGGTCCCCTTATAAACAGAAATACAAAGATGCCATCGAAAACGTGCAGAGACGTGCAACAAAGCAGCTTCCTGGTATGAAGGCTATTCCTTACCAGGAAATACTTCAGAGATTGAAACTTCCCACATTTGCACATAGACGAACACGTGGTGATATGATTGAGGTACTGTATATAAACCGCTTCAAGGGAAATATGACAGTGTATCTAACATTGTGATACAAGGGAAGGAACAAGGGGTCATAGTTTGAAATTGTTTCTAGAACGTGCTCGTACAAACGTTAAAAAAGAAAGCTTCTCACTTAGAGTTACCGGATTATGGAATGGTCTACCGGAAGTAGTTGTAACTGCCCCAAGTGTCAACTCGTTAAAAACCTGTCTAGATAGACATTGGAGTACTGAGGAATTTCTCTACAACTACAAAGCAGCCTTACTAGGAAGCCGTAGAGCATTCCAAGAGAAAGCTGAAGATCTGACCACTGAGGTCACCGCCTACGGTCAGGAAGAACCTAAGTAAACCTAAGTAAGTAACATAAATACGTTTCATATTTACCAATGCAGTGTTGCAATATGAACTACACTATCAGAATTACTTTTGTTGCTCCAAAAATTGCAAAATTCGATAATTTTAAGCAAAATAACGTCAACTGGCTCAAACTTACCGGCAATGTGTCGGTATGGTGCAGACTACAATATCGCGTCATCAGCCTCAGTCAGGGCGTTTTAACATACAAAATGGGGGGCAATGCCCCCAGCCCTTTCATTGTCCCCCCAGTCAAACCAACTTGCCCCCCCCAGCGTGCCCCTTGTAAGGCTTATAATTTGTATTCTTTTTGTTAGTGTGTTTCAGTTCATTTTCACTGGTGGCATAATCAAGAAAGTTCCAAAGTAATAGAAGGGCAACATGTCTACAAAATATCAATTTACTGATACAGCTCAGAGGGGCATCTTAAGCCCGCAGCACACTAGCCGATTTTTCGTCGAGGGACAAATAATCTTCAGTTGTCGGCTCGTGTGCTGCGAATTCCGACACGATCGGGGCTTGTCGTATAATATCTGACAGTGCTAGATGTCATGGCGGGCCTTGTCGGCTAGTGTGCTGCAGACTCCGATTAGCGACCAATAGGAAGCGTTCTGTATGTGGTAATAAATGGTATCTTAAAATCACACACGAGTTTCGAAAAAAAAATTCTGTGACGAATTTACAACACGCGGTGTCCGCCAAGCGCCCAATGTGTAAACTACGTGGCGTTACCTGGTGTGTCAGGAACTAACCGAAGGAAAGAAGCTCGGTCCGCTTGGGGGCGATACCGTCGCAAATTGTATTGTGGGTAAATTAGCTCAACGTGGCATTCGTACGTTTTCTGGTTTGTTGTTGCACTTCCAGAGGTGATATTGTGTAACCAGTTCATACAGTAAGTTAATATTGTAAATATCTTTGTAATATAATAGTTGATCACTCGAATGTGATATGCCCACATTCAAGCGTAAAAGTACTTTTGTGGACATAACCAAATTTGTAATTATCAATGTTGTATTTTCGCTCATCAATATGATCTGACATTTTTATACCAAGGCAAGGCAGTACATCTGGATAATTACTCAGCAAAGCCCTTCTAGGATATTGCACTGACGATTTAGTTAAGAGTGTCCTTCTCTAGAATTAGTGAGTCCATCACATATTTTGTCCATTTCCCTGCGTGGGATCTTTGACTAACTTCCTATGGCATAGACACCAGTTCAGTTGGAATTAGAAGGGACCGGTAACACTGGCAACAGTGAACAGCTGCCTTTTAATTTTATTGTCTCTTTCGAAGACACAGGCAAAGTGGGGTGAACGAAATTGACCATGTTTCGAAATGGTGGTGGAATTGAACCACCGTCCTCTTGATCGAGAGGCGGGTGGTATAGCCAATAGACCACTGCTCCCCACTTAGCAGTAGATGCTATGACAGTTTAACACCAGTTATATTACTTCCTGCTTGGTGCGCAACCGCGGTACGGTGATTTACGCACCACTTTGTGACCTGAATCTTTGGCTTGACCCAGTTTTGGTGGTCGCGCTAGATCGTTTCGTACAACTACATAAACGAATGACTGACCTTGACCGACACATATATCAACCAATGAATAGCTGTAGATGCTGACTGAAAAGATTTTCACTGAGGTAAGTATTTGTTAATTCTGATGTTGTGAAAGATCGATTAAAGGTGCTTAATCAATTGTATTTTTTGTTAGTCTCATTTCACATTAAGTTTGTGGAAAAACCAAACCTGTCTAGTATCCACTACAACATGCTTGCTTGTTTGTGCAACTTTTGTATGTGCTCTTTGTGAAATCATCAGACAAATTATTAAATTAGTTAATGCTTGTTCAAGCATTTAGTAAATTGAAAATCGAAATGCTGAAAAATCACGATTTTGTTCCTTGGTGAAATTTTGTAACTTTGTCATGTGATTGGCGAGATTCATGGAAGTCACGCCTATGATCAGCATTGACCCATACAGTGTTTACCGTTTTGGATACCCGCTATTTTGATCCTTACCAGATCTAACAACCAAAGTAAATTCTTTCGATGATTTGAAACATTTTTTATAAAATCAAATGCGGATGTTACATAAACACACGCTACATATTTGGATACCAATGAACTGTATTTGCGATAGGCTAAATCAGTTGAGGAAGCAGTTTTAAGACAATGGTAAATAATGCCTTTACACAACTGTTGTCGGGTTTTCCCGATGTTTAAATATGTCAGCTTTCTAATGATGTGTATATTATGACTGTTGTCCCATGTGCAAAAAACTAAATAGCGTTTGAAAAACAGGCATGCCATGCTGAAATTTTAGTGGCATTGGCGTTCATAGCCCAGCTGCATGCATAGCAAAATGCTGCGATTGTGTCTGATGTGCGTGCCCTGCAAAATTGTAAATATTGCTGATAACTTTATTTGTGGACTAGTTACCAAAATCACTTGTTAAAATGTAATAGTTCCACGGAATGGCCCAAATTCGTATTCTGCATTAAATATTTAATTTGTAAAATAGTGTTTTACTGTCACACACAATTGTGTTACTTATTTAAGATACACAGTATAAAAGATCTCAATGATCTAGTATCTTGGTAGAATAGTTATTTTGTTGTATAAGGTAAGGTTTATTATGTAAATTGATGGAAATTGTTATTATAATTAACAGTAATAATGCAGCATTAATTTTTATCATGCACATATCTTAATATATATTTCTTATCTCTATTTCATGTTTAAGGATTCCACTGCATGTTTGAATAATGCAAAGATGACAGTACATGTATGTAGTAAGCTGTGACACACTACACTTTCACGAATTTCAAAAGGACAGGACCACCAGAGGAAAAACTGGCTGGTTAATATACAGGACTTGACCGAGCAAAGCCTACCGACTGTACTACATATATCTACACTGAGCCTACAGTGTCCTGTGAACATTGACATTACACGTGCGTGGATTAACAAAACAGTGAACTGTGAACTATGAATATTGCTGCAGTGGTCTTCCTTATAGTTCCTTTTATGACAGACTGATGCCGACTAGTTCTTGCACTGTTTAGCCATTTTGGCTAAAGCCCCCATTTTTTAGCCTAATACAAATTGCTTTAGCAAAATTGTTTAAATGTGCATCAAGACAACTAACAACAATAAATGTTCATGTATTCTGCATGCTTTTCAACGAAAATGCTAGGCAAATTGGCTCAAATGGGTAACTTTTGTTTAGCCAAATCCTATGCCATAGGGCCTATAGCCCAAATGGCCACTGGTAGTGCTAGCCTAGCTACATATCAGCCTACTGTGAACAATATGTAAACATTGCTTCATGTTGAAGTGCAGGACATAATTTCATGGAACAGTGAAATATGAACCTGCAATGTACTGTGAACCAGTTTTGACACAGTGAAAATATTCTTGCATTATGCATGCAGGAAATTACAAAGCTCTCACAATGTATAATAAATTGTGTTGTTTTTCAAACAATTATTTCACTATGCAAGGATATATTGGTGTTCTTTATAAATATACAGCAAACATTAAATATTCTATGAATATGCTAACTCCACATGTCACTTAATTATGCATAATTCAGTCATCAAAGATCACATTGTAGTAAAGGCAATTGTGTGTACCATTTCTCCAGTACATTTACGAAACAACACTGTCATGCATAATTACTTATGGCTGAAGTAGGTAATTTATGTAAATAGGTCAATGCAGGTCAAATAATCAGGTCACTGTTATGGTCAACAATTACAGCCTCTATCGACTTGATAGCACCACAATCCACACTTAATTAAAAAATAAATACGCCATTAAGACGCGTAATTAGGTCAAAGGTCAAGTTATAACAAATTAGGTAATTGGGTGTTATTTCAACATGTACATACATTCTATCTTACACTTAAGTCATTTTAACACAAATAGATCAACAGTCATTGCAAGGTCAAACATTATTAGGTCAACATTTTAGGGTCTTACACTTTTTATTCTACCTCAATATCTTCATTAGTACACATTATGCCATTTGTCCTTACATAAAAATGAAGACCTCTCCGATAATGCCTCTTAGTGGAACTCGTAAAATTAGATAATGTTATTGTGCCTCCGAGGTGCGCTGACATCGTAGCTTTTGGCCAAATGCTAGGGGCCAGTCGGACCCCCATATTCAGAACTAAATTGGGAGTGAATCTAGGGGAGGGTTTGGTTTCTTCTGGAAGAAACCTATTTCTTCGGGAATACCTGGAAGAAAGCGGTTTCTTCCCAAAGAAAGGGGAAGATACTGAAAAACATCATGACAAAGCTTTGGAAAAAAGTAAAATAATATGAAACAGACAACATATTAAGTTTTCAGTACTTTTATTAAACTGTTGTTAATATATATATATATATATATATATATATATATTATAATCATTAAACACTTCTGGCTACACATGCAGACACCTAAGCTCATCAAAACTACATTAAAATGTAATTCAGTGTATTTTATGCAGTATTTTTATAAAATATTTATATATATATATATATATATATATATATATATATATAAAAATATTTTATAAAAATACTGCATAAAATACACTGAATTACATTTTAATGTAGTTTTGATGAGCTTAGGTGTCTGCATGTGTAGCCAGAAGTGTTTAATGATTATAATATTAGGATAACACAAAACATGTATGCATTTATTTCCAAGTTGGTCCTCTTGCACATTACTGGTATTGTATTGTGTTAGTAGTCACCTGAACGCGAAAACCAGTATCAGTATGGTTCCCTTTTATCACCTATCACAAGCCATCTCAGTTACCATGTGCTTGTATCACCCAGACCACATTCAATCATTTATTGTTTAGTTTTAAGTCTTAACAGGCAGTCCAGTGCACACAAATAACATAGTATAGCATATCATATGTAATTTATCTGAATGAACAGTGTTAAACTATTAAAGTAAATTGTGCATGTTTGTTATATGCACTGAAAGGGACCAGGACTAAATGACAACATGGGCAGTATTGTTCTATTTCTCACTGTCTTACCAAAGTAACTGACATTTGTGAGCTTCTTTATGAAGTGGCATGCCGCAAATGCTTACAGCTTATAAGTCAAAAGATAAAACATTTAATGCAATGATGTTATTTAATTTACAAAAAACATTAGTCATATTCATAAATAATATTGCTCATTCCTACCTCATTTGCTAATGTTGCTATGATGGGACCGCATCCTGCAGGCCTTGATACTTTGTTGATGAGCAAAGTAGTTACACCTAGCCAAAGCTTTCCAAGCAACTTCAACACAAGTGAAGTGCTGCCATATTGTATCTTTAGGTCTACCTCCTTGAAAAACTTTGTAATGCTGTAACACTGCAACTCTGCTCTGACTTAGTAATACTACTGAACCAGTGAACAAGAAGTAGCTTACTGGACTAGGTGGCTGTTACTCAAGAAGTGAAGCCATTTAATGTTCTACTGTATGGGAACAGCAAGACAAGCCTGACTGTCTGAAGTAAAAAGCCATACATGACACGTTAAACCCACTTATTAAGAACTGTATTCTATTTTTACCAACACTGAAATTTACTACAACACAAGTTAAAATCTTAGTACGTAAATAGCCCATATTTGCCTGAATAAGAAGAAGTCTTATTTATTATGTGGGATGGAGTTACAATATTAAAAACCATGTTTGTATGTCAATATAACTAGCTTAAAATGATTTATAAGAATTTTTTACTTACATTTTCTTTCTGTCTAGGGGCCTGCTGGCCCACAGACAAAAGGTGGATTAACTGGGGTTTAAACATGGGACTAAGTTAGTCTGTATACCAGAAAGCAGACTTAAGCAAATTATCCTTAGTCCCAGGACTAAAGTAAACCTCAAAAGTTAGTCCAGAATAGGATTAAGCAGTGGATTAAATCCCACATGTAATACTTTATCATGGTATCATGTATTGCTACATGCATGAGTGGAATTATACATCACAACACCAATGCATATGTTATAAAATTATTTTATAAACAATGTGTTATAAAATTATTATTTGATATTTTAGCAACTCTGTAATTATCTGATGACTAGGGAATGCACCCTTAACTGTATATTAATTAATAATGCTATCTAATTTAATACGTACAGTTTTAAAGGAAATTAAAATAAATGTGGTACTTAAAACAAGTTGGTCTGATCCTCGTTTATTTTTTATTTATTAATATTTTGTTCTTGATACTAGAATAAATATGTTCAATGAATACACTCAATACAACCTGCCAAAACACATATAATAAGCCAGAAACGTGTGTTTGTATTTTGCTGGAAACATTTGAAATTGGTGAGCCCATGAAATCAGGTGTTTACCTGCTACATAGGAGGCAGGGCATAATCCTCCAGCCGCATTAATGTATGCAAAATCAAATGATTCCAACAACTTCAAAAACAGCTATTACAACATATAGAATTTTTTATGGTATATATAAAGTAGTACTAATAAATTTTAGCTGTATACACGAAACAGTTCGTAGTAAGATAATTACAGTAGTCCCTGCCTTCGACAGACCCGGCTGCGGAAAATATGGAATTGATGCACAGTGAATTGCAATATCAAGTGGCATGGGTTATGTGAATTCCCAAATCGATGCTTTGAGAATGGTTGAAAGGCGAAGTGAAACAATTATCGATTGCACATATTGTCGTTTTTATGTTTAGTAAACTTTCTAATGTCGTGTGTTAACTGGTGATATACGTTTACGGTTGTTCATCTGCAGGTTATTATTTTCAATTGTTGCTGGTGACATGGGCATTTACAAATAATTTACAAATAAATTTCGAAGTATCTTTTCAGAGAACAATCTAAACATCATTATACAAAGCATCATTGAAAGCTATTTGCCATATAACCCTGTTCCGTACCGGGTGATGGATTGTTAGTTGCCATGGAAGTTGTTTATAAATGACAAGCTGACATTTTGAAGCTCCGCCTCTTCCAGCGACGTCTGGTTTTGTAAACATCCAAGTGTTGATTTAAAAATTGAGTCTACTTCATTTAGGTGGTCAGTATTATGTTAGAATATATAGTTTGTACTATATGACTTGATTTTACTATAAAAACAGTCCTGTTTGTTGTAATTGTTGTTGTGATTATTATTTAACTAATTAATGTAAACTAAAATATGGCAATATTTATGGATTTTGGGGAAGAAAGTACACAGTTGAATTGAGATCACTTTAATATTTTACTTTAAAGTGTTGACCTTTCTTGTAGGCCATTACCATGGCAACATACCAGGAGTTCATCCAACAGAATGAAGATAGGGATGGAGTTCGTTTCAGCTGGAATGTGTGGCCATCTAGTAGACTTGAGGCCACCAGGATGGTCGTTCCTCTGGCCTGTCTCTATACCCCACTGAAAGAGAGGCTGGATCTGCCCCCTATACAGTACGACCCTGTCTTGTGCACGCGCTCCAACTGTCATGCTGTGCTCAACCCATTTTGGTAAGCTGAGTTACGTTCAGTTACAATGTTGGTGGCATTTTATAAATTGTCAATGCAATACAGATAGTTTTGACATATTATGAGACTATTAATTTTAAAAAGTATATTAACCTGTTCCGTGCAGATCATGAGGAGGAAGGGGATGATGTGGAGAACAAAAAATCTGAAGATATGTGGGATTCAATTAGAACTATGTCGCACGAACAACTCTAACATTAAATATTGCATACAAAATTAAAACAATAATGTCACCTCAGACTCACCTGTACCCTTTACATTGTAAACTGAACTGAATGTCGGCGCCACAAATAACCACACAACACTAACATGGTATATTGCCAGGGCTGGGTCCAATTACACAAAATTATATCAATTACAATTACAATTACATTAAATTTTTTTATTTCAATTACAATTACAATTACAGTCATAATTTTCCAAATCAATTACAATTACAATTACACTGTTTCAATTTCAATTACAATTACATTATGCAGAACCAAATATATTCAGCATTTGTTAACTATGTATTTTTGTGCGTTTTGCTGAATTTCAATATTTTTTACACAATTGATAAACAAATATAACGCTAATGTTTGTACATTTTGTTGAATTGTGACTTTGAATTATACTAAATAAAAAGATAGCCGTTTAAAACATATTTTTATTATATAAAAATACAATGCAATATCAAGACATAATCCTACAGGACATATTCCAATGCAGACATTTATCCGTGCGCATTTCTTAAATTTTTCTTTGGAAAATACTAATAATAGGGTTTGATGTGTTTACTTTGAGGTTGTAACTCCTGTTCTAAGCTGACATTCTTAATTGGTCTGCCCTTTGCTTTGTGTGAGTTGGGAATTGGAAGAGAGGCCATATAAATGGTCCTTGCCACCTGACCTGTCTCCAACCCACCACAACACAAGGGGTGTAATTGGCTTGCTAACTCTGCAATGTTTCACTGAATGTCTGTGCATTGTTTATTGCTTCCTGGCTGTTACCAACTTACTGAAAAGGCTAATTGCTAAGGCTACCCACCACTAGCACCACTGACCAGTACCCACCAGACAGTGAATACTGAGACTTAAATATAAATATATAAGCAGGTGTTATTATTAGTCTTGCTTTTCAACTCATGTGAGATTTAAATTATATTTTTATTGACAATTCGTTCAGGTAGTTTGTGATATGAAACGTACTGTAATTGACTGTAATTGAAATAAAATTTCAATTATACAAAATATAACAATTACAATTACAGCAACATTTTGAATCCATAATCAATTACAATTACAATTACACGATTTTGCTGTAATCAATTACAATTACAATTACATAATTGGACCCAGCCCTGTATATTGCCAATCTATCCTTTAAAAACAGTACTTTTGGAAATCCCCCTGACTTGGAGTTGGAAACACTGATGATATTTCCGTTGTAACGCCAGTGATAAATGTCACATTTCAAGTATGGTGATACGCATATCTATTGGCATTTCTGTTATCATTAACAACCAGGAAACATTATCTAATTCAATGATTAAAAAACACTTATGACACTGAAATGCGGATTATGAAATGAAAGAATCCGTGAGCAAAATCACACAGGTTTCTGGAATGAATGTTAGACGGGTTGTCTAAAAAATTTTTTAGATTTTGTTGTCATTAAAATTTCTGCTAAGATCTTCCTGGTCCTGTAGCTGCTGTATTTTGTTCATGTTAACCAAACTAGCTTGTGTGATCATCAGTGACACTGTCAAACTTACATGTATGTCATTTATTTGTTTGTGGGTTTTCTCAAAATTATATAAAATGGCATTTTGTGGGTATTTTTTCATATTTACAAAATTGCTTTTAAAATCATGATACACCACCAAATAAATGTGTGGCCATCTAGTAGACTTGAGGCCACCATATTATTTAGTATTTCAACTACAATTTGTGAATTTGTTTGTTTAGCTTAGCAACTTTTGTTGAAACTACTCAATTTAAAAAAGTGTAGAATAGCCATCCCAGCTATCTTAACATTTGATTGTGTTCTGTAACCTATATAATGTTGCACATATGAATTGCTGTAGACTATTAGGTGTTTGATACTCCATTTGTTTCTAACTACAGTCAGGTGGATTACAGAGCCAAGATTTGGTCATGCAACTTTTGCTTCCAAAGGAACCCTGTAAGTAACAGTTACTTTATTTATGTTCTTAAAGAGTGAATACCAAAACAGTTATGAGATTAAACACATATGATGATAATAACATATACAACAGTACACACTGCTGTTTGGCTGATTGGTGTGATGAAGTGGCATGTACATATGCTTACCAGGTATATATATATATATATATATATATATATTATGCTACTTATTTTTACTGCTCTAAATGTAGCTATGTGTTCAATAAGCATGACTGAGGCACTGATTTGTATCACACTGGATGTACATGAACAATGACTGACTGGATGTACATGAACAATGACTGAATGGATGTACATGAACCATGACTGACTGGATGTACATGAACCATGACTGACTGGATGTACATGAACCATGACTGACTGGATGTACATGAACCACGACTGAAGTACATCCAGCTAGTTATGAACAATGACTAGCTGGATGTACTTGAACAATAACTGGCTGGATGTACTTGAACAATGACTGACTGGATGTACATGAACCATGACTAACTGGATGTACATGAACCATGACTGACTGGATGCCCATGAACCATGACTGGAGTTGTGTTTCAGTTCCCTCCTCAGTATGCTGCCATTTCTGAGCAGCACCAGCCGGCAGAACTGATCCCTCAGTTCTCAACAATAGAATATACACTGACAGTGAGTAGGATCAGTTTGAATTTCTAGAATGTTGTGTGTCCCCAGTTTCTGTATAGAATGTCATGTGTCCCCAGTCTTTGTGTAGAATGTCGTGTGTCCCCAGTCTGCATATACCATGTTGTGTGTCCCCACTCTCCATATAGAATGTCATGTGTCCCCAGTCTCCGTGTAGAATGTCGTGTGTCCCCAGTCTCGTTATAGAATGTCGTGTGTCCCCACTCTCCATATAGAATGTCGTGTGTCCCCAGTCTGCATATAGAATGTCGTGTGTCCCCACTCTCCATATAGAATGTTGTGTGTCCCCACTCTCCATATGGAATGTGGTGTGTCCCCACTCTCCATATAGAATGTCATGTGTCCCCAGTCTCCGTGTAGAATGTCGTGTGTCCCCAGTCTCGTTATAGAATGTCGTGTGTCCCCACTCTCTATATATATAGAATGTCGTGTGTCCCCAGTCTCCATATAGAATGTTGTGTGTTCCCACTCTCCATACAGAATGTCGTGTGTCCCCAGTCTCCATATAGCATGTCGTGTGTCCCCAGTCTCCATATAGAATGTCGTGTGTCCCCACTCTCCATACAGAATGTCGTGTGTCCCCACTCTCCATATAGAATGTCGTGTGTCCCCACTCTCCATATAGAATGTCGTGTGTCCCCACTCTCCATATAGAATGTCGTGTGTCCCCACTCTCCTTATAGAATGTCGTGTCCCCACTCTCCATATAGAATGTCGTGTGTCCCCACTCTCCATATGGAATGTTGTGTGTCCCCACTCTCCATATGGAATGTTGTGTGTCCCCACTCTCCATACAGAATGTCGTGTGTCCCCAGTCTGCATATAGAGTGTCGTGTGTCCCCACTCTCCATATAGAGTGTCGTGTGTCCCCAGTCTCCATATGGAATGTCGTGTGTCCCCACTCTCCATATAGAATGTCGTGTGTCCCCAGTCTCGTTACAGAATGTCGTGTGTCCCCACTCTCCATATAGAATGTCGTGTGTCCCCACTCTCCATATAGAATGTCGTGTGTTCCCAGTCTGCATATAGAATGTCGTGTGTCCCCACTCTCTGGGGTGTTTTTGTTGACAGAAAGGAGTGTCACCTATGTGTTTGTTGACAGAAAGCATCGTGTCACCTCTGTGTTGACATAAAATGGTGTGTCACATATGTATTTGTTGACAGAAAGCAGTGCATCACCTCTTTATTTTTTGACACAAGGCGGTGCTTCACCTCTTTATTTTTTTATAGAAAGCAGTTTGTTGACACAAAGCAGTGTGTCACTCCCTGTGTTTGTTGACAGAAAGCAGTGTGTCACCCCCCTGTGTTCCTGATCCTGCTGGACACCTGCATGGATGAGGAGGAACTACAGGCAGTGAAGGTAATGGACCAAACAGTTCCACAGGCTGAACAACATGTTTACTTATTACAAAGAATGTTTGCTTTACTTACCTGTCATTCTGATGTCTTCCATTGGCAGAAACAAATCATTTATAGACAAGCACTATATATATATATATATATATATATATATATATATATATATATATATATATATATATATATATATATATATATATATATATATATATATTATATTTTAGAAACATATTTTAATACATAGTTGTAGCAGAACATTGTTTACATAGTTGCTGGGGGGTAAAGTGTGGTACAGCGTTTTCCTAATAACTGGCCTTACCTGATATTGCACTACATAAGCACTTACCTACCTTACAGTATATCCTAGACGTGTGTGTTTTGCAGGAGTCCCTCCAGATGTCTCTCAGTCTGTTGCCACCAAATGCTCTGGTCGGCCTCATTACATTTGGCAAGATGGTTCAGGTGCACGAACTGGGCTGTGAGGGCTGCTCCAAGAGCTATGTGTTCCGTGGCACCAAGGACTTGACGGCCAAGCAGATACAGGTGACTCACAGTCTACGTAAACACCAGTTGTGTAGTAGCAAGGGACATAGGGGCAGTGACACATAGAAGTGACATGGTGCAGTGACATGCAGCTGTTTCTCCAGCAGGTGTCTCGATAATCATTAGTGCTGCTTTAAAACAAAATAATTACTTCTGCTGCATGCTTTCACTATTTCACTTTTTTTTTGAGTACAATAATTGTCTCTGATCACTCCAGTCTCACTTATAACTCAATGTTTAAACAAAGGAAATAAACAAGATTCAAGATTTTCCAAATTCTATTCAAATATACTCACTCAATTATTCTCTACTAACTTGAAGGAAATTTTACCAATATAAGATGCAAAATCTTCTGTCTTACAAACTGTGATTTTGTGCTAAAACTTGAATTAACTACATATGAAGTTGGTCATGTAAGAAATACTAGTACAGTTACACACGTTTCACTGTACATGTGTATCAACACATGCACAGTGTGTAACACACGTTTCACTGTACATGTGTATCAACACATGCACAGTGTGTAACACATGTTTCACTGTACATGTGTATCAACACATGCACAGTGTGTAACACACGTTTCACTGTACATGTGTATCAACACATGCACAGTGTGTAACACATGTTTCACTGTACATGTGTATCAACACATGCACAGTGTGTAACACATGTTTCACTGTACATGTGTATCAATACATGCACAGTGTGTAACACACGTTTCACTGTACATGTGTATCAACACATGCACAGTGTGTAACACACGTTTCACTGTACATGTGTATCAACACATGCTTTCTTCAGTCTCAGTTCTCCATCCATTCATTGGGTTCTTGCTGCATTTAGAAAATCTCCTTCATCTCGCTGTTAAAGCACAAGCTTCGCCTGTGTCGTGCTGGTGCCAACTGTACAATAATTGCAACATTGTGTATTTTTATATTGTGAAATTGTAATGTGATGAAAACGATGTCAAATAGGGCAATGTTATATTGGTTTGTTTCATGAAAACAACTTACTGGCGCTCCCCTTAAGTTAGGCTCACATGACCTCAGTTCCTTGTTTCCTGTAAAGAAGTGTGTTTTGTTGCTTTCAGGACATGTTGGGAATAGGGCGTGGTGCAGCCATGCCCCAACAACCGCGGGGTCAGGCGCCCCACCCCTCTCAACAGCAGCAGCTGCCTGCCAACAGGTAAGTTCACCAGACCTGGGTCTAGCAGAATGCCTTGATCTCTTCCATTCCTTGTCTTAACATTATGAATAATCTGTTGTAGTAATGAAATATCCTTTCTAGATTTTAGCCACATTTGAGAAGCATTTTATCCATTTCAGTACGACAGGCCGAATTTCTGGCAGCGCGGTGTGTGACGCTACAGTACGACAGGCCGGATTTTTGGCATTGGCTACGTTCACCATTTAAATTGCTTTTACTCATAATTATCTACTATGTGGAGCCACTTGTATACGGTTGTCATGGCGAATGAATTAGCTATTCAGTAGCGGCAATCGTTGATTATCGTTCAATATAATTTTATGAAGATTTTCGCGGTTTTAATGATGGCATATCAAAATCTACTATGGTTGCAATGGCGGACGGCATTACTTCAACTTATGTTTTGGACAGATTATTTGATAGTTTTAGTGACAAATCTTTGACTTTGTCGGATGTTGACGATCGAAACAACGATGATGTTGGCAAACTCACTGGGTACGCCAAATGGCACATTATTCCGATTAAGAGCATGAAATGTGGGCCCTGTAACATATGCCAAGCGTGTGGCTGAGCCTCATACAAATCCGCCTGGACACAATGTTCCCACATTTCGACATAGCAATACAGTACATGTAGTAATATTCCTACAACACAAGACACTTCATGGCGTCGTCACCAGCACATTAAAATATTAACCCAACACCGACAATACTCGACACAATACCTATTTGCATATAGTGCAGCACTGGACGCCACCATTGACCCAAACCTGTGAACACCCCACCAATATGTGCTGACATTTTTGTATATTCACTGGGAATGCAGTATTCAGTGGTCACAGCAGGTCAGGGCTGTAGTACAGAAATGGTTTAAAAAACAAGATTAGTTTTGATATTGACAATATCAAATAGTGACCACTTTTTCGGGAAAAGAAATGCTTTGTAATTCGTATGGTAAATTTAAATAAAATAATGTTTTATAACAACATCAACTTGCAATTTTTACATTTTATAAAAATGTTGTATAACAATGTGTGGATAAAAAATGTTGTGTAGCAATGTGTGGATAAAAAATGTATTGCAATGTGTGGATAAAAAATGTTGTGGAGCAATGTGTGGATAAAAATGTTGTAGCAATGTGTGGATCAAAAATGTTGTGTAGCAATTTGTGGATCAAAAATGTTGCATAGCAATGTGTGGATCAAAAATGTTGTGTAGCAATGTGTGGATCAAAAATGTTGTGTAGCAATGTGTGGATCAAAAATGTTGTGTAGCAATGTGTGGATCAAAATTTAAAGCTTCTTAATGATGAAAAAAACCTAGATATAAGTATAAGTAAAATTTCTTTGAAGAACCGCTTTTGTTTGAAGAATGTGTATTTTTCTGCTGGCAGGTTTCTGCAACCCTTGCACAAGTGTGACATGGCATTGACAGACCTGCTCGGTGAACTACAAAGAGACCCCTGGCCAGTGTCGCAGGGAAAACGTCCACTGCGCTGCACTGGGGTCGCGCTCTCTGTTGCCATTGGACTGCTTGAGGTGAGGTCACTCATGGTCCATGCTAGTAATGTTGTGCTGGACTAGTAAAGGCAGTAACATCATGTTGGTCCATGCCCGCTCTAAATACAGTTTTCTTATATCATTTCTAATAGTTTGTCTTAATTTGGAAATAACATTACCAAGACATTGTTTTAGTCATAGGCACTGTAAACACATCAGACAGCCCTATGGCTGTCCGTCATCCAACCCCTGTTAAGCTGCTGATCATGTCAAGGCCACTGTTTTTCATGCAGGTCATTTTAGGGGAATATGTTCAGTGTTTACTAGTGCTGGTGAAAATAATTTTGGCCAGGTATCTTTACATTTACAGAACACTTGCATGTAGGTAACGCAATCTCAATCTGACGATAGTCGCATACTACTTGGACTCCAGTTTCGATCATGGGCCAGTGCCCTCCGTGCCACCTGCCTGGCTGGATGCCCTGTGGGCCACCCTACATAAATATTGAATTTGGGTCAAAACGACACCTATGGTTTTAGTTTAATGTTTGATAATGATTCCCATTGTAGCAGACAACTGTCTACTGTCACAGGTAAATGAATGTTGCTTTCCCAGTCACAACTTTTGATTCATGTTGTATGAAAAGAATTGAAAACGATCATATCTGCCATACCCCAATTGAGAACCCTGTCTGTTTCAGTGTACCTACCCTAACACAGGGGCACGGCTACTGATGTTTGTGGGCGGTCCATGCACACAAGGACCAGGCATGGTCGTGGACGATGAACTCAAACATCCCATCCGATCACACCACGACATTGAGAAAGACAACTGCAAATACATGAAGAAGGCAATGAAGGTTTGTATTGTTGCAGCCAGTAGATTATGAGACGAACAGTAACTCATCTCTTATGTAGATCAGCATTTTAAAAATGCATTGGTTTGTTTTATTTTGGATTTTTTGTGTGTGCCTTATATTTGTGCTTGGAGAAGTGACTAGACTGTGATATCCTATCTTCTTATGTCATATGGTAGGTGGCTTGAGCTCTGCTAGATGGATGGATGCTAATGTAATTCATGCAGCTGTCACATAGACTGACTGAAATGTTGGCTCTTAGTTTGTCACACAGACTGATCTTCTAGTTTCTCCCCTCTCTGTGAGGCTGCTGCTGCTTGTATACCATCTTATTTAAATCATCAGTATCATTTTATATGACATGGTATATTCAAGTGGACACATGAACATTTCAGCATTATGAGAGTATGGGAAACAGATCCTCCACCAATGGCCATATCATTGACATCTACTCGTGTGCCTTGGACCAGACAGGGTTACATGAGATGAAATACCTGTGCAACTTGTCAGGGTGAGTGTTCAGTTAGCCATGTAACTAAACCCATTTAGCAGCTCATGGGCAGTTATGAACAGATTGGTTATGATGCAGATATAGTTAGTTCTATGTGCAACATCCAAAATGAGGTATTTCAAGCAATGAAATAACCTTGTTTATCACCGTTAGAGTACTGGTAGTGTTATAAGCCTTGAACAGCAGTGATGTCATAATTATTTCATTATATACGGCATGTTGTAGTTGGTCATCCAGCATCGTTGAAACTTGGCATGATTAAACCATTTACCTTGGGAATTAAGTATACAAATTGAGCTAGTTAATTTTAATAAATAATTATTTTCAAAATAGTTGATCAGATATCTCCACCTTGTCTTCCATTAAACAATGCTGTATCCTACATGTATCCTACCCTACTTATCCTACATGTATCCCACCCTGCTTATCCTACATGTATCCTATCCTACATGTATCCTACCCTACTTATCCTACATGTATCCCACCCTACTTATCCTACATGTATCCCACCCTACTTATCGTACATGTATCCTACCCTACTTATCGTACATGTATCCTACCCTATTTATCCTACATGTATCCCACCCTACTTATCCTACAAGTATCCCACCCTACTTATCCTACATGTATCCTACCCTACTTATCCTACATGTATCCTACCCTACTTATCATACATGTATCCTACCCTACTTATCCTACATGTATCCTACCCTACTTATCCTACATGTATCTTACCCTACTTATCCTACATGTATCCCACCCTACTTATCCTATACGTATCCCACCCTACTTATCCTACACGTATCCTACCCTACTTATCCTATATCCTACATGTATCCCACTCTACTTATCCTACATGTATCCCACCCTACTTATCCTACACGTATCCCACCCTACTTATCATACACGTATCCTACCGTACTTATCCCACATGTATCCCACCCTACTTATCCTACACGTATCCTACCCTACTTATCCTACATGTATCCCACCCTACATGTATCCTACCCTAGTTATCCTACACGTATCCTACCCTGCTTATCCTACATGTATCCCACCCTACTTATCCTACATGTATCCCACCCTACTTATCCTACATGTATCCCACCCTACTTATCCTACATATATCGTACCTTACTTATCCTGTATGTATCCTACAGGGGTCACATGGTGATGGGAGACTCTTTCAACACTTCACTCTTCAAGCAGACGTTCCAGCGAGTCTTCTCTAAAGATGCCAAGGGCGAGTTTAAGATGGCCTTCTCTGCCACTGCTGAAGTGAAGGTAGGTCACAATGTCAGCTGGGGGGTGTTTGTGGGCAATAATCAGTAAGCAAATTGTCTTGTTGTTCATGGCAACCAATATATATATATATATATATATATATTATATATATTATATATATTGTCTTGTTGCTTGGTGTGGCTGATACGTGTCCACCGTCAATGACCACATTGCTGCCAGTGCATATTGAATGACTATGAGACGTTAACATGTTTATCATAAGTCATTAGAGAGCACCTTGACCTTGACTGTTGTGTGTTTGTCAGACGTCACGGGAGTTGAAGGTACAGGGATGTATTGGGTCTTGTGTCTCCAACAACCTGCGTGGAACCAGCGTGTCTGACACGGAGTTGGGACTGGGAGGCACCAGTCAGTGGAAGATGTGTGGGCTCTATCCCAACACGACCTACGCCTTCTACTTTGAGGTTGTCAACCAGGTGAGACCTTCCCTGTCAGTCTTGTGTGTCACAAGTTGAAGGTAATCTTATATTCCTCACTCGTCCTGCCTAGGTGTTGCATATGGAGCGTCTTAGGTTTCATACACAAAGAAGTGGGTGTGTCGTGATAACATTGTCCTGTATTATTTTCGTAATTAGAATGCCTCTAGATGATTAAGCATCAGCTGGTAGGATTTTAAGAAAAAACAAATGTAAAAAATGTAAATTATTGTCTACGCAGCACACTGCTCCTATACCACAAGGAGGTCGAGGGTATGTTCAGTTCATCACCCAGTACCAGCATTCAAGTGGGCAGCGACGCATCAGGGTAACCACCCTGGCAAGAAAGTGAGTAGCATGATTATCTGCAATGCAGTGTTTATTGAATTGGTCTCTATGTTAATGGCAGTTTACTGTTTCAATCAATTGAAACTGAATGAGAACTAATAATATAAATGTTGGAACATGTAATATGACCATCAGTGGTAATCTTTGGTGTCATGCTTTCACTGTGTTGACCATGTGTCCTTGTGTTCTGCTAGTTGGGTAGACGCATCCATCAACATGCAGCACATAGCAGCTGGCTATGATCAAGAGGCGTCCGCCGTGCTCATGGCCAGGATCGCTGTCTTCAGGGCCGAGACGGATGACGGACCAGACGTCTTGCGCTGGCTCGACAGGATGCTCATTCGGCTGGTAGGTGGCAGTACACATGGTCTTACTGTTGGTTCATATGCATGACATAATGCATTGGGTTGGTTTGTTCGTATGTTGTAGTGTCAGAACTTTGACACACAATAACCATGACTGTTGTATGTTGTTATGTCAGAAGTTCGACACACAATGACCATGATTCTCAGATATTGTTGTGTCAGAACTTTGACGCACAGTGACCATGGCTGTTGTATGTTGTAGTGTCAAAAGTTTGGTGACTACCAGAAAGACAGTCCGACGTCCTTCCGCTTCCCAGAGCAGTTCACACTCTACCCACAATTCATGTTCCACCTGCGACGGTCTCAGTTCCTGCAGGTGTTCAACAACAGTCCCGATGAGACGTCTTACTACAGGTAACTGGGCTGGACAGGCTAGTTATGGGTCAGCTGAGAGGTCAGAGAGCAGATAGAAAGAAACTGTTGTGAGCCAGTGTTCAGATTTCAGACTAAGTCACGTGATCAGGGGATCTGTGGTCAGGGTAAAAGTATAGAACACAAGCATGTTGAGAAATAGGGAGGGAAATGTGTGGAAACTGGGAAAGATAGCGAACAGGAAAGGACAGAAATGGAGAATATGCACATGTACAGTTAGGTTAGCTTTATACATGTGTGGAATTTTTTTTAAAGAGACTAATTTTGCTGGGATTCTTGGAGAAATGCATGAGAAGTTCAGAAGGAGGTCAATGGTATAAATAATAATTATGTTCATACATGCAGGGAACAACATTTTGTTACAACTTTCTGTTGTAGACACATGCTTTTAGTTGAGGACCTGACCCAATGTCTCATTATGATCCAACCGATCCTCTATGCTTACTCATTCAATGGCCCACCAGAGGTAAGCGGACAGCAGGTGTTCTTTATAATGTATTTGAGTGGGAGTGAGTGAGTGAGTGTATGAATGCGTGCGTGCGTGCGTGCATGCGTGCGTGTTCTCTCTATAGTGTCATCCACTGTGTCTGTGATCCTTTATATGTGTGTATGTTCTGGCTACAGCCCGTGCTCCTGGACACAAGCAGCATCCAACCAGACCGCATCCTTCTAATGGACACTTTCTTCCAGATCCTCATCTACCTGGGCGAGGTATGTGTCATTCCTATTGTCTTTCACTCAATTGTTGATGTTCTAATATCTCTGAGTTTCTCTGCACACACCCTCTGACTGCAGCTTTTGCTGTGAGGTATCGCCTCTGTCACTAAGTGTCGCCTCTGTCACTAGGTGCTGTTTGTGTGGCAAGTTTGATGAATATTTGATGTTCACTCTTGCCACAACTACTCATCTGAATCCATCTGTCATCTCTGGTCATATTGTTTGTCTTCTGCTTGTATATATAGGGAGGACTATTATGCCCTCTCACAGTTGATGGTTTTATTGTCTTACTACTACTGAAGGTTTTATGCTCTCACTGTTAATTATGTAATATTTTTTTATGTTTTTATTCGCATCTAGTGTCTATATAATATGCAGTAACTAGCAGTAGTTAGCTTCTCTGATGATCCTTGTGATGTCTCTCTGTTGTGACAACCTGTAATAACTTGCTACAACATTGCCAGACAATATCGCAGTGGCGCAAAGCCAAGTATAACGAGCTGCCAGAGTATGAAAACTTCAAGCAGCTACTCCAAGCGCCCGTGGATGATGCCCAGGAGATCCTGCAGACTCGCTTCCCCATGCCTCGCTACATAGACACGGAGGCAGGAGGTTCCCAGGCCCGCTTCCTTCTCTCCAAAGTCAACCCCTCACAGACTCATAACAACATGTACAACTGGGGCGGGGTAAGTGCTTCTCTCATTCATTGGTTGTGTTATACCAGTCAAAGACCCACACCAACATGTACAACTGGGGTAGGGTAAGTGCTTCTCTCATTCACTGGTTGTGTTATACCAGTCAAAGACCCACACCAACATGTACAACTGGGGTGGGGTAAGTGCTTCTCTCATTCACTGGTTGTGTTATACCAGTCACAGACCCACAACAGCATGTACAACAGCGTGGGGTAAGTGCTTCTCTCATTCACTGCTTATGTTATATCAGTCTAACTGTCCACCAGTCGAAGCATCTTGTCAAGATTGTACAACAGCCATGTACAACATGGTTATACAGTGTGCATGCAGTGTACACATGCAGACAGAGGATGTGTCTGTTCATGCAGTGTGCACATGCATCGGAGGATGTGTCTATGTGCATGCAGTGTGCACATGCATCAGAGGATGTGTCTATGTGCATGCAGTGTGCACATGCATCAGAGGATGTGTCTATGTGCATGCAGTGTGCACATGCATCGGAGGATGTGTCTATGTGCATGCAGTGTGCACATGCATCAGAGGATGTGTCTATGTGCATGCAGTGTGCACATGCATCGGAGGATGTGTCTATGTGCATGCAGTGTGCACATGCATCAGAGGATGTGTCTGTGCATGCAGTGTGCACATGCATCAGAGGATGTGTCTATGTGCATGCAGTGTGCACATGCAGACAGGATGTGTCTGTGCATGCAGTGTGCACATGCAGACAGAGGACGTAAATGTGTGCATGTAGTGTGCACATGCAGACAGAGGACGTGTATGTGTGCATGCGATGTGCACATGCAGACAGGATGTGTCTATGTGCATGCATTTTGCACCTGCAGACATAGGAAGTGTATGTGTGTATGCAGTGTAGCTATTATCATACATAATTATATTCTGTAGTTGCTCAAATATGTACAATAATATTAACTCACTCCAAATAATGTTTGAGAGGATCTTGTATAGTAGTGTGACAGTGTTGCTGTGTACGGTGGCTTGCTAACATCATTCAGCATCACATTGTAGGTGAACGACGATGTCAGCTTCTTTGTTTGTGATTCTACATCATCATGTTTAATTATTCCAATCATAATCAATGATCAGTCTTTAAACAACTGTGTTGCCTGTTGGATGTGTCATTGAGAGGGTTTGGTTGTCTGCTGCAGTTGTTTGAGGGTTCCAGCAGCACCAACTCCGGGGTTTGTTCTGCCTCTCACTCACACAATGTGTCTCATACTTTAACTGTCCTTTCAAATGTAGCATAGTTGACCTTATACAGGCAGACTTACTATCAACTTTGGCAGTGTTTTCTGTTACGAAAAACATCATGAAGTTGAAATACTTTACCAGAACGATGCTGATCTGTGACTAGCAATATTTGCACAATTTAGTCACTAAATGAAGATAAAACAAAACAAGTTAGTATGGGTAAACAGAATTTGAAAATTGTACCTAGTGAGTATTAAAAAGTATACACTAAAGCAGTGATTGTGTGTCGCTGTTTGAGGTCAAACTGTGAGTGCTTGTAGAGCTTCTTTCTTGTGTATGTAATCCCACTCTGGAGCAGTGTCGCACTGTGCTGACTGTATACAATGTGAATGTGGTGACTAGACACAACTATGGTTTGGTTGTCTGCTATGTGAAGAGATAACCACACCACATCACAGACAGCGCGCTACTGCAAGTAACTGTTAATGTAATGTAAATGTAAGAAATATAAATATATCTGAAATACCTATGTATCTGAAGTACATATTTCAGATGTACCTATTTCTAAAATAATTATATATTCATATATATGATTTTTGTGTTAATAGAATAAGATAATGAAGGATAGAAACAAGAGTTTTGAAGTTTGTGATGCCAGTGGTGAAACATGTAACCTGTTGCGTGGTGTGGTCACTCTGTCAGTTTGCTTTCATGCTTCTATGGTGGAACAACTGGGGCTGCAGCAGATGGTGTTGTGGAAATAATTATCATCTATAATATTTGTATGAAGGGCAGAGCATATCATTTGTTGGTATTGTTCAATGTGGCTGCCTATGAAGATGATGTCTCAGTGTAATTAATTTGTGGTTGTGGCAACTCATTGTGGTGTTTCAGTATGGTTAATATAATGGTTGTGGATGTTCATTGTGGTTAAGGTGTGTGGTTGTAGCTGGTGCTTTCATACATAATGCATACATGACTGGACTGGTGTCTACACAAGATACACTCTTGATAAAGATCACATATAGAGAGTAGCAGATCACTGTTAGTAAATAATAAATATTTCATCATTTAGCTTTGATAAAATTATGTTTTAGTCATAGCAATACATAAGAGTTAGATGTAAGGTGAAGGTAAGTCTTTTTTGAAAATAAAACACCATTTTCAGTCATACAAATACGAAACCATGTCAGTTATGCTGGGAGGGCATTGACTAAGACTCTGGATCACTAAACTGCTTGCAAGCCAATATCAGTAGTAGTCGCCATAAGTATTTGGACTTTGTTGAAATGTTGCTATGTTTGTTGTACAGGATGCTGGTGGTCACGTGCTCACAGATGACGTCAGTTTGCAAGTGTTCATGGAACATCTGAAAAAGCTTGCCGTCTCAACTTCATCATAGGAATATCTTGCTGAGAATATCTTGCAGTGAATATCTGTCTACCTTTGTGCAATAAACAGATGTTCACTAGTTTATCCTGTCCAAGTAATTTAGCACTGTTGTCTTGATGCTGTTGTCCCGTACAACTTGAGTTGTTATCTAACTCTGTATCAACTAACCTTGCTGACAACCAGGTTGGAGAACTAGGAATGATTGAGTAACTACATTTCTGTCATGTATATAGAATGGACCAGTGTTGTGTCAATGTCTTGGTGGCCAACATTTTATATTTAGTTGACTCTTGACAGTTCTTCAATAACTTTCACAATGAGGGAATATATTCATAAACAACTACTAGTATAGCAAAAGCATTCTGCTCATATTTCGTATTGTATGTGAAACATCTCTGTTTATGTTTATTAGGCAGTTCTAATTTTCAACATTACATGTTTCCAATTGGCTGAATTGTCATTAAAATGTTATGGTTGCATCTGCATGAAATGATTACTTAACATTTATAGTGAAATGGTAACATCATATATTTATTGTGTAAGTGATATTGAGGATTGAATTATCTTCGACTTATAGTCAACTAGACCTGGAAAAGTTGTATAAAAAGTGATGTAATTTTTGTAATTTGTGCTTATATATTCAGTGATTTTAATGCATTAGAAATGTTTGCTCCTAATTCTGTGTTTTTATACAGAATAATTTATGTGCTTCTTGTTAGTATACATGTATATTCAACAGTCACACTCTGTTTTATTTATTAAAAAATACATATACTGATAATGCTAACAGTACCCAATACCAAATAAATAATTACAGAGAAGCTTAAATGCATTTCCCATGAGATTGTACATGTAGAAACCATGGGATTGTACATGTAAATACCATGAGATTGTACATGTAGAAACCATGGGATTGTACATGTCGAAACCATGAGATTGTACATGTAGAAACCATGGGATTGTACATGTAGAAACCATGGGATCGTACATGTAGAAACCATGAGATTGTACATGTAAAACATTCAAAGTATGTGTTACATAGCAACAAAATTACACCAATGCACATTTTATATATGTTCATGATTTCCTCCTGTGTGTCAAAAGATGATAAGTAGTTGCCAATCAAATAGTGAATTTTTGCTGTTCATGATGCTATCAGCTTCCCTTCCAAATATACAAAAACACAAGCCTTATCAATCTAAATAACACGTACAGTGGATCTTGGTTAATTCAAATTTGAGTAAGTGAAATTACCCATCGTAACTTGAATGATGAGTTAACCATGGTCTACTGTATGTGCAAACCTGTATAACATTTTATTCATCTGACCAATGCAGGCAGTAATAAGGTCTCGACTAATAAGCCCATTATTTCAAATTCTAACTGAAATATTTGCCTGTATAGAAACCAATGGTTCATGTCCAGTGGAACCTTATTTATCCAGGTACCTTGGTCCCCAGTGTATGTGTCCGCATTAGTTTTCCAGATAAACAAATGCAATTAACGGGGTATGTTAGTGTCTGGAAATTCTGTTCCTGTGAAATGATGTCCAGATGCAGAGGTTTCTGGATTATTAGCGTCTGGATTGATGCGGTTCCACTGGATAAATTTGTTTCAAATATATACATTGGATCAAATCAGCCATTATACATAAGATCACATCACTTAGGTTGTCTTCATTATCAGCATTGACCATGAAGTTGTGCGTTTAGTTCGCATAATCCTTTCTGGACAATTGCTATAATTAGTCACACCATTGTATAGCATTAGCACCATTATATTGAAGAAACTGCACATCAGTTTCTAATGCTTCCACCACAAACAAACTACTAGTAATTCTACTATATTAAATGAAAACATCTGGCTGTACAATGTTAGTATTGCAGAACAATAATAGGAACAACAAATAAAGTAATATATATCTTCAGTGAGCTGATAATATACATTGAGTTATGGGTAGATCACAGACACCGTACACTTGAGCAGTTATGGCCTAGGTCAAATGAATATGCCAAAATCATCCGGAATGTTTTTTTTACTCAAAAAAGATTTAACATGCTTGCCATCCAAAGTAGCCAGCTCTAGATGGCTTTACCAATTGCCCAACAGGTTCCCCAAATTACATGTTCTTGGCTGTTTTATCCAAAGTACTGCAAAGATTATAAAAAAAGTATGAGTACCAAAATAATAGTTTCTGTTTTTCCTTAATATCATAGTCTGATAAATCAGACATTAGCCAAGAAAACTTGGGTAATGTAGTTTTCATACTGGTCAATTCATGAGATAAACTTGTGTCTCTCTTGTACACACCTGCCCGTTTCCCTAGGTATGTTTCTCCCTGTTTGCTATCATCATTCTTACTTTGATTAGTAAAAGAAATGTGTTACTTTTAGAAAATGTTAGTAAAGCAGTTTACCTGGGGCGTAAGCACTGCAGCATTGTTAGGGCAATGTCTAGGAATGATGTAGATGACTCTTGAACGCTTGATATCTAGTAACAGCCTTAACAGCCCATCACACTACTGTATACAATTCCTGTGTTCCCATGATATTATTTTTTCAGTTGGGAGGGCTTCATGTTAGTTGGCTCTTTGCTAAGATGCCAAGTTCCAATTAATATCTAAGAAAAAGGTAAATGCTGTTAAACCTGATTAATCTTCCATTTGATTCACAAAACATTAGTCGATACAGACTGTTGCACAGTACATGGAGCCTCCAGTAGAGGGCATCACTGTCAGAGGTATGTATCACAGAGGTCGTAGAGTCGAAACATAAGCACTAGTTGAGGAAACGGATGCTCATCTTTTGTTCAATGTCCACATGTTCCATCACCTGCCACAGAAAACGTCCAATTATCTAGCAACCTTATTATTATTTGTTGACAATTTTAAAACTGTTTGCCAATTTGAGGCTGTCTGACGTGACACGCCTCTGAGGTTCTTGAGGATTTTGGCACAATAAAAGTTTTTGTATTGTTATATTGTATAGCACATCAGTCTTGTAGAATTTTTTTTAATGTGGACTTGTAGATGAAGGCTTAGAAAGGACTATAAGAGTAACATATGACAAGAATAAAAAGGAGGTGAAAAGTCTGCAGCTACTTGTGCATTATTATCTCATCTGGTAAATGCTCTTTCATATGGCTAACTGTGACAAAAGTAATTTTGGAAATAAATTATTTTACTCCAGTTTAATATATATATATATATATTTCAAGCTGAAAATAATACTTACTTTGACAAACTCGTCAAATCCAATCAAGCCATCGCCATCCTGGTCGGCCTCGGCAATAGTCCTGTCTGCAATGCTTCCCAGCTGGTCATACCAAAAACACATTGTTAGGAGACCAATACAAAGTTGTAGTTGTACTATAATGTTTCAATTTCATTTGACATCAATACATTTACTACTATTACAATTGGTCAATTATAATTGCCTTCTTTCCACAATGTTCAATTACAATCATTGTGTTCACTTACAGTGTCATATGTATGTGATTTTTATGTTAAACATTATCTTTATCTTTTATACTTTCTAACAACATAAATCTCTCAAGATGGGGACACTAAATGCAACAGAAAATGTGATTAACATTTGTGTAATTATATTTGATTACCAAAACAAATTAAATTGTTGCCTGAAACTCAGACATTTTGTTTGTTTTCATGATTCAGTCAAACTGATCATATTCACTAGTTGCATTTACTGTTTAGTGGAATGTGGCGACAAAGTGTACACGACTGTGCATGACTTTGCTCCGACTCTTTACAGCGTCAGTGACAGTGTGATGTCAGACATACCACCCCATAGTGTGACATCAGACCATAAAGGTACATCATTAATCATCCCCCTATAAACAAGAGAGATAAGCCAGCCCACTGGGGTGAAGTGGACGTGGACCACTGGCCAGCATTTCATTGCATGGCAGAAACAGTTGCATCCACTGCAAGACACAGGGTAATACTATTTATAGTGTGAACATAGCATGTTACAAATAGTTGTCTAACATATGTAAGTAAGTAAGTAAGTGAGTAAGTTAATTTATTTCCTCACCATCATCATGTACAATATAAAGCAAACAAAAGCAATGAAGATGAGGTGACTACCAGAGAAGTATAAACCTATCCGGCTAGTAGCCAGGACGATGACATCAGGAGCCAACTTGAAGATTTGTCATTGTAATTTGTTCTTAATGGGGCATGGCCATCAGAGTGATCAATCATTTGGGTGAGGGTGGTCCCAGCAGTTGTGTTATAAGTGTGGGCAGTTGGGTTGTTTCTACTGGAGTGAGCATCCTGCATTAGTGTTAAACTCTCCAAGACATAAACATTGTGGGACAACAAATACGGTTATTTCCTGTGTGGCTTACAGCTGTATGAATCGATAAGACATGATCTAAAAATTTTGCAACGGTAAGAATCCTCAATTGTACAAAAATAATTTAGTTGACTGTCAGCACGAACATGCATTAGTGCATGGATAGATTGTGCATGTAATAAGGTATTAGGTAAGTGTAGCCAGGATCAGGTTGGTGCCCTCTCTCCCTTTGCAGTTATTGATTCATTTAACTGTGAGAGGGTTGATCTTGACTATTCCCTAGCACAGACCCTAGATACATGTTCCTTGAGCAGTGCCAAAGACTTGTTTGTAAACAACAGTGCAATGACAGTTATATATATATATATAGCTAGCTAGATATATATATATATATATATATATATATATATATATATATATATATATATATATATATATATATATATATATATATATATATATATATATATATATAGGCTGGTCAGGCAATGCCTTGGGCAGTACACATGTGAAATAGACAACATTGTTGACTGTTGAGTTGATGCTATTAGGGGTTTATACATGTGGAATACTAGTTTTACATTAATACCTACTGGGTACTATGCTAGGAAATTTATGGATAAACATTAGTATTATTATATATTAGTACTGAATAAAATAACATGTATTTTACAGACAATATTGTGAACAGCACCGATGTGTTGGAACTATGGTACTTAACAAATGTTGATGTGTCATCGTACACTGGACACTATGATGTGCAAATAGCTGACTTGTTCTGTTTGTATTTGTACAGACTCACTCCTTGATGTGGTACTGAAGTTAGATCAGGAGTGTAAATTGTGCAATGACTGAGAAACTTGGTTTTGTATCATTTTAGTAGTAAGTTTAGCTTATCAGTTTAGTTATAATAAATGCAATTTTATCTTACAAACTTGCCCTACAGTGGTATATTCTTAATTTATACCACCCGTAACCTACATATTATTATAGTTATTTAACAGTCACATTAGTGAGACATGTATTTTAACCCATTGTACGTCTACTACACTCAGTAATTGAAGTTATTCAGTAGCTGCTGTACAACATAAACAGTGCCTGCATCATTGTATCATGTATCAACTGATATGGGCTCAGCGGTCTTGTTTTACTAACGGGTGTTCTATTTATGTTTGTGAGTCAGACTAACCACCCACAGTGTGACATCAGACAGACCTCCCCCCACAGTGTGACGTCAAACAGACCTCCCCACAGTGTGACATCAGACAGACTTCCCAACAGTGTGATGTCAGACATACCTCCTCTACAGTGTGTGATATCAGACAGACCTCCCCATAGTGTGATGTCAGACAGACCTCCCCACTCACCTGCTCTTCAGAGATGTTTGCCCCAACCATCATGTGTAGGACAGACAGGAGTTCCTCACGTGAAATCATGTTGTCTCCATCCAAGTCGTACATATTGAAGGCAACTATCAAATAACAGACACAAAAACAATACTCAACTCTGAAAACAGCATACAATTCGAACACAGAATCTGCCTGATCCAAACATGCACTGTTCTATTACTCCAGACCAACCATGATAATAAGGTGATTGTTGCACAGGGTTCACGTACACAAACTGCTACTCAGTTGCCAATTAGAAGCCTGAATATGTACTGTCACTCCTCAGTGAGTCCACTTGGCTGCTTTGGCAGATACCTGACTTTTAATTCTCATCAGCATGGTATTATGTTATTATGAGTTACTCCTAAATAACTTGAGAAAAGGACATAATAAAAATAAAACCAACAACTTAATTAATGATTCACATATTTTATTTTCTAAATTAAATGAATAAAAGTTCTTCGATATGCCAGTCTCTAGTTTAAGCCAATCACTTACAAACTAAAAGTCCATTAAAATAAACAAACAAATAAAACATCATCAAAATTATATTATGCAAAAAAAAGCAAATGTTCATTACATGTGTAAGGTACACTCGGTCAGTAACAGCTAAACATGCTGAAAAGTCAACTTACATTTGAGTTTTGCTTCTCGGCTGTTCAATTGATTGACTTGGTTTTCTTTGATTGGACGGAACTTAGCCAGTGTTCGCATGAACTGACGGAAGTTGACACTATCTTCACTTCTGCAAGCATCATGTCTCGGTGACACCATCAAATAAAAAAGCTGAGTCACACTTCACCCGGCCAAGAAACAACAAGAATGATACAACAGCAATTCTTACATACAACTGCATACATGTGTAAAACTGTTTGTGCATGTACGTGTATGCGAAATCCAAAATCAAAACCATGCAATAATATGGCACCAAAATAATGCAAGAAATATAGAAAAATAACAATCAACTTTGAATGAAACTTTATTTATTTAAGTGATATCAACACTTCTGGCTACTTCTTCGTTCAGTACAATAAATGATGTGCACCTGTTGTCAACATAGACATTGCCACTCTGCCATTGAAACAGGTCCTCAAGTTTTTATTATTTATTATTACTACTAAAATTTATAAAGCACCATATATCTGGGACCAGCCTATTCATAAGCATGTACATACAGGCAATCATAAAATAATAACTATAATATTTTAAAATATATACATTTAAAATATAGTATTATTTTAAAATTAATGAATATAATAAATAATTATAGTAAATAAATAAAAAGTGTCTTCGTTCAGTTATTTCTCATTGGAAATATGCACGCCTAAGTAAAGGTTTGTGGCCAGTAAAGAGAACAATCATCAGGTTTGCCAGTAAAGAGAATGGTCCTCATGCTTGCCGGTAAAGAGAATGGTCCTCAGGCTTGGCAGTAAAGAGAACTGTCCTCAGGTTTGCCAGTAAAGAGAATGGTCCTCAGGTTTGCCAGTAAAGAGAATGGTCTTCAGACTTGGCAGTAAAGAGAACAGTCCTCAGGCTTGGCAGTAAAGAGAATGGTCCTCAGGTTTGCCAGTAAAGAGAACGGTTCTCACTTCTCAGGCTTGCCAGTAAAGAGAATGGTCCTCAGGCTTGCCAGTAAAGAGAATGGTCCTCAGGCTTGGCAGTAAAGAGAACGGTTCTCAGGCTTGGCAGTAAAGAGAATGGTCTTCAAGCTTGCCAATAAAGAGAATAAAAAGTACTTTTGCCTGCCAATAAAAACAGAACATGGTGGTTGACAATAAACCAAAGAATGTTCAACATTGTATGCAAACATGCACTTTTGCCTGGATTTGTAAACCCTACATGACTGTTTCAACCACTTACCCTCCTGTAAAAAATGAATGTACAATTCTGTCTCCCAGTGGGTTAATTGCCAACTCTGGTATTCGTAGAAAGTCTTCACGCCTGTTAACAAACAGAAAACACACACAATGCAAATGATACTATCAATCACATCATATATTTCAACCATTGTACATTCTCTTGATGAAATGTTAACTGAAAATTGGCCAAAAACACTGACAAAAACATGTACCATAACAATTCTGTACTATGACAACTTAGCACCAACCACAACAATTCTGTACTGCTCTGTGTCTTAGCAACAGGGTTAAAAAAATCATGATTTAAAAAAATATATAAAAAAATTTTTTTTTTATTTATTTGATTTAAAAAAAATCTGGTATATAGAAATTGATATAGATGTTTATATTTATAAACTCTTTCAAACGTGTTCTATTCAAATCGATTTGGGCACTTGTCTTAACAGAGGGTACATAATTTTTGCTGTGTGGCTGTAGCAGTATATATTGTTTGCTGAGAGGGTGGATTAGCACCTGTCCAGGGCTCTGTGTACTCTAAGGGTCTCCAACCAGACTGCAAACTTGTACAGTATTAAACAATTGTAGCCCAGACTGTCTCACTTGAGTCAATATACTGAATTGGTAACAACTAGCACAAGCTCTAACTAAGTGGACTTTAACTCAGGGCTTCTGACTTGAAAAGATACTTCCCCTGGAAGACAAGTTTGTGTGGCTTCACTGCATTCAGAAAGGGAATAGCTCAAACATACACAATGTCATAAAATATTTGACTGTTTGGTGTCAATACAGCTACACAAGTGTGCGCACTTTGTGCTTTTGTATTAAAAAAACATACAAAACTTTGTTGATCTTGATGCTTGTAAACAATTATTTGTGTTAAATTCATATAAATCAGCGATTAAAAAAATCAGAGGTAAAAAATCCATAAATCAATGATTTTTTGGAGTGATTTAAATCATGATTTAAATCATGATTTAAATCATGATTTAAATCATGATTTATATCAATGATTTATATCAATGATTTATATCAATGATTTAAATCAATGATTTAAATCAATGATTTAAATCAATGATTTAAATCAAATGATTTAAATCAAATGATTTAAATCAAATGATTTAAATCAAACAACCCTGCTTAGCAATGCCAAATATAATGGCGAAAAGGCTGATATATTCAAGACTTACCCTAAATAACCTTTGTTGGTTTTGTCCAGTGCGGTGAATCGACTGTACAGACGGACTATTTGATTCTGTGAAACTGAAACATGAAGTGTACATCAAAGGCTTGTTTCTATAAATGGACCAATGTGGACAGCTCCAATAAAATATAAGGATAACTGTAAATACTGACATTAATCGGATCGATTCAGATGCACATACACGTTTCCTCAACTACAATTTAAATGCCAATAACGTAAGCCCAAGATATCCTGCGTGTAGTGTTATCGCTAACTGCCAGCAAGGTATTGCTGCACTTGGAACACTGCTGTAAAACTTCATAACTTCCTGTTTTTGTTTACGATGACCATATATGGAGGTTGAATGAATACGGGTCTAAACACCATGTTGGTATTTCATGTTCTTCTATAAAAGTGTTATCTTACAACACACATGCAACATTACACTGCGGTTTGAGCAAACATAGCCACACTGCAATCAAACAAAGTGAAATAACCATACCACTTGCAGTCATACACCACTCTTATGGGGTTGCTCATGTTTTGTCAACACAATTCAAAAGACTACGGTCCAGAAATATAGTTTGCATATTTGGGTTACAAAAATGTAAAACTTACTTTTAAAAAAATTGACACAATGCTGAAAACTAGAGTGTTATTTGATATCATTAATGTATGTGAAGAAATAAAACTGGTCCCAGAACAGACCCCTGGGGGACACTTGATGTAATGGTAGCCCAGGAAGAGTGAGTGCAATTGACTGAAACTAACTATTTACGGTGAGAAAGGAAGCTGTTATCTCTGGCTCAGCAGTCTATTTGTATTTGACACTGCCTGTTGCACCTGGTGCGTAAATTTTAACTGATCATCATCTTCATCTCCTGGTAATATAGTTAAGTAGCACGAAGAACATTTACATTACTTGATAGGTAAAGTGGTGATGACGATTGTGAGAGAGCATAATATCAATGTCAACCATCAATGCGACAATGACACATTTTTATTCTCAAATTCACTTTGGCGAGGTCACTTACAAGATGTATCCTTCTGTATCTCTTCAATTTCAGAATCTTGCAGCATGATAGATGCCTTGGCCCCCATTATGATGTTATCTGGCTTCAGTTCAAAGAGTGTTTTGCTTTTGTCTTGAGGACTATGTCCAAGTTCACATCCAATTTTATTCGTGTTTACTCCAACGTTTGTGTCATTTAACCGGAAGTAATGTTTTATTAATTTCCGGGTGTTTTAACACTTGCTTTTCACATCTATATTTTCTTTTACTTGATTATCAGTGCTGTTCAAACAAAATACACATACACGTATTAAATTTGATAAGGTAAAAAAATCATATTATATATTATATTCAAGATACAGCAGAACGTTTAAAGGTCAACGCAATGACCCATATCACATAGTTCTACATGTGTCCGCAGGGTGTGAAGCTGCGCCTATCGGAGAAACAGAGAATTAATCAAGGGTTGGGTAAAGGTGGGCACATGAAAATCGTTGTAAATTGCTGATAAATATAAATTCAATATGTCTTTAGATGGGTATTAATGCATTAGAATGGGTGGTACACAGTGAATCTGAGTCAATTATTAATTAAATATGTACAGCAAGATGATCAAAAGGTGTTGTGGTTGAGCGATAATATGGACTGTTATAAATTTCTAGCCTGCTAGTGTGATGTCGGTCAATGCCGGTGATCTCGGCCTGTTTTATTGATGTCGGCCAGTGATCTCGGTCTGCTCGGTGGTGATCTCGGCCTGGTCTCTAGTGATCTCGGCCTCGTGCGATACATAAATAATAGTGGTTATGCCTTCGAAATAATCATAGTTTTATCATGTACTCATTGTTTGGTATTTATGGTTACTATATAAAAATAGTGTTTATGCCTTAGAAATACTTATAGTTGTATAATTAACTCAATATGTCCTTAGAATGCCCCATTTTCTGCCTATAAACTTTTCAGCAGAAATTTGTGTGCTAAATTAATTTTAAAATACAGACTGTACAAAGAAATATCGATGATAACGGACATAATATGTTTGCAATGAAGGCAAGCATCTATGGTCTTTGATCTATACAGCGTTTTCAAATGATTGAATCCTGGCTCGTAGCAACCGCAGAGCTTTGAACATCAGTGGTTTCTAAATAAACATGGCTTCACTTTGATTACTACTACAGGAATAACAATCACTGAAAATAGGTTAATCCGTTAGACCATACTAGCCACATTCCCGTTGTTGCCCATGAATGCTTTACACGTGAAATGAGGAATTGAGTAGATCTTGTGTCACTTCAGTCCAAGTCCAAGCCACTAGTTTATTATTAAAATAACAATAAAGTGACTCCATTCTTTATTCAATAAGACGTAGATAGAAATATCATACGTTTCACCGCACCGCAACACCAATCATCATCTGCTGGACCAGCTCTACGAACAACTAGATGATGATGATGACAATCTTCTTAGTACACACCCGCACATACAACAGTGGAGGCTTACGTTCCAGTGAGAATTAGTGCATGCAATGCTTGAAATCAATGTGATGTGCGAGCGATTGTAATTCAGTAAGTATTACAGTTAACAAACTTAACGGAAAAGACGATTGCAATGCCAGTTATGTCGTACAATGGCTTCACACCAATTGTACTAGTGTTGGGGGGTGTTGATTTCCCCAATCAAATATCGCTTTGTTGAAGAACACACCAGAATGAATGAATTGACTTTATGTGCTGAAACGGTGCGCTCAGGTGGCAGGCAGACTAAAGATATTTGTGGAAAGAAGGTAGCCCCAACCGTTCGGTGATCTATTGTTGTTGGTGTTGGGAATAAGACAGGTGGTCCAATCAGATATACTATACCTGTGATTGGCCGATCAGAAGTGGAGGTAAGTCACCACCAGAGTATTAGAAGGGGGACTCACCTCAAAGTTCAACAGACAGAGCGAAAACACGAAGATTAGTTACAATCATCATTTGCGATCGCTGTACGCCATGCAGTCCGAAGAGGCTTGTATGAGTAGTTTTCAAATCGTCTATGCACATCAAGAGACCCTGATGTGTGATGGTTGCACCTGCTGGCAACACGGAGTTTGCGGGACAGGTACGTAGAATATGTTATACCGATTTTTTCATGTTGACTCAATTTGTAACAGAAGGAAGCGTGGCATTATGGCTTCAACCGCAAGGGGAAACAGCAGATGCCATTCTACCAGCTGACGGGTCTGCTGTTCGATGAGGCAGCTCAAATTGAGCTCACTCTGTGACTTGGATTACATTGGCTATCATCTGCAGATGGGCGACTGGTTGGTGGCTTTGATAAATGTGTACAGTTGCAAATAGGTTGTTTACTATATGTAAATATGCAGATATGTAAATAGACAAAGGTGTATATACAGTAATATTTTATCATTATGTTGTACATGGAAAGTGTTGCGTGGTGCATCTCAATCTAATCATCTACCATTATCTTCTTTGAACCTAACTATGACTTGCTCTACATCCCTTTTCATTTCTTTGTCACTATTATGTCATTTTTACTGTCAGTATCATTCAACTTGTATACAGGGTGTGTGTGTGTACGTGGACGAATGAATCACTGCCAGGTGTTTGCTATTTTTGTTAATAGGTGGAAAGATGGCGACAGATGACCATCACCAAATGACCACTCTACACAGTAAGCAAGACAGACGGCTCATCATGAAGATTTTATTATTTACATAGGGACAACCATATGAGTGTTTTTTAGTTTCAAGTTAGTACTTTTTCATTGTGTCAAGATTATAATTATTAGGACTTAGACACATCTGTTCTATGTATACATATTCTGTATTAGTCTGTAACCCATCCACACTTAACATTAATGCATTATGCTAATATGACATGTTCCATTATTGTTTGTATATGTATCAGTCTTTGATATTAGTGTGTTACATTATTCTGTAATGTTAGTGTACTCTATTAGATTTAACAAGATTTAACAAGATTGCCACCCCGAACAACAAGTTCCAGATGGCAAGTAGACAAGGAAGCCATTGGCTTATCGAGAGTCCAACAATTTTCTCATCTATGTGTAGCCCGTCCTTATCAGATATCTGTCAATTCTATTTTAAACATATTCACACTACTAGCATTAACACCATAATTTGTTCCATTCATTTACCACCCTCTGCATGTGAGAAAGTATTAGTCTTTGTTACTAGTGTGTTCCATTAGTCTTTGTATATTAGTATGTTCCTTTAGGGTTTATATTAGTGTGTTCCATTACAAGGTGACATATTGGCATTATATGTGTGGTGGCAGATCAGGATTTTAATTATGTAGACATTTTCATTTGTAAAAAGCAAGCATGTACTTAATAAACAAAATGTTGTTTTTATATTTTCCTGATTTCTTTCTTTTTTGGTTGTATTAATTATAACCAAAACATGTCCATACAATGTCATACAGTATACGAATCACATATCATGTATATGTAACACAAATTAATATGAAGGATGGAGACTGCAAACAGTGAACTATACTTAAAATAATACTGAAACTAGGTTTGCCTAACATATAAGTCACGCTATTTGATTTAAACGAATTATACAGCACAAGTACCATCTATGGTGCTCGACGATGGGCAATAAATAAAAACTTAAAATAAATTTGTGACAAATCGTCGAAGCGTTTTGTGACATAACGTTCCAAATTTATGACATCGTGTAGGACATGTGACTTGTGACATAACGACCATCCATATACTTATCGCAACATTGCATAGAAATGGCATAAACATTCTTATTTGTGTATTGCAACATTAGGCCGAGATCACTAGAGACCAGACCGAGATCACAACCGAGCAGACCAAGATCACCTAAAACAGGCTGAGATCACTAGGGCCGAGATCCCGAAAGGCCGAGATCACTATGATTCATGTCAGTGACAGTGATGTATGTTGATGATCTGGAGACAAATTATTGTTTCACTTCCATGTTCATGGCATACGAATAAAGTGCCAGTGATTTTGGGATGGTATGACATCATCACACATGTGACAAGCCTTCCAGTTCAAGTCTTCATTTATCAACAATATTTACTTAAGTTAAGAACAACTTTTGTGTTTTTGTGAACAATTAATGTTGTCCTCTGCCAGATTGTTGTCATTACAGCATGTTATGTAGCCTAGTGTGTTCTTCCCTACTGCCCCAACAATGTGGGGACTATGAGACTTTGTGGTGCCAGTGATTTTGAGATGGTATGCCCTTTCAAGGAGTTTTGCACCCTGAACATTTTTTATTTTATTAAGAACAGGGAAAAGGGCATGTATTGCTATTGCCTAGTATTGGCGGACTACAACACTTCTGCTGCTTAAATGTCTACTTGCTGTTTGGCAAAATAACGATGTGTCAGTGATGGAAAGACTCCCTGTGTACGAAGACAGGAACTGGTTTGTTTGAGCAACAAATGACAGACAGCATATTTTATATTGATTTTCTTGAAAATAAAACTAAGATTTGACACTACATTGCAGCAGCTCGGAGAATTGTATGT
The DNA here is from genome assembly GCA_033239005.1 of Lamellibrachia satsuma. Classification (NCBI taxonomy): domain Eukaryota; kingdom Metazoa; phylum Annelida; class Polychaeta; order Sabellida; family Siboglinidae; genus Lamellibrachia; species Lamellibrachia satsuma. The sequence goes on along the minus strand of BSQZ01000063.1, from coordinate 3,064,584 downwards.
AAATCAAAGGATATCAGTGTATAAGAGAATTGTGCATAAATTGGAGTGTTTCACATCCTCGCCATACATAAAAATTACACTAGATCAGCTTTTGTTCCCAATACATTGCACATGTACTATGAAATGGTACACTGACATGTTAATAATTATAGACATTGTGACAGTAGTCACATTCTTTGTGGACTAGTAATTATAAAATATAATTTTACTACACCTGTGGTCTAGGAATAAAACAATTTGTTCTACTTCTGAAATACATTGCCATACAACAAAAATCCATTATCCTACACATTTTATTACAACAATAATGTGCTCCGTATTACAACATAACGTAGTTAGTGGCAAGGCTAGAACTGAAGCATTTTTTTTCTTCAAAGTTCGGGATCCTGGGTGATGGAAGCGGTAATTCACTGTGCATTTGAGACCCTAGGTGATGGAGGCATTTTTTATTTGTAAAATCTATTTTAAATTAAGTCTTTCATAATGTGCTCCGATTGTGACAATTATCAAACATACATGAATTAAATAAAACTTGTATAAAGTGGAGACGTATTGACATTAATTATTTAAATGGATATTTAACAGACTGTACATTGTTTGCTTAAAGTTACTGGATACTGTTTAGCCAAGCCTCCTTTTTCCAGTGTGCACAAACCTTGATTGAAATAACCCTTGCTGTTGTTGTAAAGGGAGGGATTGATGATCTTTTGTTAACTGAAGCCACACACAAAATGTGTCCTCTTCCAGGTTGTTGTCATTATAGCATTTTTTATAGCCTAGCCTGGTGTATTCTTCCCTAATGCAAATGTAATTATTTGTAAACTGATTGCTTGCATTTTGTGAATGACAGGAGAAATGCAGTGACAATGACCAGTGTATGTCTGAAGCAAGCAACTGGCTTTGTGCGTATCCTGTCTCTAGCACGATATCACTGTGTTGTTCACCAACCTCGCAGGCGACTCTTCTTTGAGCCAGACTTCAAAAGTGGCTACACTTCAACAAAGTTGAAACGCCACAACATAGATTCCTTGAAGCAGGAGATCCGAGACTTGAAACCAGAGTTTAGGAAGCTGAAGGATGAGTGGGTGCGGAAGATGAGGTGTGATGAAGTGTGGGACCAGCAACATGGTGACTATGAGACTGTGTGGCGCTTCAGTGACAAGGACACTGTCAACAGCTGGATTGTAACACAGGATAAGGACTACGATGAGGGAAACAGCAGGGCTGAGTTTACGCTTGGTGCAAACAAAAAGGGCGTGTTTCGAGGTGTTCTGGACTGCAATGTGCCAAAGGATGGCATTGTGAAAGAGTCAGGCTACTGTAATATTTCATCACAACGACATAAGGCAAGTGACTTGTGCAATTTGGTTTAAACATTATAATTTTATTAATTGTCCTTGGGGATAGTACACACTTGGTTACCAAAACCTACTAAATATTATTATAGTTTTATTTTAAGTCCTCTAAGGCTCACTGTGGACTACTGGTAAGCAAAGTAGGAACTGTTCTAAAAAGCCATGATGGTAAACTGATGGATTACAGCTGCATGAATGGGCTCTGCTGATGAGTTACCATTCAGTAAATCATAATTTCTGAAAAAGTATTTGTTCTTGCTTTAATTAATAAAGTATGCATCAACTAATTGAAGCGAAGAACTCAAAATGGCATTCAGAGCAATTAAGGTATCAGTTTTCAATGTGCACTTTCCCTTTACATTATCTTGTTTTACCAAAATGTAATATCCTCGGATGGGACCAACAATTTTAAAAACGTACAATAAAAATACATTGACGGCATAATTGTTGGAAGCTGTTAAATATTTGGGGGTGCCAAAGTTGGTTTCTGTGAATATATTGGTGGCCCAACAACATACTCACCAGAAATATTGGGGGCCTACACCATGCCCCCTCCCCTCCTCCCAGTTCTGATGCCTCTGCACAATTGTTACGATAATCAGTTGTTACTAATCTGACTAATACCTTTATTGCATTGTTTCAGGGCTTTCACAGTAAGAGTAGTTTTCATAGTAGATACTAGACCTTCTTTCAGCAGAGATTTATAATATACACCTATTTCCATTATCTATTCAAATGTTAAGGAGTTCGTTCAAATTGCAGAAGTCCTTCAAACGTGATGACCCCTACAACTGGGAACGCTACACACATTTGCTATTGAGGGTTCGTGGTGATGGGCGGACATACCAAGTCGTTGTTGGTATGCATCGGTATTATGACTTAACATGGAATGACCAGTATACCTACCCGCTGTTCACTCGTGGCGGCCCCTACTGGCAGACTGCCAAGGTACATATATTACAGATATGGGGTCAAATACATTGAAATGAATTTAAAATACAACTACTCTTGAGGAGTTCAAATATAAATAAAATTACAAATACTATGAAATGCAAAAGTATTTAAATATAAATACATTGGGAAGTATTTCAAATACTTTTGCCTATACCAAAAACAATAGCAAGTCTTATATTGAGATATGTTGTTTATTTACATAATTTGTTTGATGTTGTGTACAACTATGACATGAGATATTGCTTATTGACTGTCTGGTATGCTGTAAAACTACAATATTGGAAACAAATCCTGTGATATTATGGTATACATGTTTAATGTTCATTACTATTGGTCAGTGTTTATTAGGTAGTGTTCATGAATCCTGGGAGTTACGGGGAACATTAGCTGCTGAAAATGGCAGAATAAAATTGTTTGACTCTCAGGAATTTAAACAAGACAGGCGTAAACAAAATGTAACTTGCCATTTATTGATACCCATGCCCATAGTATTTGGAATAGTATTTGAAAAAATTAAATACTTTAGGGAAGTATATAAATACAAATACTTTCATTTCATTAATGTCAAATACAAATGCTTAAAAAAAAGTATTTAAATACTTTCTAATACACACGTATTTGACCCCATATCTGATCTATTATGGCATGTAACATTTAAGCAGTGTTTATACAGAGAAAATGGTCACCAAACTAACTCCATACTTGTGCTTAACAAGTATGGATTTAAAAAAAATTCAGTGGTTTCAGAATGATTCCTATTTTACTTATTTACATGAAAATTTGTCAAATTTGTACTAGCTGTGTGTGCCCGTGTGCATGTATGTACAAACTTACATGTTAATTAAACATACAATTTGAACATTAATGTCACTCCTGAGATCAGCATAGGTCAACAATTTTCATTTTATGATGTGCACATTGTACATGCAAATTAGTAAACAAAATGACTGAATGAATTAGATAGTTGTAAAATTGGTGAGTTAATCATTAGTTGGTGATCAACAAGTCTTTTGTGGGATTCAGCCTAAATTAAAATTCCACATGATGTTCAGATGACCTTTGTTCCCATTAAGTCTCTCCACATCCTACTGTACCTCCTGCCAAGTGCTGTCTGTTACAACCTCTGTAGCCATGCAACTACAACAGGTCATTTCCTGTGCCATCATCTGACAAATGTCCATCTCGTCCACTGCCACCTATTAACCACATTATGTATCTACTTGCAGATCCCATTCTCTAAGTTCTACCTGGCTGCGAAGGGTCGCATCCAGGACAAGCAGGAGAAGATTGAGTTGACCAAGATCTCCTATGTTGGAATCACATTGGCTGATGCCTACAATGGCCCATTCAACCTGGAGGTTGACTACATTGGACTCTACTATGATTCTAACCACCAACAGGACTTTGCTTACGAGATGTATGAAGTGCCTTCATACATGCTTTACTGAAGCAACCACTCCAATGTCAGCTGGTACAGTGTCAGTTGAGCATGTCGCCAAGTCATGTTCTGTACCTCAGCATGTCATCAGTCATGTTCTGTCCGCTGAGCATGTTGCCAAATCATGTTCTGTCAGCTGAGCATGTCGTCATGTTCTATTAATCATGAACATTTAAATGGCTTTCATAGTTGAATGTGTCAATATGGAAACCTAATCTTTTGAATGAATGCTTAAATAAAACCATGAAAATTATATTTATAATAATAACTAACTTCTATGGCGCCCATATCCTCAGGAACCTGAGCTTAGAGGCGCAACAAACAGGGCTGGGACAATAAATTTAATCAATACCAATTAAAATATTTTTTTCAATTAAAATTCCAGCTGAAATCTGTCAATTAAAGTTCTTAATTAATTATATGGGAGTAAAACACATGGGATAATAGTATTGGACATAATAGAGGAACTTCTTCTTCCTTTTAAGCTCAGAACTCTATGATATAAATGTGGCTAGAGTATTTTTGTGATCACTACTGCGTGGCAGTAGTGACTTTTTTAAAAGTAACTTTTTAAAAAGTATCCTAAAGTAATAGATAATAGTCTATTACTTTTATATTACATCTAGTGCTGCAAATTTACAAAATATCAGGTTTGTTTGCATGTTATTCTGACTGCTAGTAATTGTAAACAATGTACACACTATGGCTGAGCTGTTATTCAAATAACATGAAAAGATTACTAATTGTTTGGATGCCCCATTGGGGAGGCTATGGCTACATACATTCCTAGCACACACAAAGGGCATGGTTTCAGATGTGTACAGGCAGACAACACAGGTTATCTTAGAGCATGAGCTGGGACATTCAAAGTAAGCTCATCACACCCCACCATAGAACTTCCAAGTTCTTTTATCCAATTGTCACATGGCAGACCCTTTGTTCAAATTTTGACAGATGTTTTCACCTCAGATCTTAAATGGTATACAAATGTTTGTTTAGCTGCTACAAAGACTGAATTCATATACAATTCTATGGTTGGATTGAAACAATTAAGTTCAATTAATTTTCTTTCAATTCCAATTCAACTTACTCAAAATCTTTCAATTCCAATTCAACTTGCTCAAAATCTTTCAATTCCAATTCCAACAATTAAAATTCAGGAATTTAACTGAATAATTCCAATTCATTTTTTAATTCACCCCAGCCCTGGTAACAAAACAGAATCATTAAGCATAATATGGGTATTGTCACAGCTTGTCAGTAATAACAGAAATAACTAATAAACATTGTTACTGTCATCTATATAATTTAATCACACAAATTGATTGTCAACAAAAAACTTCACAACCGTCATTCAAATTAAGCACCATAAAACATCACTCCCTTTTCCACACACTGCACACAAGTAGAATACCTGCATTAACACTACCTACACGGCAGTACAAACTAACCACAATATCCACTCAAGTTCACACAACTAACTCTGAAACAAACAGAAGTTCATAAAATGACACACAAATTTCATCATAACAGGAATTCTAGTTCATACAAATATTAAAACTTTTAACTGGTTATACAAGGTGAATCTAACCCATGAAAACATGTTAATTTGTATATATGTTTAAGTTCCCTATGAACACCAATGGTAACTGACTGAAGCTGCAGGAAACAAGGTCTAGTGTTGTACCTGCCTACAGTCACTGTACATTTGAATCAATAGTACCATATTCAAACCATTTTTTATTTTTGCTTATTGCTCACACAAAAGTTGTTACTAAACTGAAACAACTGACTGTGGAAACAAGTTGCATTTGAGAGCATGTGTCATCTTACAATTCTGGTGAAAAATGTGTTGAGTGCAAGGAAGCATTACAATGTGTTACGTCAGAGTCTACTAACTTCATGGCCTTGCTTCATAGGGATTTTACGTAAGTTGGAAACCTTGAAGGGCATTTAACAAAAATATTGTGTTTGTTAGTCACTTATCACCTCTTTATACAACTCCAAGCACTAATGATATGTTTTATGTTTTAATCATGTTAATTGTATAAACAGAGGTTTCAAAACTAAATGTCATATAAGCAACATATTTGTATTGCATGTCAAAAGGCATGCATAAAAAAATCATTAGAATACATTAACGTATTGCACAGAATGGCAAACATAAACGTAGCCTCTGTTGTATGAAACATACAGTCATCTACAACACTATATAGTTTTAAACTATGTATTCAGTCTTGTCTAGATTCTGGATACATATATAGGTAGATAATGCTAATATTGGGGATATTTAACATAATTATACCATACCCAGTATTACCCATATTAGAGGTTCAGCATCTTGTTATATTTGGCAAGTTTTGTCCGACATGATAACTGGACTCGTGTTTGATAAAAGGTTTGTACAAAACTTGGAGCTCTTAAAGCCATTAAATACTAAAGAATGCAATGCCATACATACATGAAGGTGATGTTGAACGAGTCCTACGACAGCCTCATATATCAGGTCACAGACAGTTCAAATCCACATGATTGAGATATGGATTTGTTGGCAGTATGTTTTGTGACCAACAGCTTTGTCAATTTTTTATTCATGAATTTAAGCAATATGCAACTGAAATCAATATTGAGTAGAACTAAGTTTCAATGGCAACATTTGATTTACGCGACTTATTCAGTAAACTGTAATACTGATTCATCATGCAAAATGCTCAATAAATATTAACTATAAACCTTTATGTCCCAAACCATCATAAAACAATAGTTTACAGTCTCCGTCACCACTATCATAAAATAATATATAACATATAAGGAGTAGTGTTTCAAGCATTTGAAAGTTAGCAGTCACTGAAATTGTGTAATGAGAATATCATAATTTCATCAGAAATATGGCAATAATGCTGCCTTCAATGTTTTTGTAAACTTGAAGTGTTTTTAAAAGAATTTGATCTCAGAAAATTAGCAAGCATCAGGCAGTAGATATATATATATATATATATATATATATATATATATATATATATATATATATATATATATAACTATTATAAAAACCAACCATTATATTAACTTAAGATGAAAGCTAAACTTTCCAAATGCTTCATCACTAATTTGTTCACACTGTGAATCACACACATTAATGTCATCACAACACAACTGGAAAAATTTGTACAAACTCAATAGTTGTTGCTGGAGAACCATCACAGAGGAGACTTATTATATCACACAATGAGGTACTGTGTTTACTGGTGCATTCACATAACTGCAGTATTCAACACTTGCACTGTTTGTACATTGTTGAGTTGCTGTTCAAAGTGAATCACAAATGGCAGAGTTCATTACACAACAAGCCAGAAAATGTAAATATTTTGCATCACAACACAAAACTAACCAAACTAATTGAAAAGCACATCAAACATCAACTGAAAACAAAATAATTTACCATTTTGTTTAAAAACTGATTAATCTTTGAATAAAACAATTGTAACATGGGCTGTAGTGTGCCTACAGTGCATCGGAGTAGATATGTACATCATAATTCCTAAGATTGTGGTGATATATTTATTTACATTAAAGTCTAGTCTTTGTAGCGTTGCACCATAAAGAGTTGGCCATCTGGTGCGTAACCAAACGTCTCGTAGAACTTGACGTTCTCTGGCTTGCACTCCAGCGACATCTTGTAGCAGTCAAGCAGTTTACCCAGCAACGTCAATGTCTCTACCAATCTGGTAAACAGATGTCAAGCAGGCTATCAACCAATTATTATGATTTTCACCAACTTGATAACCTATCTTATGTAACCTAAATTAGTATGGTAGATTATGTTTACAACTGATATGAAACAGGATTATTCAAAACTGCAATGTTATTTGAGGTTTTCAAGAAAAGACATTACTGGAGTGAATGCATCAAGTACCAATAAGAATGATGACAATATGAGAGTTTACTTTTAGTTGATCGCATATTATTATCAACTTACAGCTTGCCAAGTTGTTTGCCTCTGTAGTTTGAATGCACCACAACATCTTCTACCCGTCCTCTCTGCAGTCACACACTCACATATAAGTACACTCAAGAAACTACTCAGGGACAGGTTTTTGGAGTTAATGGCAAATTATACTAAAAACATTCATTTGATAGGAGGAGCATTGAAATGTGTGACAGTGCCTTTAATTCAATCGTTTTGTTGCAATGCATTGAGTGATTTAAATATTTATAATGGAAAAAACAAGAACAGATTAATATATTACTATACTACTCACTAAGTTAGTAGAAGACAAACTTACACCATAGAAACAGCCACAATCTTCTACTCATAATGGGTGAGAAACAGAATACCAATTGAACCAGAGACAGGGAAACTACACCACAAATGTAACTGATTACGATTGATGTTAAAATTGATGAGTATGATTACTTAGAAAATTAGTGTAATTGATTACTTTTGCATGTAAATTTGGCAATGTAATCAAGTATGATTATTATTACTCAAATACTGTCAAAGATTACGTCTGAAATGAACAGTAGAAAGTATTCCCAAACTACTAGTCAGAGACTAAACTCAGAGACTAAACAACACAGAAACAACCCCCCCCAATGGCCCCGATGCTACTGAGGGTATGTGCACTGACCGTGCCTGCAGAATGGATAAACTTCTGTTCAACCAGCAGCGTGGCACACCCAACGAGTTCCTTCGTGCCAGTGTGCTCAACCACGAGAATGTAGTAGGTTCCTTTACACAGCTGCATGGCACTGAATCTCTCTGAAGGCAAACTGCACCAGTAAAAATCTAGGGGAGAATATTTCAGTATTGCTGTTCGAATTGTTACCCTATTGAAACTTTCTTAATGCCAACGGAAATAGTAGCATGCTTTACTATTGCTGCAAAATGTAGCATACCAGTATATGCAATTAATGGCTGTGAATTGTTTTAATACATATCTAGAATATGCTGTCTACGTAAAACCTCAATGAAAGTTATAATTTTGAAAAACCGTTAAAACAAATTTAAAAATACCAAGTTTGGTTAAATTTACAAATACATATTCTTAAAGGTGCTTAATCAATAAATTTTTTTTTGCTAGTCTCATTTCAAATTAAGTTTGTGAAAAATCAAACCTACCTAGTATCCACTACAACATGCTAGCTCGTTTGTGCAACTTTTGTATGTAGTTTTTGTGAAATCATCAGACAAACTATTAAATTGTTCAAGCATTTACTGAAGTGAAAATTGAAATGCTGAAAAATCACAATTTTGTTCCTTGATGAAATTTGGTAACTTTGTCATATGATCGGCGAGAGGTTGGAGGTATTTTGATCATTACCAGATCTAACGACTAAAGTCAATTCTTTCGATGATTTGAAAAAAATAGGCATTTAAATTTTTGTTACTGCAGATGTTACATATACTATTCACACACTACATATTTGGACACCAATGAACCAGATTTGCGATAGGCTAAATCAGTTGAGGAAGCAGTTTTAAGTAAATATTTATTGCAATGTTTGGTCAGTCAAATGTCTGAAATAATGTACACACAGAAAAATACCTACCTTTGAACTCTTCAAAACTGACCTCACCAACTAATGTAAGCTGGCCTAGAAGCTCGAGGAAACCTGTATGTAACAAATAAAGTTGATTTACGCAGTCCTTCATACATCATGTTTTTGTTACAAATGCACACACTTCATGCCCAGATATGGGACAACTCGCTTAATGAACAGTGATTATTGTACATTTGCTTAACATACATGTTACAAATAAACTTTCATAACACCGTATCTTACCCCGGTGGTAATCAGACAGACGTAAAGGTCGCATCTCAAGTGACTCTCCAGGGTTACTTGGGGAACATCCATTCTTGAAACTGGCCGTCTTAGAATCCCAATCCAGCTGACTCAACATCTCCGGATCAAACAGTGATACATCATCATCTGAATTGTTCTGTGACAAAAGCAAACGTGTACCTCCACAATTAGCTAGCTGTTCAGGGATAATTTGGTTAAACTCTGCAGCATCTCCATTCTCCAGTGTAATCTAATGGCAGAATAATACTTTTAATACATTTTGTTTAAAAGGTTTATAATTTTAGATGAATAATAATAACTAGTAAATGTAGGTGAATGCAGACTACAACATCCCAAGGCAACTGTGACGTAACTACAAACAGTGTGTCACCTTATATACACAAGTCACACATAGAAACCTGCTTTTGGCACTGTTGTACTTGTTTACAATATTTTAACATTATATATTATTGTATAAGTAAATACAAAGGTTATGGTGTGAGTTGGATTATAATATTACGACTACCTTGTTATTAGGGATAAATTAAAACTGTGCCATAATTGAGACAAGACTGGCTTTACGGAACCAGTGTCACTCGGTGAACTTCAGTGTAAAGGAGGTATTCGATTTAGTGAACTCCCATCATTGTTCAGGTTATTTGTTTATTATTTTATTATCATAACATTTCATATAACATATATAAACATTTTCTGCCATATTATTTATAAAATTTTTCTTGTAAACAAACTACCATGGAACAACTGCTTGATCGGAATGTTCCACGGATTGGTACAGTCAAACATATGTATGCAAACAACTAAACGATGTATATCAGTACATTACACCAAAACAATACTTCTATTACTTCAAAATTTAAAGTTTTGAACCATTTTATAGGCTTCCTTCAGCCATTTTAGTGTGCGTTTTCTATAAACAACAGCATTATATTGCACCATTTTTATGCTCAGGCCGTTATGATGATAATAAATTGTACATATTTTTGTTTTGTTCTAATTTTTAATATAAAACTGAGGTTATTTGTGATAAATGTTGTGTTCTTTTTATGAAACTTATGCATGACTTTTGCTTCTTTTAATATTTTCCTTGGCCAGAGTGTAGCCATAGCGATAGGCTTAGATGGAATTTGTTGCCTCATTCTTCTGATTTGCCATAGATGGAACAATTTCTGCAGAAATGTACAAAATTAATTAAAAATACAGAAAAACCATGAGAACAGTGGACTGTTTGTTAATGCAACAAAGCCAACTGTCTTTGATCTATACAATGTTTCCCATCAGACTAAAGTCTGGGTCCTGGCGACTGTGCTTGGGAATGTGAAGTAGTGTTTTGATAACACCTGGCTATTTTATGAGACAAAGCTTTGGACAATGTAAAACAGACATGGCTTCCCTTTGCATGACTAGTGCACGAATAGCAATCGATCAAAATAAGTGCTAATCCATTAAACACCAACTAGTGGAAATTCCTACTAGCTCTCTCATCGCCCTTGAATTCTTTAAATGGAAATTACTTCAAAGGTAGTCTTTAGTACTGAGCACGAGTTAAAAAATGTCTGATTAAAATCAGACTCATTAACTTCACCTATGAGGACAGACATCAATGGAGACGTATCATGAACAACTGTTATGGGACCCGCCCTCTGGACGACCTACTGATGATGATGAACATCGCCTTAATTCAACAACAGTTTAATTTTATTAACAGTAGTTTAAGATGTTGCTAATTGTTTTTGTCTTATCGCAAAATACATAAAATAGAAATATAAATAGTTGTAGTTTTCAGTGCAAAGCAAGAGTTTGAAGAGTTCCGCGGTTGTGAATGTGAAACAGTTAATGCTTACTAGTGTTATTAGAGTTTTCAGTGGAAATATTAACACCTGCTCATATTACGAGACAAAGCTTTGGACATTAGGTATCTAAAATAAACATGGCCTCCCTTTGTTGACTAGTGCATGAATAACAATCACTCAAAATAGGTACTATAATCTGTTAGACACTTCTAGCTGTCTCATCCCCATGAATGCATTGAGCGGAAATTAGGACGAGTAGATCTTGTGTGTCAGTTCAATCCAAGTCACGAGTTCGCAAAGGTCCCACCACATCACATACGTTGTAAAAGTGCAAAGAAAATGTACACACAACACAACTGCTTCACAACAATAACCAGTTGCTTTGTTTATTATTTAGTTGTATTTATGTACCATATTTCTTACTCAGTACATGTCAAGAGCTTTATCTCAACAGCTTCTTCACTAAGATCTGCCCATGTTGTGGAGCGATTGGAGCATTCCGACCAAGCGATTGGAGCATTCAGACCAAGCGATTGGAGCATTCCGATCAAGCAATTGGAGCATTCCAAACAAGTGGTTGGTGCATTTCGACTAAGCGGTTGGGGCATTTCGACTGGTGTATTCAAACCGTTTCCCACCCCACCATACCTCGCTCGGATGGCAACCTCCAATAAAAAAATCATGCTAAGCCCAGCCTGCTATACAGATTAATTTTCAGTATATGCTGAATTAAGCTGTTTGGAAAATAAATAGAAAATAAACACGACTGGATAGATGACATGAAGAAGAAGAACTGACATTACCCTACCACTGCAATGATCGCAGTGGCAATGATAATGTCACTGACACTAAGTTTGCCTGGGCTGGGGTGGGGCTGGGGTGGGGCTGAGCTGTCATCGATTTTAATTTCCGTAAACTTAATTGTCATAAAGTTCTGACAAGTTGGTTTAAATTGGTTTTGGCGTCATATCTGTGAATTTAGTTTCATACCATTCCATTATTACTGAACATTACGAGTTGTCTTGATGTAAGGCGTTGTTTTTATTCGAATTTATAATTCCTACCTCCATCTTAAAGGTGTGTAAGCGTGCCTGTGCCGTAGGTAAACGGAAGTTGTTGTCACACTAAAAGTATGTATAGTCTCGATCTAAATGGAATGTGTAATAATAAAATATGTAGTGCATATTTAAAAAAGATATTATTATAGTTATGATTAATTATAATTTCATTGCCCTCAATTGGTAAAATGTTTATATATGAACACATTTTAAATATACCGATTTCGTTACTGAGAGTCTGTATGATTAAATATGTCTGCGCCCATGAACGGCGCCTTAGGCGACCGCTAGCCGTAGTGTTTTATTGATGTTGTCTCCTTACTCCAGATGTAGCCGCCATGTTCTTCGGTATCGCAAAACAGTGTACCATTCGAAGTGTACCATATGCATTTCTCTCACATAATGCCAAAGTTGTACGCATTTTGTATCCACGTTTCTACCAAGAATGTGCCTCGCCTTACCATAGCCTTGGCCATGCGCCAGTGTCGGTGACCGTACCCGGCCAATGGTCGCGGCATCTCCGAGCGCGCGCATTAACGCCGGGTGCATGCTGTCATCTTTCCGAGTGGTGTGACAATTGCCATTCTAGACAAACGTTGCGCCTTGGTTCATGCTGTGGTTGTGGAAATGTCACAAGCGTTGTACGCTTTCAAACTAACAGACATTTCCACAGAGACAATGAGTATGACAATGTCAACAAACATGCCAAATTCAAAACACGCACAGCCACAAGTTTTCCTGATGTTCGCAGAACAACAGAGCATATTCAGAGAACGAAAGACAGAGTTAAAGAAACTGTGGAAGAGAGAGTGCTGGGATTTGTCAAGGTTACTGAGTATCTATCTAAATTGTAGCATAGAATCCAAGTAAAGCCGCCTCCGCACTTCATTTAGGATTTAGCCCATCGCGGATTAGGTTAATTGGTATTCATATCTGTAGCGTATGAATAGTTTAATAGAATAGTGTAATATGCGCAGTAGATTTAATAAAAGATTGCATACTTTTGGTGAAATCATCAAAAGAATTAACAGTTTGAAAATTAGATTGGGTAATTTGTGATAGTATGAGCTAGCTCTATGAATATGTTATAGTATTCTATTCTAGTTCTATCTAGTTGTTTCCAACACTTGTCAACGTTCTGTTAACTAACTAGTCTGTATACTTATTTGACCTTCATTATAATAACATTGCCTTCTATATGTGCACAATAAAACATTACCAATTTATCAACTGCCCATTGCTGTACATATTCTGTGCTGTGGTAGAATTTTATTTGGTATTATCTCATCTGTAACTATGTTTGTGTCTGAGTTCCGGGTCATGTTTCAGAAAGAAAACATTGTAACAATTCCCAACATGCTGACCGGCTTACGCATTGCAATGACACCATTTCTGGGCTATCTCGTGCTGCAACAGTGCTACCCCATGGCTTGTATCATCTTCATCATCACAGGAATTACAGATGTGGTATGTCACCATTGTATTGGGGTAAATGTTGTATGTACAAGGTGTGTGTGTGTGTGTGTGTGTGTGTGTGTGTGTGTGTGTGTGTGTGTGTGTGTGTGTGTGTGTGTGTGTGTGTGTGTGTGTGTGTGTGTGTGTGTGTGGGTGTGGGTGTGGGTGTGGGGGTGGGGGTGGGGGTGGGGGTGGGTGGGTGGGTGGGTGGGTTGGTGTGTGTGGGTGGATGGGTGTGGTAAGTCACCATTGTATTGGGGTAAATGTATGTAAAAGGTGGGTGAGGTGGCTGAATCCCCTGAAATCAAGCTATCTGCACATCAATATTACGACAACAATTAAATTAATACAAAAGTTATATTGTTGTTTGAAACTATGTTTATAATGCCAACAGTACACACAAATGATACATTTATTAGTAAAAGAATGTTTATATGAACCCATACCTTTATAAATTAAACATTTTAGCCAGCTTTTACTGAAACAACATTACTCCTTGTGGTAAAATTTTGGTTTTGATAACAATGTTACCATAATATGGCATTTTACAAGAACATTTGATTAAGGTGATGCTTTCAAAATAGCAAAACCTAAATTTTGGCGTGGGACTTGAAAAGTTTTTTCTTTGTATATCGAGAAAAATAATAAATTAACATTTTGGCCAACTTTTGATATTGAATAGATATTGTTGAAATTTAGAATTTTTTCTGTTACTTAATAAATTACATAAATAATAAATTTTACAATTTTATATGCATATCTGTCACATTATGTTTCATATAATATTAACATATGAAATTGCAATATTTCTGCAAGTTTTATATTTGAATAGTAAATAAATCTTGTCTCATAGCTGATTATGACCAGACTCACCAGATCACATTATTTTGTTGGTGACATAGCTGTTATTATGTGTCAGACATTAAAACAAATTCATAGAGATAAATGAACATCTTGGCCAAGCTTTACTGAAGTGACATTACTCCTTGTGGGTCAAATATTGAATATTGTCTAAATTGAGCTAAATGTGTTTTTTTCTGTGACTTAATAAATTGCATAAAATAATAAATTTTACCATTTTTGTTATGTGAGTAAATCAATCTCGTGTTATGACTGATCAGAGTACAGTATTTTGTTAATTTTGTAGTGACATAGTTGTTACTAGGTCAAATAAAAAAAAATTTGCACTGGACCCCCAACCTTTTGTCTTTTGGGATCTAATGGATTTCAAGCAACCTTTAAGGGTAATTGGCCAATGTCTTATATTTGATCTAGGTTTTTAATTAAGTCATTGAAAAGATCTTATAATAGGAATTTTTAAAGAAAGATCTGACAAAGGTATTAAATTTGTTTTCACCAAACTAGGCTTGACAAAAGTAGAATGGACTACTTATCACTGAATGATATATTTATTTAATCAAATAATACAATTTGATTACCAAATAATTAAATGGTTCTTAGAGGGTGTTTGAATATATTATTTCTTATTTGTATTGAACTTGTCATAGAAAAAGGACATTGTTGAAGTATTGATCTTGAAAAGGTCTTAAATCTGACCAGCCCACACCATGCATGTTTAGAATGCACATTATATTTTTAATACCAAAGTTTTGTTTAGCCTACGGTCAGGGTTGTTTGATTTAAATAATTTTATTTAAATCATTGATTTAAATCATGATTTTAATCACTCCAAAAAAATTTAAAAAAATCATTGATTTATGATTTTTTGGACTTCCGGTTTTTTTAACCGCTGATTTATATGAATTTAACACAAATAATTGTTTACAAGCATCGAGATCAACAAAGTTTTGTATGTTTTTTAATACAAAACACAAAGTGCGCACACTTGTGTAACTGTATTGTCACCAGATAGCCTGATAGTCAAATATTTTATGACATTGTGTATGTTTGAGCTATTCCCTTTCTGAATGTAGTGAAGCCACACAAACTTGTCTTCCAGAGGAAGTATCTTTTCAACACAGAAGCCCTGAGTTAAAGTCCAATTTATAGCTTGTGCCAGTTGTTACCAATTCAGTATGTTGACTCAGTTGTTTAATACTGTACCAGTTTGTATTCTGGTTAGATACCCTTAGAGTACACAGAGCCCTGGACAGGTGTTAATCCACCCTATAGGCAAACAATAATTATCAGTGCTACAGCCTCAGACACACATCATGCTTTCCTTTCCAAGACAGATTATGCAACTACAGGGGGTGAGGCCTTGTGGACATTGTCTAATGTCTTTATATAAGCAAAAATCATGTACCCTCTGTTAAGACAAGAACCCAAATCGATTTGAATAGAACATGTTTGAAAGAGTTTACAAATTTAAACATCTATATAAATATCTATGCTATGTACCAGATTTAAAAAAAAAAAAAAAAAAAAATCAAATAAATCCGATTTAAATAAAAAGTCTGATTTAAAAAAATAAAAATCATGATTTTTTTCAACCCTGCCTACGGTTATACTAAACTACAAATAGACCTAGGATAGAGGATAACATAATTTAGTAATTGCAAGTTTTTAAAAGAAGTAGTTTGTTTTAATACCTGAATGTATGTATGGTATGTAACTGTATTTGCAGAATAAATTTTCAGTAAACTAAAGATGTTTTTTTATTATGGAATGCCCCAAAGACATAATCACGTTGTGGATCACTTGGTATAACTGATGGCCTACGTGTGCATTTTTATATGGAAAATAAATGTTGGCTACATCACATTTCTGTTGTATTCTGGGTTTGGATGACATTAGTAAGGCCAATTCATATGAATCATACGTGTAATTTGATATATATAACATTGCAGTTGTGTAATATGTACAACTACGCTTCAAATGTCAAGGCAGCCAAGTTGTGAGCTGTGTCAGTGTCATGACAAGAGTTATTCTTGCACACACTTCAAATGTCAAGGAGGCCAAGTTGTGAGCTGTGTCAGTGTCATGACAAGAGTTATTCTTGCACACACTTCAAATGTCAAGGCGGCCAAGTTGTGAGCTGTGTCAGTGTCATGACAAGAGTTATTCTTGCACACAGAACCCATTCACACTTTCACAATAAACCCATGTGCAAGTGTTGTTGATGTGTTTTGTAAAGGATGTTTGTGTTTGCAGCTGGATGGATGGGTGGCTCGGACCTTTGAGAATCAAACATCAGCCTTTGGGAGTTTCCTTGATCCTCTTGCCGACAAGTTGCTCATCAGTGTCCTGTTTGTCACCCTCACAATGGTCCACCTTATACCTTGTATGTATACACCCATTACACCCTCACAATGATCCACCTTATACCTTGTATGTATACACCCATTACACCCTCACAATGGTCCACCTTATACCTTGTATGTATACACCCATTACACCCTCACAATGGTCCACTTTATACCTTGTTTGTATACAGCCATTACACCCTCACAATGGTCAACCTCATGCCTTGTATGTATACACTAGTGCTCTGCATGGGCCTATAATTTGAGCCCAAACCCGACCCCACCAGCACCACCAACTACTTCAAATGGACGAATATCTACATATTGTTTTATTAAATAACATGAAAAAAAATAATATATGAACATTGTATAATGTTTGGTAGTCAGCGATTTAGTGTCCATATTGTGCTGGATGAGTTCTAGAAATCTAGCACCACCAACTGCTTCAAACGGACGAATATCCTAAAGAAAAATAATCAACTTTTTATTGTCATTACTGTTAAGTATTATAAAATATTTTTATATATGGCTTTAATTTATTGGCTTATGGTTAGGGTAGGAGATTTATTTATCTAACCCTAAGTTAACCGTAATGTAAATCATAACCCTAATTTAAGTTGTTAATTGAATTAGCTCAACTAAGCTAACTTAATATAATGAATTAATGTTACCAGTAAGGGCAGTTAATTTGGTATTAATTGATATTTCAATTAAATGTCACCCACTGGCACTGACACCCAGTGGCATTTCCAGCAGGCCTGCAGTCACTAGCCTGAGATAGATCAGGTTCAGACGTGTGAATTAGTACAAGTGTGAATGAATCAATACTGGGGAAAATGTACACACTAAGCAGTAGATTAACACAATTGAAAAATACCCACTACCAACTAGGGTGGGTAGTGGCCAGTGGGCAGGTCATTCAAACATGCAAAATTTGGAGGGAAGACCTAGACAATAGAATGTCCACTGGTTAATCATGGCTTGGTTGCCTCTGCAAATATGTCTAAAGTAAACATTTGGGGCTGGCTGTTTCCAGCCAAGTGAACTTAAGTGGCCTGGTATGGGGCCATTAGATCTATGCAAAAGGCTACATTCATGCAAAAAATATACACCTGTAACATCTGTATTCTGTATGTACTGTGTAATGTGTGTACTGTGTATGCAATACTATGCATTGCTATTATATGAAATGTCTCTATTAAAATAATGCACATTATTAAAATTATACCATTGGAAGTCCCATTGTTGAAAAGAGGTTAAACTACATTCCAGTACAATATATAAAGCACTGGTGTCATTCATAATTCCATGCAAGGTCTCGATTTGCAACTATGTAATGCTAAAGAAATAATTTTAAACATTCATTAACAAGAAATACATTTTATAATCTGTTTTAATTAATATAAAAATTACTAATCTGGGGTTTGTATTAATATTGTTATTAGGCCCAGGCCCGGCCTGGCCAGCTTACACTAGGCCCAGGCCAGGCCCAAGCCCAATGTGTTTAATATTTTTTCAACCCAGGCCTAGCCCGGCCAGCAAAATTTAGTAGAGGCCTGGCCCGTGGGCACCGGGCCAGGCATGGGCCCAAATTAAGCCAGGCCTGTGCAGGGCACTAGTATACACCCATTACAGTGATCAACCCCATGCCATGTATGTATACACACATTACACCATCACAATGGCCAACCTCATGCCTTGTATGTATACACACATTACACCCTCACAATGGTCAATCAACCTCATGCCTTATATGTATACACACATTACATTCTCACGCCTTGTATGTATACACACATTACACCCTCACAATGATCAACCTCATGCCTGGTATGTATACACACATTGTACCCTCACAATGGTCAGCCTCATACACACATACCTTCACAGTGCTCAACCTCTTACCATGTATGTATACACACATTACACCCTCACAGTGCTCAACCTCTTACCTTGTATGTGTATACACACATTACACCCTCACAGTGTTCAACCGCTTACCTTGTATGTATACACACATTACACCACTTTATAAACAAAATAAAGTTATAACAATATGGGGAAATTTTTTTTTATTAGTAATTATCCGAGTTGCATGGGACAAAAAGGCAGCCACTGGAAGAGCTTATGACTACTTGCACTACCCGGTCAAGTTTTGGTAGGGCAATGACAATTACAACTTGTGACTCCTTGCACTACCTGGTCTAGTTTTGGTAGGGCAATGACAATTACCACTTGTGACTCCTTGCACTACCCGGTCAAGTTTTGGTAGGGCAATGACAATTACAACTTGTGACTCCTTGCACTACCCAGTCAAGTTTTGGTAGGGCAATGACAATTACCACTTGTGACTCCTTGCGCTACCCGGTCAAGTTTTGGTAGGGCAATGACAATTACAACTTGTGACTCCTTGCGCTACCCGGTCAAGTTTTGGTAGGGCAATGACAATTACCACTTGTGACTCCTTGCACTACCCGGTCAAGTTTTGGTAGGGCAATGACAATTACAACTTGTGACTCCTTGCACTACCCGGTCAAGTTTTGGTAGGGCAATGACAATTACCACTTGTGACTCCTTGCACTACCCGGTCAAGTTTTGGTAGGGCAATGACAATTACCACTTGTGACTCCTTGCACTACCCGGTCAAGTTTTGGTAGGGCAATGACAATTACCACTTGTGACTCCTTGCACTACCCGGTCAAGTTTTGGTAGGGCAATGACAGTTACAACTTGCGACTCCTTGCACTACCCGGTCAAGTTTTGGTAGGGCAATGGCAATTACCACTTGCGACTCCTTGCACTACCCGGTCAAGTTTTGGTAGGGCAATGACAATTACCACTTGCGACTCCTTGCACTACCCGGTCAAGTTTTGGTAGGGCAATGACAATTACCACTTGTGACTGCTTGCACTACCCGGTCAAGTTTTGGTAGGGCAATGACAATTACCACTTGTGACTCCTTGCACTACCCGGTCAAGTTTTGGTAGGGCAATGACAATTACAACTTGTGACTCCTTGCACTACCCGGTCAAGTTTTGGTAGGGCAATGACAATTACAACTTGTGACTCCTTGCACTACCCGATCAAGTTTTGGTAGGGCAATGACAATTACCACTTGTGACTCCTTGCACTACCCGGTCAAGTTTTGGTAGGGCAATGACAATTACCACTTGTGACTCCTTGCACTACCCGGTCAAGTTTTGGTAGGGCAATGACAATTACAACTTGTGACTCCTTGCACTACCCGGTCAAGTTTTGGTAGGGCAATGACAATTACCACTTGTGACTCCTTGCACTACCCGGTCAAGTTTTGGTAGGGCAGTGACAATTACAACTTGTGACTCCTTGCACTACCCGGTCAAGTTTTGGTAGGGCAGTGACAATTACCACTTGTGACTCCTTGCACTACCCGGTAAGTTTTGGTAGGGCAGTGACAATTACAACTTGTGACTCCTTGCACTACCCGGTCAAGTTTTGGTAGGGCAATGACAATTAGAACTTGTGACTCCTTGCACTACCAGGTCAAGTTTTGGTAGGGCAATGACAATTACAACTTGTGACTCCTTGCACTACCCGGTCAAGTTTTGGTAGGGCAATGACAATTACCACTTGTGACTCCTTGCATTACCCAGTCAAGTTTTGGTAGGGCAATGACAATTATAACTTGTGACTCCTTGCACTACCTGTTCAAGTTTTGGTAGGGCAATGACAATTACCACTTGTGACTCCTTGCACTACCCGGTCAAGTTTTGGTAGGGCAATGACAATTACAACTTGTGACTTCTTGCACTACCCGGTCAAGTTTTGGTAGGGCAATGACAATTACAACTTGTGGCTCCTTGCACTACCCGGTCAAGTTTTGGTAGGGCAATGACAATTACAACTTGTGGCTCCTTGCACTACCTGGTCAAGTTTTGGTAGGGCAATG
Organism: Lamellibrachia satsuma; assembly: GCA_033239005.1. Taxonomy (NCBI): domain Eukaryota; kingdom Metazoa; phylum Annelida; class Polychaeta; order Sabellida; family Siboglinidae; genus Lamellibrachia; species Lamellibrachia satsuma. Next base: position 3,043,592 of record BSQZ01000063.1, on the reverse strand, counting down.
ACAATTACAACTTGTGGCTCCTTGCACTACCCAGTCAAGTTTTGGTAGGGCAATGACAATTATAACTTGTGGCTCCTTGCACTACGCAGTCAAGTTTTGGTAGGGCAATGACAATTACAACTTCACGCTCTAAAAATCACGTACAACTGCTGGTTTCACGAAGTGTTCCATGGACGTTTGACGTTGATCACATAACAATGGCAGAAACACACATAGCAGTACTAGCAAATGTATGTAACTATTGTTCTGAGTTATGTCAGTTACGTCAAACGTGTACATTGGATCCTTCAACGTTATACCCCACCCCCAGGGGAATTTCTAATATTTTTTAAGGTACGAACCACCACCATGGACCCCCAGGCACCTAAAAAAATGTCAGGCCCATCATACAAAACTGACGGGGATACAAGGGAACAGACAGACAGACAGACAGAGTCACAGACTACATTATATGTTTAGAAGTTGGTGGTATATGGGAACCCATAAGTTAGTTTCTACCATCTTTCTAAAATATTGGAATAACATTCACATATTTTGAGTTTTTTTTTAATATTCCGGTGTCATCAAATCCGAAGCTATTTTTTCAGGTGATCATGCACACACAGCTTTTAGTTACTTGTTACAAGACTGAACTTTTTTGAAAGCAGCTGATTTACTGGAATATGTATTAGTAGTGTACTGTTTTCATCACTGAACACAGTCATTCCTGGTACACTGTAGTTATTCTTTCATAGCAGTTCATTTCCAGATTTGTTTGTTGCAGTGCCACTGACAGCGCTTGTAATAGCAAGAGATGTTTGCCTGATAACTGGTGCTTTCTATGTGCGATACATCTCTATTGTGCCTCCAGTAAGTACACAGGTGACACTGTAAAGGTACAAATGCTTCAACGGCAGTTCTTCTTGAGGTATCTGAAATAAAATGCTTACATCTACCAGCCAGAATAAGGAGCATGGACAACTTTAGAGGGCCATTGTGCCAAGGCCCTTCTTTGGCATAAATATTTACTTCTTCTGGAAGAGAGAGGAAGTAAAAGACACAAAGTAGCATTACTAAAACGACAATGTTGATTGGATATAAGAAAGTAGTTGTCACAGAGGATGGAACTGCTGTAGTGTGAATGTATTATCTGTCAGAGGGGTACTGGCAGGCCACATACTGTGGAAATACAAGAAGCAAATGTTTTCCATATCCACATGCTATATGGAACTATTTGCTTTTGATGGCAATCTTGTTAAACCAATTGTACTTTTGTTATAAGCACATAACTTGATGACGGTAGCATAACTACGTCATGACAGTTGTAAGCAATATCACCCTGGTCACACTGGATACAAACGAAATACAACAAATATTTCTCTTATGCTTTGTATGTATTATTATAATTTTAAAGCAGTCAGATATAAATAAAAAAATCACTGTGGTAAATGGTGACCTGTTCCTTAACATTTACACATGTGATCGAATGTGTTGTTTCATTTATAGAGGCGGTAAGCATAAAACCACAAGGAGAAACTTGGGTCACATTGACTTTGTTGTAGAAAACGCTGAAGAGGTACTTCGATGTTCAGATAGCCACCGCTCAGCTGCAGCCTACTATCATCAGCAAAGTGAGATCATTTGTTTAATATTTTTAAAAGAAAAGTTATTTGATTTGGCATATTTTATTTGATGTGCATAGTTCTTTAAGTTCTCTGGTTCAGCCATTTCTTAATGGCTCAGCATTGCTAAACATTCCCAGGACCAATAACTAATTTCTGCTATAGCCTCTTATTTAACTGAATCAGGATAAATTTCACTGAGTCAGTCATTATTTTTTGCAAAACGTTGTTAAATTTTTCAGGATTAATCATTTGTTTCTGGCAGTTATTTGTTCCTATGAATTCTAGACAACCACACTGACCCTTCCACATCACCCATGAATCCATATAATATTGTTTTATTAATTTATTACACTTATTATATTTATAGTAATGGATGACACAGGAAGACAGTTTGTGAGCTATTCTGTTTTATTGTATTGATATAAACAATATTCAGAAGAGATGAAACTTGTGAAGCGTGCTGTCATCTCAAGTGTAAGGATACAAATGATATCATAGTAACATAATACCTATTGATTGGAATATAATGTGCTATTGGGTTATAGTGATTACTGATATTTCTAACATGATTGTTTTCTTGTTTCTTTTCTAGCTGTATATATTTTGTCTAATAATTGTATGAAGCTGGCACTAGTGTGAAAGTTACTGTCATCTTTTGTGTGTTTCAGTTAAACACGGCTGTTCAGTTGTCACTAGTTACGTTCAGCCTGTGTGCGCCCGTCTTCTCGTTTATTGACCACCCAGCTATGCATGCCCTCTGGTGGGTAGTTTTCTTGATTTCATAAATGAAGCGTGTCCAACATACTGTTCCATTATAAATGAAACAATGTTTATCTGTGGTGGAGCGACAAGGGATGTGTGGACAGGAGTGGGTAGAATGTGTACTAGACATACATGTCAAGTTAAAAATCAATTATAATGATTACAGGACAGGAATAAGATTACAGTTTAATAATCACAGTTTAATAATCAAACTTGAGTATACATAGCCGAAAATAATAATAGTACATGTAACATTAGAATGTTTATATTTGTAGCATCTTATTAATTTTATTTATTACTGCATTCATTGTTTAGCATAACATAATACCTTTTTGATAGAACTGAATGATGATAATTCTAATGTGCTGTGGTGTATTTCCCCACACAGGTTCCTCACAGCGGGCACAACCATAGCCTCAGGAGTTGGTTACATCTTTGCAAAAGATACTTTCAAGATCCTACAGCAGACAAAAAAGACTGGCTTGTAGTGTAGCTGTCTGCCACTAAGAGCACTTTGATGCAACTGCTATAAGATATTGCACTGTCAGAGTGGAACACTGTATGGGTTTATTTGTAGACACCTTATCTTGCTAGCTGTCCATTTTATATAATGTTTCCTTCAACGGAACTATTATAGTATTAACAATTAATAAATTGTTCAGTTCTTCTGTAGCTCTGGAAGTGCACATATAATCATGAATGTCCAAAAATGTAATGTTCCAGGATTTACAATTTTAAATACAATAAATTTAACAGTATGAAACTGCTTTCTATTTTATTCACAGGACTATGGAATAGTTGATGTTGGTAGGTCAGCATTTTTAAAAATAAAAATGGAAATGCATATGCCTTATGGCAAGCCAGAAGATATTTTACTGAGACAAAAAGTTGGCAAGTTGGAGAAATGGAGAAAATGATCTGTTCCTCCACCAGATGACATTCATAAAACTTTATGTAGTTGACATTGCTGAGGGTCAAAGTTCACAAGAGCAAACATTCTGCTGTACATATCAAATGTATGGATAATGTGATTAGCAAGAAATTCAGAGAGGTACATTACAAAAATTACATATTTACAGGGCTAAGCCTCTAGGTATCGTATGTCAATCCCTACTAGACTAGCATTTGCTGAAACAAATCACAAAGTTTGTTATAGGGAACGTCAGTGTCGTGACCTAGTTTTAGCACTGGAGTCCACTGGCGACCTCAGCTGTTTTGATGCCTGTGTAAAGACTAGGATTATATTTTGTTTTTGGGTGTACTCACATAACTGACACCAAACTGTGTAAATTTTTCTGGTTTCAGACCGATGAAAAGATGTTAAAGGTGTGTGAGAAGCTTTATGTATAATACTGTTCACGGTAACCATTTGAGAGTTATTTACAACTGGATACCATGTATTATCAACCGTGCACTGCCAGCATAGCAAAATCTATATGCATAGCAAATCTGTTTACTTTAGGGGCATGAGCTTTGTGGGCTTATGTGCATTTAGACACCTTGTTAGGCATAAATATTTTCAGATTTTTCGAATGATTCCACATATCTAAATGAGCAGTTTTAGCGATAATCCGTAGTGTTTTTAATATCTGAAGTGAGATCGATAATTGGGAAAGTACAGTTGGGTTGGTGTGTGGTGTGTGTGTGTAGTCTGTGTGTGGAGTGTGGTGTGTGTGCAGTGTGTGTGTGTGTGTGTCAGCATATATGTATGTATATATATATAAATATTTATATATATAGGCTAGAAATAACTTAAAAATTCTCGGGACCCAGCCGAGTTCCCAGGCTGAACAAAATCTGGTAGCCTGCAGAACAACATAGAACATTTCCCATTTTTTCATTCTCAAGTGGTACACATTTTTCGTTTCACAGTACACATTTTGGACCAGTGAATTGTGCCTCTAAGTTAACAATTTGAGGGCATTCTGATGCAAACTGAATGTGACAATCGAATTAGAACGTGAAAATGAGAATTCACACATGCAGTGCTAAGATATTACTTCACGCAACTGTAATTTGCCATTCTGACAGATGTAGTTGAAAAGCAAACATGGAAGAACTTGTGAAAGGTTCCCACAGTGTTGATCCATTCCTAAATAACGTACCCATATTGTACAGTTTTCAAAGGGTTTTCATGGATTCAGCACTGAATGTCATCTGATCAAAATTACGGATGTGACAGACAAGAACTTCTTCCATCACATCTGTTGTCTCTTCTCTTGACCTAGTGTTCTTGTGATGTTCATTCAGTGCATTGCAGTGACTGGAGACATGCACCCTACGACTGACTAGTTAGGATGGACTCATCACATGGCTGTGAGACATACCCTTAACTACAGGCACAAAGAGCGTAACCTGCTGGTTGAGTTACAACTGGTTGAGTTGAGTCTACACAGGAGCAAGTGTCACCACGTGATCATGAACACAGGACAGAACTTGTCTTTAGAAGTGATAATCTGCACAACATCTGAATGATCTTTATTATTTTACTGATATTTCATTAATCTGATCTGTGTTCTGAGACGTCTGTCCTGGCAGAGGTAGGGCCTGGTTTACCAGGGCGCATAAAGTGTTGTGGTTAAAGCCGAAAGGAAGCCACAATGCCGACCACTCTTTTTTCGACCAGGAAAAATTTAAACATCGGCACATGCGAACAGTGTACGAGGCGGGGAAAACTGCCCAAGTGGCAGCAGAAATGTGAAGATTCAACCTCGCTCTACTCGGGCTCTGCGAAACCCGATGGACCCAGTCAGGACGACTACGACTAACAACAGGAGAGATTATACTATACTCTGGACACGAGGAAGATGATGCCCCTCACTCATAGGGGATTGCCCTCTTATTGGGGAAGGAGGCACAGAGACACTTATTGACTGGGAAGCCAGAGGACTGACATGCATAACAGCATCCTTTAGAACAAAGAGCAAAAGGATTAAAACGGACATAGTGCAGTGCTACGCCCCAACCAACGACAAGACTGATGAAACCAAAGATGAATTCTACAACCAACTCCTTGATATCATGAGTAATTTAGGGGATAAAAACATCAACCTGATTATGGGGGATTTCAATGCAAAGATTGGATTGGACAATCAAGAATATGAAAAGGTGATGGGGTGCATGGGTTGGGTATGATGAATGACAATGGGAGAGGTTTGTGAATGTCTGTGCAATAAACAACATTGTGATTGGGGGAAGCGTGTTCACACACAAAAGGCGACATGGCTATCTCCTGACCAGGTCACTGAAAATTAGATAGACCACATCGGCATAAAAATTTTTTCAGAAGGTCGCTATGCGTGTGAAGAGAGGTGCTTACGTTGCTTCTGATCACCAACTTGTAACAGCCAGGCTAAAACTCAAGCTAAGAAGAAATGGAGTAGAACATGACAGACGAAAGGTAAGATATAATGTGGATTTCCTGAAGGATCCAAAAACAGCAGAAGAATATAAAGTCGCATTAACATATAGATTCAAAGTCCTGCAAGATGATGAAGATAAGGGAGTAGACATCAACAGTCAATGGAGTCACATCAAGGATGCAGTAAACTAAACGGCACATGCAAAGAGATAATTGGCAGAAGGAAACCCCAACAGAAAAACTGGATTTCAGTAGAAACAATTAGGAAAATGCAGAACAGAAGAGACCAGGAGGGATTCAACAGTGGCAAAGGTAATAGCTTAGAAAGAGCACACAGCAGCAAATAGAGAGGTGAAGAAAAGTGTCAAAACAGACAGAAGGAACTTCGTGGAAGGACTTGCACAAGAGGCAGAAAAGGCAGCAGCTAGCAGGAACATGAAGCAACTCTACAATACAACAAGGAAGTTAGCTGGAAAGTTTAAGAAATCAGAGCGGCCAATCATAGACAAACATGGGAGCGTCCTGAAGGGGGCAGACAAACAGCTTAACAGATCGATTACGAACTGCTTAACCCCTTTTGTTTTGGTGCGCTGCCGAGCTTGGCCTTGGGTCTACCGAGGATTTTAGTGCAATGGAAGTATTTTATATATTATATATTTATAATTAATTATCCATTAATGAAATGTTGGGGGTGACAAATTAAAGAAATTTCATATGTTGATGTAAACGTTTCACTAATCTTTATCTTGTCACTTTTATTAATTAAAGACAAACCTAGAATGTAAGTATTTTTTTAAAGCAAAACGTTGTTTAAAAATAATTTATGTTTACACATTGACAGTACTAAGTATGTACATTTATTCCTCGTTACTCGGGGTATCTATAGTATTATAAAGAAAAAAATCACAGTATCCCATTTCATTTGAAAATTATTAAAATTAATTTGCATCAATGTTAGGCTTATCGTTTGCATTTCTACTATGGGCGCATTCGCGTTATTTCAAACAGTTTTACAGTATGAATGAACTGTCTCGCATATTAACCCCTGACTATTAGAATGTAGTGTAGCTACCGCAATGCGACCGTAGCTGGGAACACGCAGCTGAGACGCGCCGATGTAAACAAACGTGCGTTTGTTTACAAGATTTAACAGGATTTGCCATCCAAGCCAAAGACCCTGGTGCGTGGTGGTAAGTAGACAAGGTCAAGGAAGCCATGACATTGGCTTATCGAGAGTCCAAATGTTTTGGACCGTTTGTCCCCGTTACCCCGTTTATTCGCGCCACCAGTTCCTCCCAGCCGCTGACAGCAACACCCAGCGGGACGCAGGATATCGGCGGCACGCAGGATATCTCCGGAGTCAACTACTAGGCAAGTTGCACGTTAACAGAATTATAATATATAAGGTAATCGTTTGAGCGTTGGTAACAACTGGATATCGAGGCATGTATTATCGCTCGCGCACTGATGGCATAGCACACGTCTAGTTTTCGAGGCTAGCATTCTAGCGATAATCCGTAGTATTTTTTTTAATATCTGAAAAGACTGAATACTGAACCTGTGAAGCTTGTCCGATATTTAAATAATTGTTTCAGGCATAATTGGTCCTTCTGTCCTGATCAGCAAATATTGTCATTGTGTTTAGTATCATTGTTATATATTTATAAATTATTATAATTGTATAAACTTAGAAAGTATTTTACTGTATAATTATTTATAATAATATTAAAACTTATGCTGAAACATTTCATTTGTATTACACGAATTACGAAGCTTCTGCTGTGACTGACTCTTGTGGGTTATCGTTATAGATGGAGACCATCTTACAGTCCACACACCACGGGCACGGTATATCACAGTATATAAAAGACAGTGATTAAAAAATAATTAAATATATTGTTTCAAAAGGTAATAACAATAAAATTATATAATTATATGTTATTCCCATTGATTGGGTACACAATAAATTGTAATACCTATGGCTATGCCTATGGCTATGGCTATGGCTTCCACATTGTTAAATAAAAAATATCCAAGTGACAGTAGGCCTACTGTAATACAAATGCTGATTACTTGTTGAATAAATGTGCTTAAAGATTGCCAGAGTTTGAGTACATGTTGAAGGAGCAAATGAATGGTTACAAATCTTGCACTACTTGTCCTTGTTATATGTTGTTGCCTAATCAATGTCCTGCCACCTATTCTTAAAGAAATAGCAGACTGTTATACTATGCAATCAAAATGCATTTGTAAAGTATTTTCCAGATATACAAATCAAAATACATGTAAATGGCTCACCATACAGAATAACATCTTAAATATTTCCAGAATGTCAAGTAACGATACTTTCTCTAGATACAATTTCTTCCTGCTGTATGACCATAAATGCTTTATGTTAGAGAAGCTACATTTTATTATATAATAATTGACAACATTGATATACTACAGGTCTGTCAATGATACTATGTCTTACATGATACTTGATATTTAATATTTATAATATTAAGATGTTTCACCCTGTGTGAATGTATCTTATTAATGATCTTTCATACACACATAAATGTCATATTACAAAAAGGTCCTGTATACAAGGTGCATGTCTTCAGTATATGCTCACATGGCATGTATAATTTAAGACACTCGAATGTCGATGCAACAAGGTCATGTGCATTATCAAGATCAATATGAAACAAGTCAGTCTTGTTGAGATGCTTCTGTTGGAAAATATGCCTTTTCTGAGTCTACCAAAGGCTGCTGATGCTAAGGCTACTAACAGAACTTGCATTTGGAGAAGTTGATTTTCATACCCTGTTTCCTACAAACAGCTTGAAGTTCTTCAGTTGAGAGTTGTAGCTTCTCTAACATAAACATAATGGTTGTATCATCTGCATATCTGATGTCAAAGCTGAGGTCTGTATCTAGCTTGAACTCCTAATTTGCATAAGCTCTTCGGGTCTGCCATGATGAACTCCAGGAACAAACTGAACAAGATAGGTGATAAAAAACAACCCTGTCTCACTCCTATTTCCACTCTGAACCATTCTGTCAGTTGACCATTGATGATGACTGCACATTCTCAACATTATCATACATTGCTTCAATCAGTGATGTAATCTTGGGATCCACCCCAATAGACCTCAACATCTTCCACAATGCTCCTCTCCAGGTACAGTATTATCAGATGCTGTCTTGAAATCCGCAAAATCGAAATGCAGCGGAACCTCTTGCTCGTTGGCCTTTTCCACAATCTGACGCACAACGAAGATAGCATCTACTACTGAAATAAAATAGAGCTAATATAAATAGCATTAAGTTAATGTTTTATCACCATAAAGTATTCAAATAAATAACGCTGTAACAGTATGACTCATCCTATGTGATATCCTATCAGCTAAAACCTAGTACAGCAACTATCAACACGTTTTCTTAGTTTTATTTTATTAAGGTTTACCTAGTTAAGTGATGACTGCACTGCTATTTGGCAGATTATGTTTTAGGCATGTTTTAATGTAGGTATATAAATGTTTCCATTAATGCTTATCATGTTATTAAATATATTCGATTAACAATTTACAGTTACTTTGTACAAGGTGCCCCTTGTTGACATATAAAGTTGAACAGTGCCAATGGACTGCTGTTTCAACAATAACATTCCGGATCAAAGATAAAATTTAAAATGTGTCTGCTGTCAAAAGCCACCTGGCTCCTTTTTGCAATGTAGCTTAGTTTGATATGTAATTGATATAGAACTGAAGCGATAATGCCATAGTGCAATCAATAAAGCTATGATAAACTAGTTGTAAACAATAAGGTAACTAGGTGTGCGATAAGGTGCGGCGTCCAAGAGGTCGCCACTAGCATGGAACCTCATGATCTATCATGACCCACTAATGTTCTCTATTAAAAATTTTGAATGGTTTTAAATGCTAGACTATGGTTTTGGGACATGAGGATTCGATTAAGATAACATTTAATAAATGTGATCAGATGTATTTTTGCCTGATTTGCATATATGCAAAATAGTGGCCATTTTGAATGAAAATTTAAATAGCACAATTAGCAGTGAACTATAAATCTGCATTTATGAACAATCTTTTATTGTGATGTCGATTGTAGAATACTATGTTTTAGACAACATCAATTGTAATCTGACATTGATCTTCATTCATAAAAAGTAAGTTGCATATTAAAATGGCTGCCACAAAAATCTGACACATCTTACCATTGGCATATATCTCAACTTTAATTAAAGGTCAGTACTTTATTCTGGCACTATATGATATAAAAGATGACATGGTATGCATCGTGCCTTGTTTTGGAACTGAAAGATGGGGTCATTCCTTTTTCTTGAACAGTGAACTATGAAAGATGATGGTCACAGTTTTGTCTTAGGATGTTCTGCCGATGGATGCTGGCATTTTGAGTGTAACATGAGGAAATGTCAAGAGACGATGCAATGAATGTTGTTGATGAGATTCTGCAGGCTCTGTCCGAGCTCATAGGAGGAATAGAGAACATCTTGACAACTGCCAAGGAACACATCAGTGGTGAGCCTCATATTCACATGTTTAGTAAGTGTTCATTATATGTAATTTAATTTTGAACTCAATGCAACAAGAAAAGTTTGAGATTTACAATGTTAGTAGGTACTAGGTTTGACTGCTGTCACAGTGCTGCAGCTAGGTTAAAAAGAGAGAGGGAGGGAGGGAGGAGGGAGGAGAGAGGGAGGGAGGAGAGAGGGAGGGAGGAGAGATAGAGAAAACAACAGAGAAAAACTGTTTTTAAATGGGTGCTCTCTGGTGTACCCTAAGAAAATAACAATCGTTTGGATATTTTGCAATAGATTACAATTAAAACCTGCATGTTTTGGTTTCTGGTATATAAAGTATTTAACTATTTTCACATGATTTTTTAACTTCTTTCTAATCAGTGATTCATTTTGATATTTCTTACTTGAGACAAGATGTACTTATGAAGATAATTGCGTTGTTTGTTGCCAGACTCTGTGGAGGTGTTTGTGCATGAGAAGGTGGGTATACTGGCAGGGGCCATAGGACTCTACAGCAAGTGCTACCAGAGGTAAACCAATGTCTTACCTTGTTGATGTGGAGAAACACAAAGACAATAATCTGCACTACTTCCAGTATATAAACAAGAAATCTTAAAAAAGATGAAAACATGCCAGTATAATGATTTTAAATGTTAGTGCAGGTAAACATTTCATCAAACTCAGCAAATATCAGGGGTTTCACCAATGGTTCTTTTTAGCACGTCTCCGAAATCAGTGGCGTATCTGGTATCTTGCAAAGGGGAGGCCAATGGGGGTCCAAGCCTAGTCACCAGGCCTGGGGTGAATTAAAAAATGAATTGGAATTCAATTCAATTCCTGAATTTGAACTGAAAGATTTTCACCAAACAGAATTGAAATTGAAAGAAAATGAGTTGAACCTCATTTTCTTGTACTTGTGTGATCTGGTTTTATTTACATGTGGTCCTCAATCCAACCCTAGGATTGATATGAACTCAAAGTTTTTGTAGCAGCTAAAAATACATTTGTACACCATTTGAAGATCTGAGGTGAGAACATTAATTTTGTCCAAATTTGAATGTGGCAATGTTACCATGTGGTAATTGGCAATTTAAAAAAAAAGAACTTGGAAGTTCTGCTCAAATCAAACTATGGTGCGGTGTGATGAGCTTACTTTGAATTCCTTACAGGTTGCGGCTCCTGCTCTAAGATAACGTGTTGTCTGCCTGCACATATTTGAAACCATGCACTTTGTGTGTGCTAGGAATGTGTGAAGCCATAGCCACCCCAATGGGGCATCCCAACAATTAGTAATTGGCATGCTATTCCTGCATTGTTTCATTGAGCAGGTATTTCTGAAACTATAAAATGATCAGCCTATTGGTCTTTTCATGTTGTTGTTGTCTGTACATTGTTTACAATTACTAGTAGTTGGAAAACATGCAAACAAACCTGATATTTTGTAAGTTTGCAGCAATAGATGTAATAGAAAAGTAGTACACTATTATCCATTACTTTACGATGTATTACTTTTGAAAAAAGTTGCTCTATTACTATTATAGAAAAAAAAACGTATATTGCAGTTACATTATATTACTGGTATCCCATGCATTTGTGTTGGAAAAACTCCCATAGAATTAATCGGAATTGGAATCGAACAGGAAATTGAATTGAAAGATTTGAGCTGGAATCGGAAAAAAATGAATTGAAAAAAATGTATTGAATTGATTAAATTGAATTGAAAGGAATTGGAATTGGAATTTATTAAATGGAATTGACCCCAGCCCTGTTAGTCACCCATGCTACCATGTAGTGGCGCAACCCAAAAAATCAACAATTCAGCCAAAGGTGAGCCACGACCCAGTGGCCCCCCCTAATTACACCACTGGCCAAAATGCTTTACTAATTTTGAAATTTTTCATTTCTTAGAAAAAACCTAATCATGAATGAGAACAAATTCTGTGGTGCCAGTCAACCTAGTTGAAAAAAGTTACATTATTTTGTCAACAATGGTGATGCTGTGTCAGAAATACCTTTTAAACATACTTAACTTGTTAAAAATAATTCACTAAAATTTTATAATTCACCTTTGTAGTTACTTGTTGTAATGCTTTCTTGGGGATATGACTGTGATTTTGATTTTCAGATATGAGAAAGCTAATTAACAACTGATGCTTTACAGTACATATATTTTCAGACTGAATGTCACAACAAAAGATGACTTTGAGAAGCTGATTAGTCAGAATTACAGGTGAGAAACATTTTGTTTATTGGTTGACATAGGAAGAAGTTTGTTGATACAGATATGTGATTTGGTATTCTACCCAACGCAAGAATATAAACAAGGTCTGGAACAATGTGCTACTTAAACATGGTACAGTCATGCCTCGTTATTGCGTGTCCCATTATGCCCCTTATTTAGCGGATTCCGATATAAGGCGGATCTTCTGCAGCCAGGGGGAAATGCCAAATGGACCTGCTTAAACCTACTTAGAATTGCTTTGACAATTCTCAAGAAACATTAGGTGAACAATGTCAGTGAACAAGTGTTAACGTGTTGTATGTTTTGCACTGCTGCCCCAACATCTGCTGCCCCAACATCAATCGCTGTCACTGGATTCACTTCGCCGGTTTGTAAATTGCAATCGAGATTCACAAATACGCCTGGCATAAGAATCGGATAAACAGTTTTAAATGCAATTTAGTAACATCTGGTCGAAAGACTTCGTGATCAATTTAGTATGCAATGCCAATATAACACCAGGGTGAAATGGTATGCTTCCACTGCTTCGTAAACCTAACACGCCTCGCGTACAGTGTGGTCCAAAATTGTGGACCTCAACCACCGCGTTATAACGAGGCTCAACTGTAGTTTGAATTACATGAGTGGTTAATATACAGTAAGTCTCTTTGCTGAAACATTGTCTAAATATATTATTAATTATTGTTGCCATAATTTAGTTGACAATAATTGTGTGAATGTGGTTAATCTCAATGTTGGTATGTACAGGTGTCACTACTGTAGGTCTGGAACTGAAAACTCAACAGAAAACAAAATTTATGTCAATTAAAAACTAGTTATGGTTGTAACAGTGTTGAAATAAAACTTACCAATACTCCATGTTAGTACCTCTGCATTGTCTGGTTTATTTTATTTACTATGTCCAAACCTTCAAGGGTTTATATTGTCACCATACATTGGATTTTGTGTATGTTTATTTAAATATGTTGTCCTACTATTTATTTAGTGCAACATGAGTGGCAGTATATAGTTCTGATTTATTTGCAGGAGGTTGGCCATACAGCATGCATTTGAAGACCTGATGGAAATGGAGGTGTGCATCATTTAGGCCAGTTATAAAACATGAAAGGCCTAGTTGCAACAGTGTACCATGTACCACCTAGTAATTAGCGGTTTCACCTGTCGTCTCTTCTAGATTTGACATTCTTGCCTTTCACATATAGTATATATATATATATATAGTGCTATATTTGTTACTGAATACCTCGCCATCTATTTACTGTCTTTATACATGGCCCTGAGAACTAAACCTACATGGCCCTGAGAACTAAACCTACATGGCCCTGAGAACTAAACCTACATGGCCCTGAGAACTAAACCTACATGGCCCCGAGAACTAAACCCACATGGCCCTGAGAACTAAACCTGCATATAGCTTACATATTGTGGTAAAGTTTTTACAAACATACATATCATACTTATTCTGACAAAATACTTGTAGTAGCATTTGTATTTCCACATCGTTATTTTAGCAGTGCCTGGGTCACTGTTCTTGAGATTGTTGGTTTCACAACTGTTAGATAATTAATGTGTTTTTTAATGGAAACTACAAAATAAAGTATGAATTGGATGATCATAGGTAATGAATTGCATTTGGAAGATCAATAGTACAGTAGCCAGTTTTAGGATAAAAGGTAGCCATTTTTAAGTAAATACTAATCAACTATATTTGGGTGTAAAGTGTAACCAACTGTGTTTTGGTGATAAAGGTAAACAATATCACAGTAAAACAGAATTAATTAACTGTGCTTAGAATATAATATCTAGAGTGAACTATTCTTATAACATAAAAGAGAATGAATTAACTTTGCTTATAATATAACATAGAGTGAGTTAACTTATGCTTATAATATAACATAGAGTGAATTTACTACGCTTATAATATAACATGGAGTGAATTAACTGTATTTAGAGTATAACAGAGTGAACTTGGGGCACCGTAGCATAGTGGTTAGAACATCTGGCTCTCAATCGAGAGAACCCGGGTTCGAATCCTCTTGCTGCCATTTCAAAGCTTTGGCAATTTCATTCATCCCGCATTACCACAGTTCACTCAGCTGTATAAATTAGTACCTGGCCACAGATAGAGGTGAATATCTGAATGAATAGTCTTCGTGCAGTAATTGTAGCATGGCTGAATGCTTCCCAGAGAAGTAGAGATGGCCAACAGGGGTGAACTGTAAAGCACTTTGAGCAGTCCCAAGGACTGGATACTGCATTATGTAAGAACGTACCTTTACCTTTTACTGTGTTGTTAAAGTAGACAGCAGACAGTAAAGTAACTACCATTGGTCAATAGGCACAAACCATTGATGTGCTCACAACAACATGTTTTACAGAGAGAGTGGCAGCAGTTTCTCAAGGTTGTGGACCGTTCATTCACAGCCAGCATAACAGAAACAGTGCTGCATGTTGGAGACGATGGACCTATTGACACGCCACTAGTTGACATCAGAAGTGACACACCAGTGACGCTGCGGCATTACAGTGGTGCTGGTCCACTCCTAGTGGTGCTCATGCGCCACTTTGCATGACTTCCATGACGTGACCACATTAGTGAGCTTCAGCAAAATCAGGTAGGTTAGGAGTGAGACCAGGACATCCGTATCACAGTAACTCCCATTGGGCTGACTGCATACATGGTGTGTATCTTAATTCATGAATAATTCATGGAGTGATGCAAGATACTGGAGCATCATTCCATCACTTGAGTTTGTATGGTCCACTTCAGTCGGTTGACAAGTGCTTTATCTGACAATGTAACCAAGAGCCACAGCCCACAGTTCAGAAACATAAACGTGCATGCGTGTGTGCATGGTTTACCCTTGTTTCATCTATTACTAATGCCTGTATTATTACAAATAAAATATTTAGCATCATCAGCTTCAGCAACTATTTGTCACACTCTTGTGGCAGCCTGCTTCAGCAGGACCCTGGTAGCTTATATTGTGACAATTTGTTGTTGGAGACATGAGTCATGACTGTTGACTACTTGACCTGTCTTGTGTCTACAGGAGACAATCTAAGTCCTGTCTGGTGTTTGCAGGAGACACTCAAGCCCTGTCTTGTGTTAGCAGGAGACAACCTAAGACCTATCTTGTGTTTGCAGGAGACAATCTAAGACCTGTCTTGTGTTTGCAACAGACAAACAGATCTGTCTGGTGTTTGTAGGAAACACTCTAAAACCTGTCATGTGTTCACAGGAGAGAATTTAATACCTATTTGATGTTTGTAGGAGAGAATTGCTGAGTTTGGTGGCCATGTGCTTGTGGTCAGCTTTGGGATGCCAGAGGGCGCCAGGAGGTGGCTCGCTGACACGCAGTGTGTCTTTGACATGGCCGTTGACGCAGACAGACAGGTCAGTGGTCATTCATAGGAACGGTGCAGCACATGGACAGTTGTACCAAAAAGGATTGCATTGCCATAATCAATTCTGGAGGTCACAAGTGCATGTACATCACATTTACACATACTGATCGTCACTGACTCTCGTATGCGAGCAATTCTAGAGAGATGGTAGTTCGCACTATGACATGCATTCGCCACTTGCAACGCCATTGGCAGATCAGTGTCAATGACAACACCAAGATCACGGACAATGATCGATGTCCCAACAGTGTATTATTTTTAACTTCCTAATATAATAATATGTATAAAATGCTTCTATTGCACTAAAATCCTCGGGAGACCCAAGCTTGGCAGTGCACCAAAACAAAAGGGATTAAGCAGTTCATAATCGATAAGCAGTCCAGTTGTAATAAGGTTGGATTGGTACACAGGGGAGCAATGGAAGATAAGCAAGCTTAAACAGATGTGTTGACTTTACTGCCAAATGTTGTTATATTTCCTACAGACTTAACACTAACAGGGAGTGAGTTCCACAGAGTCAGTGCAGCAACTGAAAAAGTTCTAGTTCCAGCATTTGCCTTAAAACTGGGAACAAAAAGTAGATTAGAATTAGGTGATCGAAGCTGTCTGGGCTGTCTTGCAGGAGTGAGCAGTGAATGTAAATATGCTGGTTGCTTGGATGAATTGATAGGTAATTCTACAGATCTTAAAAATAATGCAATCTCGGATAGGGAGCCAATGCAATGATTTAAGAAGTGGTGCTGAGTGAGAGAAATGAGGAGACCGGGTAACTACCCTGGCCAAGCAATTTTACATCCGTTAAATGAAATGGGTAGTGCCAGGGTTGAAAAAATCATGATTTTTATTTTAAAAAATCTGATTTAAAAAAATTTAAATCGGATTTATTTGAATTTTTTTATTTTTTTTTAAATCTGGTATATAGATATTTATATAGATGTTTAAATTTGTAAACTCTTTCAAACATGTTATATTCAAATCGATTTGGTTTCTTGTCTTAACAGAGGGTACATGATTTTTGCTTATATAAAGACATTAGACAATGTCCACAAGGCCTCACCCCCTGTAGTTGCATAATCTGTCTTGGAAAGGAAAGCATGCTGTGTGTCTGAGGCTGTAGCAGTGGTATTTATTGTTTGCCTATAGGGTGGATTAGCACCTGTCCAGGGCTCTGTGTACTTTAATGGTCTCTAACCAGAATACAAAGTGGTACAGTATTAAACAACTGAGTCAACATACTGAATTGGTAACAACTGGCACAAGCTATAAGTGGACTTTAACTCAGGACTTCTGTGTTGAAAAGATTCTTCCTCTGGAAGACAAGTTTGTGTGGCTTCACTGCATTCAGAAAGGGAATAGCTCAAACATACACAATGTCATAAAATATTTGACTATCTGGCTGTCTGGTGACAATACAGCTACACAAGTGTGCGCACTTTGTGTTTTATATTAAAAACATACAAAACTTTGTTGATCTCGATGCTTGTAAACAATTATTTGTGTTAAATTCATATAAATCAGCGATTAAAGAAACCAGAAGTTAAAAAAAATCATAAATCAATGATTTTTTTTTTGAGCGATTTAAATCATGATTTAAATCAAATGATTTAAATCAAACAACCCTGGGTAGTGCTGCTGAAAAGCAATTAGCTGTCTTCACTCTTTGGTATCTGTCAGTTAAGTAAGATGAAAACCAGCTCAAGGCTGTGCCAGATATGCCTTACCATATTGACAAGCATCTAATGAGTATGTTATGGTCAATAGTATCAAAAGCAGCAGACAACCAAGGTAAGCACTTTTACTTTACCTTTGTCTATATTTAGAGTAACATTATTGTGTGCTTTTACAAGCAGTCTCTGTAGAATGAAACTGTTTGTAAGCTGATTGTAATACATTAGACATACAATTTGACTCAATGTGAGACCTTAGACGGCTAGCTACAACTTTTTCCAGTACACTGCAAATGAAGCTTAAAATAGAAATAGGTCTATAACTATTTAGGTTATCTTAAAGCAAAGTTAAGAAGTGGGTTGACTTGCGCTTGTTTGAAATTGTCAGGAAACAAGCCCGAGCACAGTGATGCATTTACAATATTTGTTATTGCGTAAAGTAATGTATCAAAACATGCTTTCAGCAATGTAGCTGTTGTTAATGGATCAAGATCACAGGACTTATTTGCGGAGGAAATGATTATTTTCTTTGCTTCATCAATATAATAATTGAAGTTGCAAATGGTGTAGCTGCAGAAGAGGATATAAGAAACTGAGCATAATTATATTATGCTTTTAACATGTTATGTCAAAATCAACAGGATACAATAACACGATCATAATAATTATATTGCTTCTAAAAGTTATTAATGTATAGTTTGTTGTGATAGGTAGCATGCATGAAGTAACTTAAATGGCTAAAAGTGAATTTTATCAGAAATATTAACAGTAAAATGATTTTACATAGAACTTAGGAATGAAATGTTAACATTCCTGTAATATGTCATATTGTGCGTTATACAACAGCTAGTCATGCTGATATCCACTCGATGTTCACAAACATGTTTAAAATAGGATTCTCAGAACGAGGTAGCCGTGCATTAACTGGATGGATATATCATGGTAATAAGACTACCTGCTTGCCTAGAGCATTTTACCGTGATATATCAACTCCGATAACACATGGCTGCCTCGTTCTGAGAATCCAGCTGACATTTGAATCATTTAGAGTATGTGCGTTGGCAGAGACACGCGATTGTTTGAACGCTTTGCATGTTTTCTGTGATTGTTCTGATTTACGTAATCTGCGTCAAATGTCTGCATCAGTTCCTTTGTATGGTACAAATGCTTCATGAAACCGGCCCAGCATCATATTTACAAATGTAGGAAGTGAAAAAGTATGTTCAGATGTTAATTTGGCATTATATAATGGGAATAACATATGGTTTGTTGATATCACTTTAGTGTCACCAGCCATATAACGTCATATAATGTTATCTGGCTGGTAACGCTCAGTGACTTGTGACATCAACAAACAGTGCATTATTCCCTAAGTACATTTAGCAACACTTCAATAGTGCTTATTGTTCTTTGTCTTGTTTTGATTTTCAGATTTATCATGCTATAGGACTACGGTGTTCACTAGCTAAGGTAATTGTCACATTTGAATGTGGGATTCTGTCTTAGGGTGTGTTTTGGGCAGTAATAAGCTTTGATATTTATTTGACAGTGTTGTTGGTATTGAGAAAATGTGCATAATCCAATGTGTTGCACGGGGGGCGAGGGGGGGGGAATTTTTCATAATATAGATGTGAAATGGTGCACTATTTGTAAAACAGGCGAAACTTGGCCTTGTGCACCGTGGAGGAGGAGGGTAGTAGATGCCCTTGCCCTTGTGCATCATGGAGGAGAGTAGTAGATGCTCTTGTGCACTGTGGAGGAGGGTAGTAGATGCCCTTGCCCTTGTGCACCGTGGAGGAGGGTAGTAGATGCCCTTGCCCTTGTGCACCATGGAGGAGGGTAGTAGACGCCCTTGCCCTTGTGCACCGTGGAGGAGGGTAGTAAACGTCCTTGCTCTTGTGCACCTTGGAGGAGGGTAGTAGATGCCCTTGTGCACCGTGGAGGAGGGTAGTAGACGCCCTTGCCCTTGTGCACCGTGGAGGAGGGTAGTAGACGCCCTTGCCCTTGTGCACCGTGGAGGAAGGTAGTAGATGCCCTTGCCCTTGTGCACCGTGGAGGAGGGTAGTAGACGTCCTTGCCCTTGTGCACCATGGAGGAGGGTAGTAGACGCCCTTGCCCTTGTGCACCGTGGAGGAGGGTAGTAGATGCCCTTGCCCTTGTGCACCGTGGAGGAGGGTAGTAAACGTCCTTGCTCTTGTGCACCTTGGAGGAGGGTAGTAGATGCCCTTGCCCTTGTGCGCCATGAAGGAGGGTAGTAGATGCCCTTGTGCACTGTGGAGGAGGGTAGTAGACGTCCTTGCCCTTGTACACCGTGGAGGAGGGTAGTAGGCGCCCTTGCCCTTGTGCACCGTGGAGGAGGGTAGTAGACGCCCTTGCCCTTGTGCACCATGGAGGAGGGTAGTAGATGCCCTTGCCCTTGTGCACCGTGGAGGAGGGTAGTAGACGTCCTTGCCCTTGTGCACCATGGAGGAGGGTAGTAGATGCCCTTGCCCTTGTGCACCGTGGAGGAGGGTAGTAGACATCCTTGCCCTTGTGCACCGTGGAGGAGGGTAGTAGACGCCCTTGCCCTTGTGCACCATGGAGGAGGGTAGTAGATGCCCTTGCCCTTGTGCACCGTGGAGGAGGGTAGTAGACGCCCTTGCCCTTGTGCACCGTGGAGGAGGGTAGTAGATGCCCTTGCCCTTGTGCACCGTGGAGGAGGGTAGTAGATGCCCTTGCCCTTGTGCACCGTGGAGGAGAGTAGTAGAAATCCTTGCCCTTGTGCACCGTGGAGGAGGGTAGTAGACGCCCTTGCCCTTGTGCACCATGGAGGAGGGTAGTAGATGCCCTTGCCTTGTGCACCATGGAGGAGGGTAGTAAACGTCCTTGCTCTTGTGCACCTTGGAGGAGGTTAGTAGATGCCCTTGCCCTTGTGCGCCATGAAGGAGGGTAGTAGATGCCCTTGTGCACGGTGGAGGAGGGTAGTAGATGCCCTTGCCCTTGTGCACCATGAAGGAGGGTAGTAGACACCTTGCCCTTGTGCGCCGTGGAGGAGGGTAGTAAATGCCCTTGCCCCTTGAACTTGGGAGTTTAAAAAATGGATTCAACTACAGAAATGATGGTGTTGGGTTCGCAGGCCTAAACAAACACGAATTTGTGAATCTCACCAGTGGCTAAAATATTGCATCTAACAACATCAAATGGTTTCGACAGATGAACCATGACATGCAGGGTGCTGCACCTTCACAGGAACAGTCAACGCAAAGGGCATTAGGCAGATAAGAATGGGCAAATCAGAGGACTAGGGGTAGTGCCTCTATTGTAAAGTGAGATGTGTTAATGTTACTGTAGTTACATGGCAGGGTGACTAACACCGATACTGCACAGGTTTGGAACATGCCAACTATCAACTACTACGCTGAGAAAGTAGCAGCCAAAGAGAAACTACCAGCAACTTACAAAGACTTGGCAGATGACCCCCACCAGGTGAGTTGATGACCCCACCGGGTGAGTTGATGACCCCACCAGGTTGGTTGATGACCCCCACCGGGTGAGTTGATGACCCAGTGTCAACCCACCGGGTGAGTTGATGACCCCACCGGGTGAGTTGATGATCCCACCGGGTGAGTTGATGACCCCACCAGATGAGTTGATGATTTGTTCAAAACTTTGTTGTCTTTCCAACTTCCAAGTCACATCAATCCTGGGTGTCCCAAGTGGGTTTGCACCCCAGCATGTAATCTACTGTGAAGTCAGATTTCAACAATCTAGATCATTCTCTCGTTGCCTTCTTGTTTTTAGTCTGCAACAATGACCCCCCACAAGGTGAGTTGATACCATTTAGCAATAAATAACTGTTAATGGGACACATGTGATGCCAAAAACAGCACAGGCTTATTCAGAATGAGCTGTATCTCTGTATCTTACATATTTTATAACATGTTTTGTGTGTGTATGTGTTTGTTATGTCACAGTATTTTACATTGCATATATTTGAAGTTATTTATGACGTGTTGGTTGATTGATAGCTTGGTGGAGACTTGGTGTTGGACAGCGCTGGTCAAATAGTTTACATCTACTGCAGTCAGCAACCACCAGACAGACCCGATGTGGACATCTTACTGGACATCATGCGGGTCAGTAGCATTCATTGAACATCTCTTAATCACCTTACATACTTAGATATATTGATAGCACAGTTGACCAAACACTTATAGTCGTTATATTAGGTTAATCATGATGAAAGACTACGACATTTGTAAATATGGAAGGACTCTTTCTGGCAGACTTATTTCTAATATATAAACAAACCAAATAAGTATGCCAGAAATATATGCAGTCATGATAATGACTAACTAATGTCAGATTAAAAAATCTTATTTATGGGTTGTTACATATTTATAATATTCATGTTAACTAGGTTTTGTTTTATATACCCTGCTACCAGTGTAGTTCTAAATATACATACATATTTTGTGTCATATACTGTAAGCATTTCTTGTTATTGAGATGTTACTGGTCATGTAATGTTCATTTCTGAAGTTCTGTAAGTGAATGCACTCGCTACCACATGCAGTTTCTTCTGCCATATAATTCTAGTCACCTTCTTTCAGTCTTATTATTGTTTTACTTGGACATGTCACTTTCTTGCAGCCTTATTAGATTAGCAACAATTACTCCATGCCACATACCTGACTTATTTTCTAGCACAATATTTCATTGATTGATGCATCAACTGGGACAATGTTCAGTTCTATTGTTTGTTCAAGTAACTCAACCTGGTGTGATAAAACATCACTTGTTATATTATTTGTTCAAGTAACTCAACCTGGTGTGATAAAACAACACTTGTATTATTTGTTCAAGTTGTTCAAGTAGCTCAACCTGGTGTGATAAAACATCACTTGTTGTATTAATAATAATTACCTCTCAAGAAACTTTGTTTGTTTTGGATATTTCGACTGCATCTCGCAGTCTTCCGTAGGTTTGTTTCTGTGGATGTTAATCGCCTCCTTTATTTTTCTCCTGTGCCAGTTCTCCTCGTGGTCTAGAATATTGACGTCCTTCATAGAACACTGATGACCTGTTTCAGTTTGTGTTCACTTATAGCTGATAGGGGTTGGCGACAAGATAGATGTTCTTTGATTCTTGTGCCAAGTGTTCTGGCTGTTTCTCCTATATAGTGTTGGTCACATTCTGGGCATTGTATGTCATATACTACCCCACACTTTGCTGCCTTTGCTGTTCTGTCTTTTGGGTGTACCAACAGTGACCTCAGGGTGTTGATAGGTTTGTGGTAAACCGGGATGTTATAGGACTTGAAAATCCTTGCTACTTGTTCTGATAGTTTACTAATGTAGGGCAGACCTATGGCATGTTGTCTTCTGCTGGTTTCTGTGGTAGTGTTCTCCTTCCTTCTCGTTGGTTGCGTGGTGTTAAACATCCAAGTTTTGTAACTGTCTGCTTTCAGCACTTTCTTGATGTGGTCCACCTCTGTGTTCTTGTCTTCTTCCGTTATCAGGTTTTCTGCCCTTTGGAGGAGTGTCCTGACTACTGAGCGTTTGTGTTCTAGGTGGTGATTAGAATCCCAGTTCAAATATTGGTCCGTGTGGGTTGCTTTCCGATATATCTTGACCTTGGTTGATCCATCATCATTTAGGCATACACACGTGTCTAGAAAGGCTAACGTATTGTCCTGTTCTGGTTCTACCGTGAACTTAATGTTCTCATCCATTGAATTCAGATGGTGTGTGAAATGTTCTACTTCGCTCTCTTGTAATACTGTGAATGTGTTATCTACATACCTCAACCAGATGTCTGGAGGGTGAGGTGCTTCTCTGATGGCTCTTTCCTCAAAATGTTCCATGTATAGTTTTGCCACTATCGGAAAGACCGGTGAACCCATGGCTGCTCCCTTCTTCTGTTTGTAGAATACTCCATCATAAATGAAATATGTGGTGTTCAGACAGATTTCTAACAGTGTGATGATCTGATTTACTGATAGTTCACATCTGTCTTTCAGTGTTGTATCCTGGTTTAGTCAAGAAACCGGATCATCTGTCCATTCAAGGATCACTTGTTGTATTATTTGTTCAAGTAGCTCAACCTGGTGTGATAAAATGTCACTTGTTTATGAAGACACTTTCTTGCAGTTTCATTATCAGTTCACTTTGATGTTTTACTTTCTTGCTTTTCTAGCGTTACAGAACTTTGAATGAATGTAAACACGTTTCTTGTAACAAAACCATAATGAAACTAAACAAATAATAAACCATATTTTGTGCTAAAACTAATGAACCTGACATTCCTATGGGCCAGAATTTCACAACTGACTTGTTTTTTGTTGCAGACTGAAAACAAGAGGGAATGAACTAAACTTGTGGCAATCTGACTTCACAGTAAATGACATGCTGGGGTGCAAACCCACTTGGGACGCCCAGGATTGATGTGACTGGGAAGTTGGAAAGACAACGTTTTGAAGTGATACATTCAATGTCTGAAATGCTGACGACACTTTGATGATTTAGTACAACTACACTATTTATATGTGCATTATTTTATTGAATTAGTCTTGAATAAAATAAGAATACTTAACATGATTCATATAATTTATATTATATCATAATTTATAACTACAGGGAAGTGTACACTATTTATATGTGTATCATTTAATTGATTTAGTCTTGATTAAAATACTATATTTATATAATCATTTATAACATCATGTTCTTTATTCTTGCTGAATGTCTGAAGTTCTTGGCTAAACACTGAGTTAGATTATATTGACATTTCAGGGGTACCATTTTATATAATGCAACTGTATTTGTAAATGTATGTTCTTGCTAATAACATAATAAATTAATGTGTTATATATGTAATGGTGTTACTGCATACCTTCATATGTTCAATGTCTGAAAGATATATTCAGTGTCTGAAATGCTGAAGATACTTTGGTCACATCCCCAGATTAATTGATATAAAATCTTATATTAGTGGCATACATCTCAATTTGATGATTTAGTACAACTACACTATTTATATGTATATAATTTTATTGATTTAGTCTTGATTAAAATAAAATTAGGGGACGGCAGTGTTAGTTGAGCCACTAAGTTAGTTGAGCAATGCATGTTTGCCAGGAAACTACAGCAGTGACAGTTACATGGTACCACCCAGTGATTGAACATGTTATTAGACCACGATTGACGTACAAAAAGTACCATTTGTCACAACTGTTAGAAAATGTGAGTTAAAAGTATGTTTTTAAAATTTGGTGATCGTGATTAATGTCTGCTGGTGAGTAAACTAGCAAAGCACGTGACCAGACTTTATTGTCTGTGCACTTACAAATGGTTTAACTATGCACAGGGAAGAAGATTATTTACATCACTTCACACATTAATGAGAAATTAATTAAAAAAGCTTAATTGTTGAAATTGGGCTAGTTGAGCCACCCAACGGCCAAGGGAGGGTTAGTTGAGCCACCCAACGGCCAAGGGAGGGTTAGATGAGCAGCGGTTAAAGAACGAAGACGAATGTTCTATACCCAAAAAAAAATCGCGGAATTCATTTTTCAGAGCAAATTGGGAAATCGGACAGCTACAAGGCAACATTAGCAGTTAGTTACACTAGTTGCGATTTACCTATAAGTATATATTAATTAAGTGATCTTTACCCTAAAATACGTCAAGGGATTAATTTTTCTAAGCAAATTGGGACATCGACAAGACAACACATTAGCAGTTAGTTACTTCTCAGAAATCCATTTACCCATTGGATAAATGTGTTGACCGAATTATTATGAAATTTTAGTACAAGGCCTATGTAAATTATACAAATAAAAATTTACCGAACTTATTCTACACTGGCTCAACCTAACCCACACCAAGTGTTAGTTGCACCAGCTTATCAACCCTATTTGAATAAGCTACATATAATTATATATGTATACTAGATATATTTAATATCTTGGTATAAAATTATCTACTAATAATCATAGTTTATGTGAATAAAAAAATTTTTACTTATAAATATGATTGTGCACTACATATCAAAAAGAATGAAAAATGGCTCAACTAACACTGCCTTCCCCTTCTTAACATATGCGTGAAAATTTTAAAGTTGATATAGTTATATATGAGTAACGATTTTCTTCAACCACAACTATTAAGATTACCTACTCTCAACGTTTCGGCTGCCATTGGCAGCATTCATCAGGAATTCTGGGACGACTAGTTCTTTTTCTGCTCACCAGTTGACTTGGCAAGCAGGCTCAGTCAGTATCCCCTTCGTCTTGATTCATGATTGGAGTCATCTTTCTGATCCATATGGCCTCTAATCCATCTTGCGTTTCTGTTGCTCTCTCTGTCTATCACCTTTGCTC
The DNA here is from genome assembly GCA_033239005.1 of Lamellibrachia satsuma. NCBI lineage: Eukaryota > Metazoa > Annelida > Polychaeta > Sabellida > Siboglinidae > Lamellibrachia > Lamellibrachia satsuma. The sequence goes on along the minus strand of BSQZ01000063.1, from coordinate 3,017,637 downwards.
CAGTCAATGGTGCAACTGTTCCTGTCTGCTCTGTTATTGCAGACTTATTCTCTACTGTCGCTGACTCTCTTTTGTTCCCTGGTAAATCGTCTGGTGATGTTCTCAACATCCTTCTTGTGTTCACCATCTGCGCTTTACCTCTCACCATCCATTACGTCAGAAACTGGGGGTCATCAAATTGTTACTGGATAGATGCAACAGCATCCTAGCCATTTTGGGGACCCCCAGTTTCGTATATCATTTTGTCCACAGATGAATGTTTATACTAAGTAGTGTACCACTGTGCACCCACCCAGAGGCTGGTTGTACTAAGTAGCATGCCACTGTGCACCCACCCAGAGGCTGGTTGTATTAAGTAGCGAACCACTCTGCACCCACCCAGAGGCTGGTTGTACTAAGTAGCGTGCCACTGTGCACCCACCCAGAGGCTGGTTGTACTAAGTAGCGTGCCACTGTGCACCCACCCAGAGGCTGGTTGTACTAAGTAGCGTACCACTGTGCACCCACCCAGAGGCTGGTTGTACTAAGTAGCGTACCACTGTGCATGCACCCAGAGGCTGGTTGTACTAAGTAGCGTACCACTGTGCACCCACCCAGAGGCTGGTTGTACTAAGTAGCGTACCACTGTGCACCCAGTGCCACCCACCCAGAGGCTGGTTGTACTAAGTAGCGTACCACTGTGCACCCACCCAGAGGCTGGTTGTACTAAGTAGCGTACCACTGTGCATGCACCCAGAGGCTGGTTGTACTAAGTAGCGTACCACTGTGCACCCACCCAGAGGCTGGTTGTACTAAGTAGCGTACCACTGTGCACCCACCCAGAGGCTGGTTGTACTAAGTAGCGTACCACTGTGCACCCACCCAGAAGCAGGTTGTACTAAGTAGTGTACCACTGCACCCACCCAGAGGCTGGTTGTACTAAGTAGTGTAATTACAATGTACTTCCAGTGTTTGGAGCAATTTTAATAATATTATTAGTAATTTGTAGCTATTAGTAATCCATTATTTATTTGACGATAATGTGCTGAGAAAAAAATACTGTGCTCTTTATTAATAACAACTAACTAAAATAATTTTATTCTCTACTACTAGACACACAGTGAATAAGCACAACTCTGTGATAATTATGTTTACCACAATGTCATCTGTCATATGGATAAACAATAGATGGCAATAATGCTTCTAATTGTAAAGTGGTGTTTGGTTTGTAAACAGCTACTGTACTGTTGAGATTCTGTGTTATTTCTACATTGTTCTAATTTAATTATTTAGCAATCTACTTATCTGATCTTAGTTAATTATTATGTTTTTATTTATCTATTTATTTATCTATGCAATTATACATTTTAGATATTTAGGAGATTTGTGATTTTACAATTATTTCAAATACTTTACATTATTTATTAGACTTTATGAAACACTGTAGTGCACCAGAACAATTATTTGGATGGGGTGCTATATAAGAAATGTATTATTATTATTATATGTGGCCTGAAAAACGATAACTAACTGTGGTGACACCTGGGTGTCACAACTGGCACACAACACAACACAGGCATCGGACAACGACACTTTAATGCTAGGTATAAAAATAATGAACATTACCTGGACTGCTCATGTTGTCAATACCAAGATATTGGAAGAGATAACACTGCTGCCCCCTTGATCATATGATGTAACAATGAAACAGAATGTTTGCATACCGTAAAATGTCTTTCTGTAGATGAGTTCAAATAAATTGCTGGCATATAGTTTGGTAGCAGTAACTACATGCGGAAGACACTCTAACATGGAACGATTGGTTTGACAATGCAACAGAGACGAGGTGACTTCAATGATAAGGACATCCATTTGCCCAGTGACCTCTTGACCCTGAAAGAAAAAAAAATGTACATTAGCCTGCCACGTTTCCTACGATCGGCTGACTTCATAACATAATTCAATAACTTGTTGATATATCCCATTTGCTTACAGCAATTTACAGCAAACTGTTTATTATGCCAATGTAATGCATTGCATGATGTGCACATGGTTTTTTTAATTAATAATACATAAATATGCCGTCACATGACCACCAACATAAAGCTATCTACGCAATTTGATTTTTCACCTGTCTTGTTTCAGACCCAGCTCGCAAAAATTCTCACCTCTATAGTTATCATCTCTATAGTTACACCTCTATAGTTATCACCTCTATAATAGTTACACCTGTATAGTTATCACCTCTATAGTTATCGACTATGTTATATATGCTTAACCCATTTATGAAACTTTCTAAGTTTTGATGAAATCATAATTTAAGTTGAGCAAAGTCAACATACTGCAGAAATAGGCGACAGCACACTTATTGCCTTAATGCGATGTCATGGAGGCTAATCACTTTGGCAAGTTACCTGAGCCAATGATCAAAGTACGTTCTTTCTATGATTTCTACAAACATACACTCTTTCATTATACCAACAGTGCAAACTATTCATACACTACAGATTTGCACATCAAAGAACCCGATTCACTGTAGTCTATATGAATTGTGGAGGCAACATGTGACATAAACAGGGTGGACATGTTGAGGATATCGATGTTGAACTAAACCAAACATTATCTACATTTGTGTAATATCGATGATGGCAATTAAATAGACCAATTTCCTTTAAAAACAGCTTTAGGGCAAGCTGGTGTGGTACATGTCATCAAAAGATCAGTAAGTGGCTGGTAGGACAGTCTGGGTCTGTAACACTCGGCAGAGGATCATTACATGGCTGGTAGGACAGTCTGGGTCTGTAACACTCGGCAGAGGATCATTACATGGCTGGTAGGACAGTCTGGGTCTGTAACACTCGGCAGAAGATCATTGCATAGCTTTTAGGATAGTCTTGTTCTGTAAAACTGGGCAGAGGATCATTACATGGCTGGAAGGACAGTCTGTGTCTGTAACATTAGACAGAGGATCATTACATGGCTAGTAGAACAGTCTGGGTCTGTAATACTGGGCAGAAGATCATTACATGGCTAGTAGGACAGTCTCAGCCTATAACACTAGACATAGGATCAATATGTCTGGTAGGGCAGTCTGGGTCTGCAACACTCGGCAGAGGATCACTGCATAGCTGGTAGGATAGTCTGAGTCTGTAACTCTAGGCAGAGGATCATTACATGTCTGGTAGGACAGTCTGAGTCTGTAACACTAGACAGAGGATCATTACATGGCTGGTAGGACAGTCTGAATCTGTAACTATAAGCAGAGGATCATCACAAGACTAGTAGGACAGTCTGGGTCTGTAACACTGGGCAGAGGATCATTACATGGCTGGTATGACAGTCTCAGATTGTAAAACTTGGCAGGTAAAGCTGTCATTCATGTAATGTGAATGTTTATTAAAACCACTGTGCAGTGCAACATATTTAGTTGTGCTTTACCATCAACACAAAGGTCCATCTTACATTTTTTCTCTCACTTTTTGGCATTTTTTACTTGTCTCAGGACCTGTTTGACTCATTTTGTGATAACTTGAACATATCTAGGATCCATTATAACATGCTAGCTCATTTGTAATTTTTTTTATTTGGTTTTGGTGAAATCAAACTATTAAACCATTTAACTATCCACACACTCCATCCATGAACCTGATTTGTGATGGGTTAAATCAAGGGAGGAGGGAGTTGATTGGCTAAATCAACGGAGGAGGGAGTTGATGGGTTAAATCAATGGAGGAGGGAGTTGATGGGTTAAATCAACTGAGGAGGGAGTTGATGGGTTAAATCAATGGAGGAGGGAGTTGATGGGTTAAATCAACTGAGGAGGGAGTTGATGGGTTAAATCAATGGAGGAGGGAGTTGATGGGTTAAATCAATGGAGGAGGGAGTTCACTGGTTAAATCAACGGAGGAAGTTTTAGGTTCTTACTGTTGGTAAGAATTTTGTACGAGTTAAATCTTCAGGTAAATTCAGCCCATGCTGTTTCATGCAGTGAAAACCTTTCTGCTGGAAGTGAGCAGGACAAATGTGTGAAAGTTAGAATAGTTACTGCTACATACCACAGTGGAAGCAGTGTCCCCAGCCTCCATAGTACGTGCCTGGCACGCCCTCCACTGACTCCGCTGAATCGCTCTCGGAGCTGCTGTTGTAGCCATAATAATGTTCCTCATGTTCCTCGCTCATGCCTGAGGCCGAGTCTGTGTCACTTGCATCACTTTCTATAACAATTGGTTGTGCCACTACTGGGTCGGCTACTATGGGCAGGGCCGTCGTTATGCTGCCACGACCTCTCGTTGACCTCCCACCCCGAGGGCGACCATGGCCACGACCTCGTCTTCTACCCCGACCTCTCGATGTCGCTGCTGTAGTTGCTGCTGCCTCTTTTGCAAGTTTCTCGGCTGTCAGTAAACAGTATTGTAGAATTTGTAGTCATAACTGAAAGGTCCTTCCTCAAAGACCCATCTCATTTCATGAAAACTCTAACCCATTTAGTATTAACTACAACATACTAGCTTGTTTGTGTAAATTTGTTATTTAGTTTTAGTAAAATCATCAGACAAATTACAACATTATTTTGACCTTATTAAAAAAAAAAAATGGAACAATACGAGGAAATTTACAAGTTTCCTGATCTAATCATCAAGTCAATTCTTTTGATGATTGTAACAAAAGTGCGCACTCTTTTATTAAACCGACTTAAACTATTCACATGCTACATAATACTTAAACTATTCACACAAATTTGAACATCAATGCATCTGATTCACAATGGGCTAAATAAATTTAGGAGGAGCTTGAAGGTGAAACACAGCTGAAACTGTCACACCCGAGACTGTTATCATTTGAAGCAGTGCTTCAAGAAATGTGGATGAACTACAGTTTTACTGCTGGTGGGCAGAATGTGACCTCACTCAGTGAACATTGAATGTGGATGAATAAAAGATGACTACCTTTGCGTTCTTCAATGAGGTTCTCTCGACTCTTCTTCATGTCGTCACTCAGATGTTCCACCATGCGGTCGATGTAACTGTCGAGGACTAAAGAGCGTAGCTGCGAGGTGATTGGGCTGCGACACACAGGACACTGCTTCTTCACCTTTTTCCACTGCTCAATACACGTTGCACAAAAACTGTGTGAACAGTTGAGTGATGTCGCCTGAAACACCACCGTACATGTATAGTAAGCCACCAGTTCACACAGCGTGGACAATGGCGGCTAGCATGTCAGTTGATTTTTTTCTTCATAACATGCTAGGATATACTGAACTAAACGTCGACACCACAAAAAATCACCTGGCACTAATGTCATATTTTGACAATCCATCCTTTAAAAATGCAGTCCTTTTGGAAATCCCCTTGAGTTCCCGGAAAAGCGACAATGTTTCCATCGTAATGTCCGCGAGCACTACTATGTTCGAACCAGTTATATTAATTCGCCATGAAAACGGAACACATCGTCTGGTTACTGTAATGTTAGTACACATCAGTATTATATCTACCGAACTAAATCATGTACTTAAACCAGCAAATATCAGCGTTAACATAATTTATCGTGCCTTTGACGCTAACAGAAATGCCAACACATATGTGACCTGCGGGATAACAGGCCAATTAAAATGACCGTAAACATGCCCTGCCACGTGTTTGTTAGATGGCTGACGTAACCTGATACCGTAGACTACAACATGTCTCAAGTACAGATCCAAGGGCTATTGTGGCGGCAAATTAAGGGGATATGTCAATATTACAAATGGCCATTATATATTGTCAACAATACATAAAACGCCAGTGAAAAACAGTAAATTTCAACACAAAAACAAGTATTTGTTGAGATTGTGTTTTAATAACCAGGAAATGATGTTTCCAATATTGTTTGAGAAAAACTACAACACTCACGACATTGCAATTTTGCATATGAACACGTCTTACGTGCACGCAACATAATACGGCAGTAAATTACGATTGGTGAAGGGTTTGTGTCAAAAATACACTGCCACTTTAGGCTGTCATTCAATTTTTGCTTAATTCATTCATGGTGGTGTAGCAGATATAATTGGTTTCACCAAAATCTGCCATAAAGTTATCAGTTAACACACTCATACTTATGTGTATGTCATTTATTTCTTTGGGGATTTTCTCAATACGATTAAACTTCATTTTTAGTAACTATTTTTCCACATTTACAAAAATGTTTTAAAACTTTGTAACAAAACCAAATAAATGAAAAACTCCTGGTATATTATATAGTATTTTAACTACAATCTGTGAAGAAATGGTTAATTTATCTTAAAACTTCTACTGAAACTAATCAATTCAAGACAAGCATATAATAGCTACCCCAGCTACCTTAAACGAGGTATAAAGTGATGAGACCTGGAACTGGGTACCCAGTTAGTTGCTAAACAGTGCTTGTGATGTTGCACCAATCACTGCGCAGCATTAACAAGATTATGTGCAACTACAAAGAAATTCTGCATAACAATGCAGAACAGAAAAGGATGCCCCCCCACTCACTTGGTCTAGGACTATGTACATCCACCCACCTGTACAAACAGCTCGTTACAGATGCTGCACTGTAGTTCTGTCTCCATGAGTGTAGCAAAGTTAGCAAGCAGACTTTCGCGCGCCTGCAGGGCTGCGTCCCTCTGTACCTCATTCTCAGTCTTTGTCTTGGTCAGCTCACTCGCCAGCATCTTCTGCTCGAGCTCTCGCTGAGCAATGATGTTCTCGAGTTGAGCTTTCTGCTGCTCCAGCTCCACCTGCAAATGGTGGTCTTTCTCATGCAGCTGCCTCTCCATCTCTTGCTGCAACGTGTGCTCCACAGTCGCTTTCTCTGACCTCAGCTGCTCCTGTTCCTGGTCCAGTCTCTCCAGCAGGGAACGCTCCTTCGTCTCAATCTCAGCCTCGTATGTCCGCTTCACTTCCGCCTCAAACTCTCGTCGTTCAGCTTCCAACTGCTCCTGAAAGAGGCAATAAAAGAACGAGTAGCATAAATAATAAGACTTTACTGGCTCAGATGGTGCTGGACAGATGCAAAGACTGGTGATAAAAAATTCAAAATTGGTGACTTCATTTGCATGGATTTTATGCTCAGGGACTTTAGGCTCAGGAGTTTCAAGCTCAGGGATTGTATGGTATTATATATCATGGTAGAATTATATAGTTTTTGGTTTAGTTTTAATGAATACATTAAATGCAGTCTTAGGGGTATCAAGCTCAGTGACCTCAGCGAGGTAACATAGACCTTACGGCACATACATATTCACTCACTGTGTCAGAGTGCATTATAGAATATAAACGGACAAGGTACAGTGACACTGTCGAGTCAGGCCACTAAGTTTGCCATTCCACACATATTCCCTGTGAGCCGCTCCCTTACCTTCTGTTTCCTCATCTGCTCCCTCAGCTCTTCCTCCTTGACCCTGATCTCCGTCTCCATGGCCACCTGCACCATGTCCTTCTCCTCCAGCTGCTGCCTCATCTCCTCCAGCCTCTGCTCCTGCTCCCTCATTATCTCCCTCATCCGCTCATCCTCCTCCTCCAGCTTCCGGTGCAGGTCCTGTGATGGGGACCACACACTCGGACATTGCTTCTTATGTACGGGTATCTCCATGGCCAAGTCAGACTGCGATGATGTCTGCTGACTGTCACCGACACTCGGAGGTCGCTTCCTATCCCTATCTGTCTTCCCCTTCACTGTCTTCTTCCGCTTCACCCGCAGTTTCGTGTGGAACGTCCATATGTACTCCGCGGGCAGACTGGGGTCCTGGGGAACACCCAGCTGAACGTGGTCCCCATCACATAGAGTGCATGGCTGCTGGGGCAGTAACTTCACACCATTCACCTTCACGCCGTTCGTGCTCTGTAAGAAATGGGTCACAAACAAAGAAACTGAAAATATACACATTCTTATTTGTTCTCCAAAGATTCTGTAGCATGATTAAAATATGTTTCATTAACTGGGTGGGAAATACACATTACCTACACTATGTGGTTTAATTATGTACAAATTATTTAAAAGAATGGGAATTTAACAATTTGCTCCCATAAGTAGTGGCAACAACATGAATAACAGTATTTTTACTTTCCTGGTAAATTTGTACTGTAATCAATCTATTTCAAATCAGTTGACATAAAACTGGACTGAAACTACCACTGCAGTGATGAAAGTAGCATAATTTCACAGGCACTTTTTTTTTACAATATTGCCAACCAACAGTTAAATACTAAATACAAACTACTCACACTTAAGACACTTTGTATCTGGATGTTATGGGACTGGTTTAGCTCCAGCAATCACTACTTGAGATTCAAGTTAAGCAACACACAAACAGGATTTATTAGTACTATATATCTATGCTGTAATGATACAGTGGTTGATCAGACCGTGTTATCTTCACCTTGTTGTCAATAATAGTCCAGGTGTCATCCGACTGCTTCTGAAGGACAGCATGCCTGCGAGAGATGACTGGAGACGGAATGAACACTGTCACATGCATGTCTCGACCAATTGTCACCTAAACAGAATAATTAATTTTTAAACTGTATATTTGCTAACAAAGAGGTGATGTAATGAATGTCTCATCAACTATGATAGCCCCAGTATGGTTGAATGAACCATGTTTCATTCAACCATCGTGGATCCTGCACTTAGTGAACTAGATGTGTCTAGTGATAGCTGACAATGAATGATAGTTTCATCATAAAACGGTTTATGAATCACATCTTATAATTTTCAAAAACAGCAGCCACAATTTCACATGGCTATGTATACGTGTTAGACTGACACCAATAACTAACCCTGTAGGACAATTCAATGAGGCAAAGATGATTTCACCAACCTGAGACAGTCTGGCAAAATATATAATTTCCAACTCCTGAATGTTGTACTGTCATATGACATCTGCTAGCCTTCAAAATTGTATGTTACCCTAGAAAGAGTGGGGTCCTAGTTGCAAGTTGGTTCCCAATAATCATGTCAAGCTAAGCTTGGTCCCAAGCTAAGTTTGGTCCCAAGCTAATTAAATTCACTGTCATGCACTGGTAGATTATTATTTAATATAGAACCTATGGTGGCAACAATGTATAAAATCTGCCAGTGTCTGAAATTAGCAACAAAAATGAACTGGCCCAGACTTTTTTGAACTTGCCCTGCTACATCGTAGAAAATAAAAATGTACTAAAACAAAACGACATAAGTTTTCATGCATAAAACAGACACCGCTGTAGAATAAAGTAATAATAAAACACGCACAAAAACATACACTAGGTACAATATTATAATTATAAAAACGTTCATATGTAATTCTATATTATATATCGGCGAATGCATCCTTAAATGAGCTTTAATATGGGATTTTTAAAGTTTTAATACATATGATGCAGCAACAGTCGGGCAACTTGTTCAACCAGTACGCTGCCAACACAGAATAATCTCAATAGCATACAACCATACATAAAGTACGCTGCCAACACAGAATAATATCAATAGCATACAACCATACATAAAGTATGCTGCCAACACAGAATAATATCAATAGCATACAACCATACATAAAGTACGCTGCCAACACAGAATAATATCAATAGCATACAACCATACATAAAGTACGCTGCCAACACAGAATAATATCAATAGCATACAACCATACATAAAGTACGCTGCCAACACAGAATAATATCAATAGCATACAACCATACATAAAGTACGCTGCCAACACAGAATAATATCAATAGCATACAACCATACATAAAGTACGCTGCCAACACAGAATAATATCAATAGCATACAACCATACATAAAGTAAACCAGTTGTCAAAAAATAAAAAAAACAAGATTATGGACTGCCCACGAGTTGAACCTTAAAACAATACAGGACAGTTGCTACTATCAATGTCTTTTGCATCCAACTAGGTTGAGTTCAACTTAGCGACTAACACCGACTAGTGGTTGCTCTAGTTGTGATCAACGTAAGTTGAACGCATTCTGCCTGATCTGGTTTGGTCAAAATGACGTCACACCGACTAACCAACAATGTCCAACATTACTGTCGCCTGCAGGTGATGAAAGCTCTGGTCAACCAGTGGTCAATACGGCAACTGACACAGCATTATAGGAAACAAGTAGACAATAACTAGAGCATTTGGCCATACTGTTTTCATCTTGTTCGAATCGTTTTTGTTTCAAAATATACAATTATTGTTATGTTAGTGCTAGTATAGTGATCAATAACAGTGCTATTGATATTACATTTAGGGATGTTAAAAGCTGTATGCCAATGGGTATGTACTGGCCGCTACTGTGAAACAACCAGTCAGGTAGACATGTACGCATGCATCTCACATCATATGCTGGTTTTGTTTACCGACCACTGGTTCGTGTTGGTTGGAACGTCAAACTCGGCCATAGTTGTTGTTGCTATAGAATGTGCTTAGTGTTAGTTCCAGGGATGCTTTCGGCAGCAATATTGCTTCGGCTAGCCGACGTGACCAAACTTTCTTGGTCTTGTTGGCAGGACAATTTGGTCACTTTGGCAGCAAATTTTGGTTGCTTCGGTGCCATTTCATGAAAGGAATTTTGTCGAAGTGATATCGCTACTGAAGTGAATTTCAAAATTGGGCATTCTGTCTCAAATCAACCAAAATAAGAAAATCTTGTTGCACTCATATTTTTTAATTCAATCAAAATTATTATAAATGATGGTGCTATGTTTTACCATTATTATAATTGATTATCATTATAGATTGCATGCTTGCTTGAGTTCAAATGTGAGTCAGCGCATTTAAATGCAATTCAAATGTCTAAAATGATACAAATTGCATTTTTTTCAAAAAGGCAACAAAGCACACATCAATTTATGCCAATTTAATAAGTACAGTAATATAAAAAACAGATGCTTTATTACTAAATAATAAGATAAGAAAAGAAGGACATTTGTATAGCGCCGAAAATCTAGATAAATCCATTTGGAGGCACTTAGAATACATTTATATACATTAATAAGTTATGTAAATGATGATAAATTAATTCAGATAGACGAGAATATATTAAATTAAAAGAACAAGTTATATATAGAAGATAATTATTAAAGATATATGATGATAAAAAACGTTTGCAAACCATATGCATGGGCTTTTAATACTAGTCCCATTTGAAATAGGCCTAGGCATTTGAATTTTTTTTTAAATTAATTTTAAAAATAGTATTTTCATTTGACCATATTGGAATAACCATATTCACAGTCTAATACTTTAAAAGTAATTAATTGTTCAAGTATTTGGGGCATTCCATCTCAAATCAAGAAATACATGCTGCACTCATATTTTTTAATTCAACAACAATTTTACCAATTAATTGTGTTATGGCCATTTCAAATTTGGCAGATCCTGTTCTGCCTAATGGCATTTTCTCCAAAATTTCTCCCAAATTTGCCAAAAATATCCAAAATATATGTGGCAGATCAAAATCCTGAAATTTAAATATGTTGTTTACCTAATAAAGAACTATGCACAGTTAAAAATGGTGGTCATAGGACTTGCCCCACATTCTAATTTTGGGTGCTGAAAGTCGTAAAATATATAAAAAGTTATAAAGTTTAAGATTGAATTATTCTGAAAATATAGTATAAGTAGATACCTACTAAACTAAGATTATTGCCAGTATCTCAATCAATAGAGGGTTGCAATTTGGATGTTGCAACAATGAAATACAGGCTGCTAAAATCATTTTCTGCCATTTTGTTTGCAACTGGTATACCTATTGTCTTTCCCACTCTCATTCTCAAAGTTTGCATGCAACAACTCACAATCTGTACCAATATATCTACATTTTCAGCAAATTTCAGATACATAGCTAGAAAACTTCTCAAGTTAAAGGCACATGAAAACGTAAAAAATGATGGGTATGATTTTGGGTGCTTACCCCTTGTTCACATTATACTAGGGCATTACAGAGACAATTTGTATGTAAATGCTTACTTCTTTTGCACAAGGGCTCATGTATAGTCAGTCACCTAGTCATTAGTTAAAATTTAAGTAAAGTCTGAGACATCAACATTTTGACAATATGGTTGATTACACATATAATCTAGAACTATGTAATCAGAAGGTTTTTGCATTTGACAACAATATTTATATAATTTTCTTACTAGAGATCGAATAGGTAGTACAATCAGTTATAGGATTTGATATTATGTTATAATCTATTGATAAAAACACAAAATCTGTATATTTCACATAATTTTTTCAACATGAAATCATTTGAATAGGGAATCCAAACATGGTGCATTGCACAGGCATTGTACCTGCCTTTCATATAAAAATAAATTGGAATTTTACCTCCATGGCTACCTAGCATTTTCGGCTGCTAAATATAGGTCACTTTTCATTATGCACTGAACTTCTCATATACCTACATATGTAGGTGTATTATTGATCCAAATAAAAAAAAATTATGTTCTAACATGTCTTGGTGTTTAAACATTGGTCTAAAATCATTTGTTGGCTCAATTTTGTAGATGAACACACAACTTCAATGGCAGATTGTGGAAGAACTAATATAAAGAAGTGGAACTATAATAGTATGTCTGTTATTATCTACATATGATGGAGAATAAGCCTGCCAAATCTCAAGAGTTCTAGCACAAATAGTTTTTCAGTTATTGGTATTTGAAATAGAACAAGAAATCTTCATGATTTCTGAAAATTGACAAAAACGACAGGGTCCACCAAATTTGAAATGGTCATAACTCAGAAACTATTTGAGTCATGCCCTATGGTTTGACATGTGTGGTTATATTGAACTGTGGATTAATTGGTAAAATTTTTGTTGAAAAATTAAATACTTTTAAAGTATCAGACTGCGAATTCGGCTATTCCAATAAAAAATTATGGTCAAAAGCAAATACTATTTTGAAAATATACTATTTTCAAATGACTAGGCCTATTTCAAATGCAAATAATATTAAAAGTCCATGCATATGGTTTGCAAACGTTTCTATTTAGTAATAAAGCATCTGGTTTTACATTACTATACTTATTAAGTTGGCGTGAATTGGTGTGTGCTTTGTTGCCTTTTTGAAAAAAAAATGCATTTTGTATCATTTCAGACATTTGCATTGCATTTAAATGCACTGATTTGCATAATCGATTATAATAATGGTAAAACATAATGCCGTAATTTATAATTATTTATGGCAGACTATGGTGACATGACCAGACCAGACCATGCCACATTACAAATTGCACCGGTGACTGAATGAATGTCACCGCTGAAGCGGTACCATTGGTGAAGCAACCAATGTTATGCCACCGAAGTGACCAAAATCTGATGCTGAAGCAAGCAACTAATTTGCCGAAGCGCCCAAGAATGTTGTTGCTGAAGCGATAACACCGCCGAAGTGCCTACTTAAACCATGCAGTTACTTAGCGCTATGCATGTGATTAAAACAAAAAATGTTGCTTAGCTAAGTAGTTGCGTAAAACTAAGCAATTTGCGTTTTATGTAGTACGCCTGACCTATTTCTTTTAACTAAGAAGGCTATCACGTGGTTAGATGAGTTGTTATCAAAGGGCAAACCCTTGGATTCCCCTTCCCATAATCCTGTTATTGACATGGCGAAAGCACATGATACAATCAACACTGTTAAATGGGGAGGGAAAAGCAGTTTAACCGACATCGTGTTGAGATGTCTGCTCGAGCATTTCTCACAGCATGCCACAATTTTACAGTGTAAATTGAGGAACAATGTGACCAATCTGCGAAAGAAGCAGGAAGTGACTGCTTATTATTTACTGTGCCGGTGATAAACAGTTTTATGAGATCAGCAAATAGGCCTATGGCTATGCTTATTCAACAGTGTCAGTGTCTAAATAATTATCATACTTTCAGTGTTTATTATTATATTAAAGTTATCAAAAAGAAAAACACATTCTGATTAACACAACTTATTTTATTAATGTACATATCGTTTTTTTAAATGAATGTTCAAAACATTAATTATTAATGCATTATAAATTCACAGTCATCAATGCTGTATGCAGCTAAAATACAGTTTTCCATTAGTAATTTAGTATACAATCCATGTTCTTATCCAAAATCTTCAGTGAACAGTCTGTGTCACATCAGTTCCAGTCTGTGATGCGGTTTTACAATCCTTAATGAGGATTCCTGCCGAAGTGTCAAGTGTTCGTAGTGGTATGAGTTGGGTGAATGCAGCAGCCACTCTGTGGACTGACTGTTTTAGACACTGTTGCCTTGCTAGTTGCTAATTTATGCCAAACAAATTGCCGACAACCACTTGAAAGATACTATTGTTCATGCAGAGAAGCGCAAGAATTTGGAGCGTTGCTGTGAGCGAGCCGTTTTGTTTAGAAATAAAAAAGCTGTCACCGATCAAATCAACTAAGTCTATGATGTCATCGTGACGAAAACAGTACCTATTAAACACTTGACATCACCGTACATTTCGAAAGTGTGTCTTCTGTCTCTAAACACTCTCTTCCTGGGTAATCCTCATCTTGCTGCGCCATTTAGTTGATGTACTTGTCAGAGAACCACCATTTTGAAAGCCGCTAAGAACTACTTAGACTTAGTGGACTTACGGGTGTTACACCAAGGTCTCACAGGAAGCGCAGGCTAAGTAGGGTGTTGCGCCAACTGCGTAGTCTAAGTAGATTACATGAAACGTGTCATCTTAATTAGTACTAAGTAAACTTTCTTAGCCGCTAAGTTGGCGACATGAAATTGGTCTAGCCACCACTCATGACTCACCAGGCAAAATGCATTTCTCCATCACAGTCAGTCACAGGCCTTCATCCAGCAATGACTTGCAAAAGATTTACAAGATTTGCCATCCAAGCCAAAGGCCCAGATGGCAAGTGGACAAGGAAGCCATTGGCTTATCGAGAGTCCAACAATGTTCATCTACTTATAGCCCGCCCTCCTGAGATATGTGTCAACCTTGCTTTTAAACATATTCACACTGCTAGCAGTTACACAATCTGTTGACAATTTGTTCCATTCATTTATTGTCCTCTGTGAGAACGAGTGCTTCCTGATGTCCAATCTACATTGATCCTTTACTAATTTTACCTCATGTCCTCTAGTTCTGCTATCCTTCTTGAGTGAGAAAAACATATTTCTATCAATATTTTCATACCCATTCAATATCTTAAAAACTTCAATTTGATCTCCTCTTAACCTCCTTGTCTCTAGAGTTGTTAAACCACATTCTGTCAGGCGTTCTTCATAACTAAGGTCTCTCAGTTCTGGAATCATTTTAGTTGCTCTCCTTTGTATGCGTTCAAGCGTATCTATATCCTTCTTACGATATGGTCTCCATGCTTGTATACAGTATTCAAAATGAGGTCTAACTATTGCTTTATAAAGAGGTATAATTAACTTTTTTCCCTTGTATGTTATGTTTCTTCTAATCAATCCAAGAATTTGATTACCCTTTGAAGCTGCAATACCACACTGCTCTGAAACTTTCATATCAGCGCTTATTGTAACTCCTAAGTCCTTTTCTTTTACAGTAGTACCCAGAACAGTATCTCCCATTCTATAGTTTACATTCAAGTTCCTATGTCCTGTATGTATGCATTTACATTTCCCCAAATTGAACAACATCTGCCATTTCTCAGACCATTTCACTAATCTGTCTAGATCGTTTTGTAAATGTTGTTTATCACCATCAGTATTAACCTTTCTAAACAGTTTTGTGTCATCCGCAAATTTCAGTACGTTACTTGTTATACTGTCGTCCAAGTCATTGATATAAATTAAGAATAATATAGGTCCTAATACTGATCCTTGAGGTACCCCACTCAAAACCGATTTCCAATTTGAAACTTCTCCATCTACTACAACTCGTTGTCTTCTGTCAGTCAGCCATTGTTCTATCCAGTCAGTTATGCTATCCCCGATACCATGGGCTTTTAATTTAAGTAGTAATCTTTGATGTGGCACTTTGTCAAAAGCTTTCTGAAAATCTAAGTAGATAATATCTACTGGTGATCCCACGTCTATCCACTTAGTGATTTCTTCCAAAAAACATAACATATTTGTTAAGCATAACCTCGCTTTAAGGAATCCATGTTGAGATGAATTTAATAATTGATGCTTAACGAGAAAGTCCACCATATGGTCTTTAATTAACCTTTCTAATAATTTACAAATCACTGACGTTAAACTCACTGGTCTGTAATTCTCTGACTTATTTCTCGAACCCTTTTTAAATAAAAGGGTTCGAGAACTGAACGATCCATTGATAGTGAAACCGTGTGAAACAGAATTCGCTGGATTAAAATAAATGTTTTGCAACTTTTAGTGTAAAATCGACAAAAACTTTAAAAAATACTTTACGACTGTCTATGTCTATGATATGGTTCGTTTTCAAGAACCGACGACGACGTCACTGACTGAGTTTACAGCAGTATTCTTTGCATATATGGCATAACTAATTCAATAGAAACATACTTCACTGGAATACTCCAGCTCGATGAGTTGATGTCTCTTTGTACCATCGCTGAGCCTTTTTAAACAACAAATATCGACTGATTCTCCCATTTCAATGGATGTTCGATTACCCGCCTGATGAAAACGTCATTCTTCTCATGAACTGATGACGTCAATAAAAGGGCGTATTACCGTAAATATTCTCTAAACACTGTGCAAAAAAATTACCGACCGATTTCATGCTTGATGATCACACCGACCTGCAATACTTAGCATTTTTGTCAAATCCTACAATTTTGTTTTTGAGAAAATCAACATGAAGCTACCAAGCCTGTACTATAGAAGAGCAAGAGGAGACATGATTGAAGTGAACAAATATTTGCATGGCACCTACAAAGTCAACAAAATGCCACAACAGATCAGGCTTGTTAACAAATGCAAATGCATTTGAATGTGCATTGAAATGCCTCCATAATTAAACGTTTGCATTTGAATGCGACCCACAAACATTTAATTTTTCAAATGCACAATCAACTGTACAATCAAATGCATGCGTAATTGTTTGAATAATTATTATTGTTAGATTCGCTTTCACAAGTTCATAACATGCCATTGGAAAAAGTGCTCTGTGGTGAGCAGTAGACTCAGCAGATTATGAAATCATTGTCTGACCTGGGCATCCACTTTCACATCGAGCTCTTTGAAAAAGTGCTCTGTAGGTCAACTGGTCAATGCCTGAGCTGTTATTCATACATGAAAAGACCACTGGTCTATAGGTTGATGGTTTCAGAGATTACCTGTTCATTGAAACAAATCAAACAATGCAGACAAATGACTCCCTTGTGTTATGTTGGTACTGTTGAAGTGGGTTGCCTGTGGCAGCTTATTGGGGGGGGGGTAATTATTAACAATGCCAGCCCTGAATATTTACCAGGTTATCTTCCCAGTGACCCCACAAGTGGACAGTCTATTGTCTTCGGTTCCCCTTCCATTCTGGCCTACCTAAAGGACTAGCCTTTCATTCCCTGCCATGGTTCCCAGTAAACTGTCAATTATCGATTCCTCCCTCCCATATCAATCACCTCTACAGGCCTGGAACTGTGTCATTCAGTGTATGACTGTACAGACATGTTCATGTAGTGGGACTGGTATGTAGTGGTACTTAGTGGTTACAATAATGTACTACTGTATTTATTAAATAAATTAATGTGTTTGTATACATTATTACATAACAAGCAAGAAACTAAATAAGTGTTGCATAAGAAATATACATACAATCAGCTGTGTTTGTATACATTAGTTTTTTTTCTCCAAATAAAACAAATCGTTAATATAAAGCCAAAACATTTGAAATGAATTCAAATACATTTGCAAATGTGTAACCAAAACATTTGCATTTGCATGCAACCCCAAAACATTTGCATTTGCATGCGTTTCTGAAAAATGGCATTTGCATTCGCATTTGAATCAAGTGAAACATTTGCATTTGCATTGAAATGCGTTGACATTCATTTGTTGACAAGCCTGCTTCACATGGACCACAACACAGTGACGAGGGGACACAGCCTGAAGCTCAAGAAGGAATGTGTGACAGCTAGACAACGGA
This sequence comes from Lamellibrachia satsuma, assembly GCA_033239005.1. NCBI lineage: Eukaryota > Metazoa > Annelida > Polychaeta > Sabellida > Siboglinidae > Lamellibrachia > Lamellibrachia satsuma. Next base: position 2,999,600 of record BSQZ01000063.1, on the reverse strand, counting down.
GGAGCTACTTTAGACACAGTGTAGTGAACAGGTGGAACTCTCTCACAGAGGATGTGGTTTCAGCACACACACACTAAATGCATTCAAAGCTAAACTAGACAAATTGTGGTGCGTTAACACTTTTGAGCAAAGTGACAACTTCCCACCCATGCGCACAAACTACAGTAAAGAACAGCTAAATAGGCTTTTAACCTAAAAGAGCTGAAGAGGATGTATGTATGTAATTTAGATGCCCCCCATCATTTGTCGGCCCAATCCTTCCGTTAACGACACATATACATGCTGTCAACCAGCAACTAAACGCTTAACCGGTGCACAACCAAGTGTTGTAGCCCATCAATGTACCGTTTCTCTGTTCATAGCTATTTTACAGACGGAAAAAAATCCTTGAAAGGGGATACCATCTCAGAAGCATTGGTACATTATCTGTCTACCATCAACCCAGAAGTAAACTAATTATCTGTCCCCTATCGCCTACAGGTGGTGGCAGTATTGGACATTATATATTGGTCATACGTTGTATGTGTAGAACAAACTTTCATTCATTTAGTCATAGCACTCCAGTGTGTCACCCTTTTCATTCACATTCAATGTTCTTCCCCCCATGTCCCTTGTAGGGTGGAGGCAACATTATTTAATTTGTTCTTTCCTCTCGACGAGTCATCTGCATCTATTGCGATCTTCAACCATTCTCTCGCATTCTTGGCTGTTCACCCCTCTCATAAGTTATAATACTATTCATTCATATTGAATACCTCTACAAACTGTAGTCATTACATAATTAAAATTTTTTGTTGACCACGTGCAGCACTATTAAGGGCTACAAATACTTTAAAAAAATAAAGTTAATTATTAACTGCACACATTTTTATACATTCTGTGTATAACATTTGTAACATTGGATGAAATTATTGACAAATACACAACATCCATACATACAACATCTTCATTTATTCAAAACATGCTATCTGCCTGCACCTCTAATGTGTGCTCAAAGTATATCATTCAATAAGGAGGTTAGATGAACACATAAGGCCTTTCAAAAAGTGCTTTGTTAAATGTTGAAACATTTCTTTTAACATATCCAAAAGGTTTTTACCTCAGTAGAAGTTTTCGCCATCTTCTCAAGATGCTGTCTTGAGAATATGGCGAAAACTATTACTAAGAAGAAAATCTTTTGGATATGTTAAAAGAAATGTTTCAACATGAAAATGAAATATCCTGAGAAATGTTCAATATGTTTTGTTAAATATTCTCATAAGACCACTCATAGAACAGGGAAATAACTGTGACATCACTTCAACAGGATATCAGGTATATCAGTATGTTGTTCTGTTTTGAAATCACTATAATTTTTTATAATATTCATCCAATAATATGTTCAAGATTTATTGTTTTCTAAATTTACTGTAATTTCAAATGCCTAAGGATGCTCAAACATGTACTGCAATATTTAAGGGAGATCAGTGGAACAACGTCACAGAAACTTGATAACACTAGACTGGCAAATTATAATAAGAATGAAGTAGACAGTTCTGTATCATCAACTGTGGAAATTACCTTTTACTTACATAAAGGTTTTAGTTGCACTATGATATTTACGGGGCTTAGGGACTAACACATTTTATCTTTCAACGTAGCTGCCAAGTGTGGTTTCAGAAAAAATATCTAATTAGAGATACCTTTGATCAATACAAATTTATAATTGTAGAGCCTACTCCAGCAACATTTCTGCTATTGTGTTCAACAAATGAAGTATAAATCATGAGCCAATTGTCTTGATGAATACAATCAACTGTATAAATTTGTAAGTTAGGATGACTGATTCTTAATAACACCTGGCATTAGGATTGTAACACTGAACCACATTGTAAGTCCAGAGGGAGGTCCATATGTAAGCCATGGTCTGCCACCCAGAGGGAGGTCCATGTGTAAGCCATGGTCTGCCACCCAGAGGGAGGTCCATGTGTAAGCCATGGTCTGCCACCCAGAAGGAGGTCCTTGTGTAAGCCATGGTCTGTTACTCAGAGGGAGGTCCATGTGTAAGCCATGATCTGCCACCCAGAGGGAGGTCCATGTGTAAGCCATGGTCTGTCACTCAGAGGGAGGTCCATGTGTAAGCCATGGTCTGTCACTCAGAGGGAGGTCCATGTGTAAGCCATGATCTGCCACCCAGAGGGAGGTCCATGTGTAAGCCATGGTCTGTCACTCAGAGGGAGGTCCATGTGTAAGCCATGGTCTGCCACTCGGAGGGAGGTCCGTGTGTAAGCCATGGTCTGTCACTCAGACCAAGGTCCTTGTGTAAGCCATGATCTGCAGTCCTTCGTGTGATCCCAGAACACATTTCATTTCCCTCGTCCCTTTTTGCCAGTCTGCATGAAAAAAAATTACAAAGCAAACTGTTTATGATACATTAATTACATTCTGAACTATGGCTTATATTTCCAACACACATGAATGTGTTGAGGGAGGTCAGTTTGGGCTAAATAGTTTGTTGATCATCTCAATATTTTTACTGGTATCAAGGCAGATGTAAAACGTTTTACACTGAGCCATCTCACTTGTAGAGTTGTGGTATTGCCATAAACCAAAATAAAAAGTAAGTTTCAGGTTTAATTAATTAAATGGTGTCTATAATGCCAACATACCATCACATTGTGCAGCTGGTATTTCAACATGTCTATCTCATCTTTCTGTGCAGTTAGTTTTTCATTCATTCCAGCTAGATGCTCACTCATTGTGCTAAGTTGACTTTTGTAGCCATCTGTCATTGTCTGAAGCTCATCCTATGGGAAACAGAAACCACGTTGGATTTTCAAACACTCAGGTTGCGTGCATTATGCCTGCCTGTAAAATGTGTTAAAATTAGTTCTCAAACTAGTTCCACTCTACACGATCTTTCACTTTCCACCCCAGCTTCATCCACTCCTTTACATCATCCCACCATCTTCTTTGTCAACTCCTTCTTCGTTTACCTTCCATCATGCCTTCTTTTTATGATTCTGAACCATTACAGTTTGTGTTTATGGCCTTCATCCATAGTTGGTTTTAGGCCAGTGATTCGACACAGTTCTTTGATGGGTGTTTTATCGTGTAGTCTGTGGTTTGTCATCTTATAATATCATTTCGGAAAACCTCCATCTTTTTCCAGAAAGGTTGTTTCCATATGATGGTCTCAGTCAGAGTATGCTTGCCATCTACTGGTGACTGGTGAGGATTGATCTCTTTTTCTGAAAGGCTCCTCAAGCTTTTCTTACTTGGCTTCCACTGGCTACTAGGAGGTGACATATAGCCGTTGTCTCCAAATAGCCTCTTCATGGTCAATACATGTTACTCTTTCCCAGTTAGGACACTGATATGTTCATTTCATGATCCTGCATTAAACAAACCACAATACAAAATTGTTAACTAAACGACAATTTAGGCATTGTCTTTGTTTCCCATCCTTATGCTTTTAAGCAGAAGAGAAAACCGAAGCTAAAATAGGTATAATACACACACACACAAACACACACACCCACCCATTCACGCACGCGTGCGCACGCACAGATATGTGAGCAGATGTGTAAGAGTTTGTACAGCACAAAGACAAGTAAGTTAATACAAAGATACACCAAGCCAGTCCTAGTGCACACACAGGTTCACCAAACCAGTCCTGGTGCACACACAGGTTCACCAAGCCAGTCCTGGTGCACACGCAGGTTCACTAAGCCAGTCCTGGTGCACACACAGGTTCACCAAACCAGTCCTGGTGCACACACAGGTTCACCAAGCCAGTCCTGGTGTACGCACAGGTTCACCAAGCCAATCCTGGTGCACACATAGATTCACCAAGCCAGTCCTGGCATACAAAAAATTTCACCAAGCCATTCCTGGTGCAAACACAGGTATACCAAACCAGTCCTGGTGCACACACAGGTTCACTAAGCCAGTCCTGGTGCACACACAGGTTCACCAAGCCAGTACTGGTGCACACACAGGTTCACCAAGCCAGCCCTGGTGTACACAAAGTTTCACCAAGCCATTCCTGGTGCATACACAGGTATACCAAGCCAGTCCTGGTGTATACACAGGTACATCAAGCCAGCCCTGGAGCATACACAGGTACACCAAGCCATTCCTGGTGCATACACAGTTACACCTAACCAGTCTTGGTGCACACACAGATTCACCAAGCCAGTCCTGGTGCATACACAGGTACACAAAGCCAGCCCTGGTGCATACACAGGTACACCAAGCTAGCCCTGGTGCATACACATGTACACCAAACCAGCCATGGTGCATACACAGGTTACACCAAGCTAGCCTTGGTGCATACACAGGTACACCAAGCCAGTCCTGGTGCAAACACAGGTACACCAAACCAGTCATGGTGCACACACAGATTCACCAAGCCAGTCCTGGTGCATACAGAGGTACACAAAGCCAGCCATGGTGCATACACAGGTACATCAAGCTAGCCCTGGTGCATACACATGTACACCAAACCAGCCATGGTGCATACACAGGTTACACCAAGCTAGCCTTGGTGCATACACATGTACACCAAACCAGCCATGGTGCATACACAGGTTACACCATGCCAGCCCTGGTGCATACACAGGTGCACCAAGCCAGTCCTGGTGCATACACAGGTACACCAAACCAGCCCTGGTGCATACACAGGTACACCAAGCCAGCCCTGGTTCATACACAGGTACACCAAACCAGCCCTGGTGCGTACATGGGTACACCAACCCAGCCCTTGTGCATACACAGGTACACCAAGCTAGCACTGGTGCATACACAGGTACACCACACCAGCCCTGGTGCATACACAGGTGCACCAAGCCAGCCATGGTGTACACACAGGTTACACCAAGCTAGCACTGGTGCATACACAGGTTCACCAAGCCAGCCCTGATGCATACACAGGTGCACCAAGCCAGCCATGGTGCATACACAGGTGCACCAAGCCAGTCCTGGTGCATACACAGGTACACCAAATCAGCCGTGGTGCATACACAGATACACCAAGCCAGCCCTGGTGCATACTGCATACACAGGTGCACCAAGCCAGTCCTGGTGCATACACAGGTACACCAAGCCAGCCCTCAACTACATACCTTGACTTGAATGACTAATTCCTTGGCCATAGACAATTCTTCCTGTAGTTTCTCTCTGTCCTTTAATGTGAGTCGCAGGCGGTTGTGTAGAACACCACACTGAAACACAATACCTACTATAGACACACCTAGTGTCACTAAACACAGAGTGTCACTAGCACGACCACAACCAGTGTCACTAAACACCCACACCAGTGTCACCAGATACACCCACACCCTGTGTCACTAGATACACCAACACCCTGTGTCACTAGACACACCCACACCATGTGTCACTAGACACCCACACCATGTGTCACTAGACACCCACACCATGTGTCACTAGACACACCCACACCCAGTGTCACTAGACACACCCACACCTGTGTCACTATACACACCTGCCACCCAGTGTCACTAGATGCAGCCACACCCAATGTTACTACAGACTCCTGTCTGTATCCCCTCCCCTTCCCTCATCCCTTTCCTTGTCCCTCCCCTTCCCTCATCCCTCCCCTTCCCTCATCCCTCCCTCCCATACTGTAGAAAGGAGGGTCCACCCAGGTTATGCAACAAACAATCAACAAATCAATACTGCGGAGTCTTAATGATGACGTTGTTATGAACTCATTAAACTAATTATCATGCATATAATTATCCCACATAACGCAGTCTGATTTCCTGGAATGACTCAAGTAAACACACAAACACAAAGGTGCTGAAGTCAGCGGAGGGTCAGTCAGCCTCGGATCTAGAGCAGAACATAGCTAAGTGGGTCACACTGAGGTGAATCCTCGGCCACAGACCCACTTCTCAGAGTTGTGGCCCAGATTCTGCTGACCCTGCCCTGGCTGGCAGACAACAACATGAACCTGTGCAGCCATTGGGAGCAAAGAGTGGGAGGAGACAATGAGGATGTCGAACACCTGGGTAATGAGGATGTAATTAGTGACAAGGCTGACTTGTGTCAAGAGAGGACAGCTGGAGACATGAGTTCACAGGGTTAGCTGAGTGTGCAACAAGGGTTAGGTCAGGCTAGGCTGCTAATCAACACAGGGATTCATTAGACAGAGGGGAGTATTTATTGACATGAATATAATGTTATACAGATATACAGTAAACTGTCATAATTAATGGCTCAGTGACATCACATTTATGCTATATACGGATTTGTTGGTGCCAGTTAAACACATAAAACAATTACAATATTAGCTACAGTGTGAACATATATACATAACATGTTCTTTGACACAAAATAAACATATTCATTGAGTTGTGATATGCTACTGTTAAATAGTAAAGACAGTAACTGTTGTTAATGGAAACAATGACTGACAGACCTCTGTGTGAAAATGCAGGGCCTTGCTATCGGCCGTCTGTAGTTTTGACGTCACTTCAGCCATACGTCTACTAAAGTAATGTTTTATGAGTTCTTCTCTTGTTTCACTTTCCTCTTCTGAACCTTCTATTTTGAGTTTTCCTAACTGAAAAACAAACAAATCATGGATTTATTTTATCTCAATTCATCTAGTGTCCTTTAATGTTTATATGCAAATAATATTTAAAACAGACTATGGTGTTGTTTATTTTTGTGTCAGATATAATAGAGGCAATGCCGATGTATATATGACACATAATTTTGTATTTTAAATTAGAGAGTTGACAAAATGGCGTATCCATGACAATAACGCAAATATTTAATGAAGTAGTGTCAGCCAAACAAAATTTCATCAGCAAAAAATACATTACACCAACAGTAACACTTACTGATATTAAACCTAAATCACAATGCTAGCTTCAGAACACAAATATCAGCTAATCTAACATTTAAATAATTTCCAACACGACTGAGAATGTGATGGCATAGATACGCGATTGTTTCAGCGCATGGCAAAATAATTATGAGAATTGTTCATTTTATTAAAATTATGTGAGCTACTCATGGATTTAGATACCATGACATTAAATCTTAACCGACAAACTGTATCTACAATATTATGAAAATTTGTATTGTCATAGCTTCTAAAATATCAAAAGAAACATAAACCCAAGCATTTGATGGAACATCCTGTCGACATTCGACATATTCATCATCTGGTGATTAAACAGATGTTATTCTGAGTTGCGACTGTTGTTTCAACCTAATCCTCTGCTGTTGAGTCACTAAGAAATGTTATTAAATTATTACTAATTAATTTTGCCCAATGTTTCCATTTGTGGAATAAATTTGTGAGCATACATGCATAATTAGAAATAAATAAATATATGCTGCCATTGTCATGCTAATAATCAAACATTGATTATGATCATGAAGATGCAAGTAATTGTATAATGTTTCCTTCGTAAAAATTAAAATTTTATATTTTGGGCATGTTCTTGTAGGAAACATTTAAAGCAAAACAAAAGACATGGTTTTTGGGCTATGCACCTAAATGAGATAATAAAACCTAACCATGTGGACATAAAAACTCAAGAATATCTCGCCAGTGGTTTACTCAGAATGTGTTCTAAGTTAGAAATTCCGAACATTTCTGTGGTTGACTGAGAACTGACGTGCTAACCATGCTTGCACAGTTATATGAAATTGGGGTAATCTAGACGTGATGTATTAAGGGAGGCCAGAATACACCGAACGAACGCAAAGTGTCAAATAAACGTTCTGTTTTGACAAAAAGATGACTAGTTTAGTAAACAAAGGCCAAAACATGTTACATAAGTTGAGTTTGGATCCAAACAGCATTGCCAAATCCTTTTGGCAAGTATGGGAAATAGGGGAATACAAAATATATTTTCATTTAGCGAGCGAATATTGCCAGACTATGACACTTGTGACATAGGGTTATTTAACAGTATTACACAGCCCATGAACTAAAGATGTTGTGGACCAGTAGCAGTGGCAGAGCATCAGTGGGCCAATAGCAGTGGCAGAGCATCAGTGGGCCAGTAGCAGTGGCAGAGCATCAGTGGGCCAGTAGCAGTGGTAGAGCATCAGTGGGCCAGTAGCAGTGGCAGAGCATCAGTGGCCCAGTAGCTGTGGTAGAGCATCAGTGGGCCAGTAGCAGTGGTAGAGAATCAGTGGGCCAGTAGCAGTGGCAGAGCATCAGTGGGCCAGTAGCAGTGGTAGAGCATCAGTGGGCCAGTAGCAGTGGCAGAGCATCAGTGGGCCAGTAGCAGTGGTAGAGCATCAGTGTGCCAGTAGCAGTGGTAGAGAATCAGTGGGCCAGTAGCAGTGGCAGAGCATCAGTGGGCCAGTAGCTGTGGTAGAGCATCAGTGGGCTAGTAGCTGTGGTAGAGTATCAGTGGGCCAGTAGCAGTGGTAGAGCATCAGTGTGCCAGTAGCAGTGGCAGAGCATCAGTGGGCCAGTAGCAGTGGTACAGCATCAGTGGGCCAGTAGCAGTGGTAGAGCATCAGTGGGCCAGTAGCAGTGGTAGAGCATCAGTGGGCCAGTAGCAGTGGCAGAGCATCAGTGGGCCAATAGCAGTGGTAGAGCATCAGTGGGACAGTAGCAGTGGCAGAGCATCAGTGGGACAGTAGCAGTGGCAGAGCATCAGTGGGCCAGTAGCAGTGGCAGAGCATCAGTGGGCCAGTAGCAGTGGTAGAGCATCAGTGGGCCAGTAGCAGTGGTAGAGCATCAGTGGGCCAGTAGAAGTGGTAGAGCATCAGTGGGACAGTAGCACAGTGGAAGAGCATCAGTGGGACAGTAGCACAGTGGTAGAGCATCAGTGGGACAGTAGCACAGTGGAAGAGCATCAGTGGGACAGTAGCACAGTGGTAGAGCATCAGTGGGACAGTAGCACAGTGGAAGAGCATCAGTGGGACAGTAGCGCAGTGGTACAGCATAAGTGGGCCAGTAGCAGTGGGCCAGTAGCAGTGGTACATCATCAGTGGGCCAGTAGCTGTGGTAGAGCATCAGTGGGACAGTGGTAGAGCATCAGTGGGCCAGTAGCAGTGGGCCAGTAGCAGTGGGCCAGTAGCAGTGGGCCAATAGCTGTGGTACAGCATCAGTGGGCCAGTAGCACAGTGGTACAGCATCAGTGGGCCAGTAGCACAGTGGTACAGCATCAGTGGGCCAGTAGCACAGTGGTACAGCATCAGCGGGCCAGTAGCACAGTGGTAGAGCATCAGTGGGACAGTAGCACATTGGTAGAGCATCAGTGGGACAGTAGCACAGTGGTAGAGCATCAGTGGGACAGTAGCACAGTGGTAGAGCATCAGTGGGCCAGTAGCAGTGGGCCAGTAGCAGTGGTACAGCATCAGTGGGCCAGTAGCTGTGGTAGAGCATCAGTGGGACAGTGGTAGAGCATCAGTGGGCCAGTAGCACAGTGGTAGAGCATCAGTGGGCCAGTAGCAGTGGGCCAATAGCTGTGGTAGAGCATCAGTGGGCCAGTAGCACAGTGGTACAGCATCAGTGGGACAGTAGCACAGTGGTACAGCATCAGTGGGCCAGTAGCACAGTGGTACAGCATCAGTGGGACAGTAGCACAGTGGTACAGCATCAGTGGGCCAGTAGCACAGTGGTAGAGCATCAGTGGGACAGTAGCACAGTGGTAGAGCATCAGTGGGACAGTAGCACAGTGGTAGAGCATCAGTGGGACAGTAGCACAGTGGTAGAGCATCAGTGGGACAGTAGCACAGTGGTACAGCATAAGTGGGTTAGTAGCAGTGGCAGAGAGTCAGTGGGCCAGTAGCAGTGGCAGAGCATCAGTGGGCCAGTAGCAGTGGTAGAGCATCAGTGGGCCAGTAGCAGTGGTAGAGCATCAGTGGGCCAGTTGAAGTGGTAGAGCATCAGTGGGACAGTAGCACAGTGGAAGAGCATCAGTGGGACAGTAGCACAGTGGTAGAGCATCAGTGGGACAGTAGCACAGTGGAAGAGCATCAGTGGGACAGTAGCACAGTGGTAGAGCATCAGTGGGACAGTAGCACAGTAGAAGAGCATCAGTGGGACAGTAGCGCAGTGGTACAGCATAAGTGAGCCAGTAGCAGTGGGCCAGTAGCAGTGGTACATCATCAGTGGGCCAGTAGCTGTGGTACAGCATCAGTGGGACAGTGGTAGAGCATCAGTGGGCCAGTAGCAGTGGGCCAGTAGCAGTGGGCCAATAGCTGTGGTACAGCATCAGTGGGCCAGTAGCACAGTGGTACAGCATCAGTGGGACAGTAGCACAGTGGTACAGCATCAGTGGGCCAGTAGCACAGTGGTACAGCATCAGTGGGCCAGTAGCACAGTGGTAGAGCATCAGTGGGCCAGTAGCACAGTGGTAGAGCATCAGTGGGACAGTAGCACAGTGGTAGAGCATCAGTGGGACAGTAGCACAGTGGTAGAGCATCAGTGGGCCAGTAGCAGTGGGCCAGTAGCAGTGGTACAGCATCAGTGGGCCAGTAGCTGTGGTAGAGCATCAGTGGGACAGTGGTAGAGCATCAGTGGGCCAGTAGCACAGTGGTAGAGCATCAGTGGGCCTGTAGCACAGTCGTGGAGCATCAGTGGGACAGTAGCACAGTCATGGAGCATCAGTGGGACAGTAGCACAGTGGGCCAGTAGCAGTGGTAGAGCATCAGTGGGCCAGTAGCACAGTGGTAGAGCATCAGTGGGCCAGTAGCAGTGGTACAGCATCAGTGGGCCAGTAGCTGTGGTAGAGCATCAGTGGGACAGTAGGACAGTGGTAGAGCATCAGTGGGCCAGTAGCACAGTGGTAGAGCATCAGTGGGCCAGTAGCAGTGGTACAGCATCAGTGGGCCAGTAGCTGTGGTAGAGCATCAGTGGGCCAGTAGCACAGTGGTAGAGCATCAGAGGGCCAGTAGCAGTGGTACAGCATCAGTGGGACAGTAGCTGTGGTAGAGCATCAGTGGGCCAGTAGCACAGTGGTACAGCATCAGTGGGACAGTAGCACAGTGGTAGAGCATCAGTGGGCCAGTAGCACAGTGGTAGAGCATCAGTGGGACAGTAGCACAGTGGTACAGCATCAGTGGGACAGTAGCACAGTGGTACAGCATCAGTGGGCCAGTAGCACAGTGGTACAGCATCAGTGGGCCAGTAGCACAGTGGTACAGCATCAGTGGGACAGTAGGACAGTGGTACAGCATCAGTGGGCCAGTAGCACAGTGGTACAGCATCAGTGGGCCAGTAGCACAGTGGTACAGCATCAGTGGGACAGTAGGACAGTGGTAGAGCATCAGTGGGCCAGTAGCAGTGGTACAGCATCAGTGGGACAGTAGGACAGTGGTACAGCATCAGTGGGACAGTAGCAGTGGTAGAGCATTACTAAACCAAATGCCACCTACCCATGATGTGCTTACATGGCACCTATTGGTGGATGCCTCGTTGGTTGACATTGGTGATTGACTAGTTGTCATAGTTGTTGCCATGGCATCCCCTGACAACTGAGTCTCCATCTTCTGCAAAGTCTCTTCCAACTGGACAGCTTTCTGGAGGGAATAAACCAAAATACATCTGCAATCATCCTGTCGAATGTGACACTAACACATGTATTTTAATATATATTCCATAATTTTATTTCCAGATTATATAATGATTTCTGGCTTGAGAAATAACAAGAATGAATAATCAATTTCAACAAATTATAAATTACCTGGTAGTAGCATAATATAGTATATCAGTAAACCAGATCATCTTTCCCTGAACATGGGAACTTGTGTACGTAGCTAAAACAATTATGGAATTCTAACAGACGCATCCAATATGTAAACAAATTATATGTAAACAATACAAATATTCCAATGCCACCTTTATTTACAACTTTGTAGTGGTTTCATAGGAATTACTGTCATCTTTATTTTACAAATTAAAACTTTAAAAACTATTAAGCTGATTACTTGGAGGCTTCAGACAGAGATTATGTGAGTAGAGACTACCTGCTGCAGCTTCTCATATTTCATCTGTTGTAGTTCCATCTCAAGCATCCACTTCTCTTTGTCTTGCTCCAACTCACAAAGTCGTTCTTGCAAGGTAGCCACCTGCAGCAGTGAATGTTGTCTTATACTGTAGTTGCAAATCAAAGCAAGATGTAAAAGGGTCAAAGCCATGTATGTGAGGGGTCAAGGCCATGAGTGTGAGTGGTCAAAGCCATTCAAAATAATATGACGTCAATGCCATGGGTATAGGTATATTTACATAGACAAGTGTTTTCACATTTCACATCCAGCCACCCGCCCACTCAGCATCCCATTATAACTAACTAACTACTAGGAATATGGGAAAAAATTCTGATTTGGAAAGAATTACCGACTTGGCATCTACCATTTGAGTTGCAGAGGAATAATGATATTACATGATTAAATACTCTAAATAAAATGAAGGTTATGCATTTAAAAAGACAAGAGATTTGTACCTGTAAAGTCAAACTGTCAGTACACTGTGTAGAGATGACAGACGCCTGGCCATTCTGGATGACATCTCCACCCGACTCCCCTCCAGGCTGGCAAACACAACAACTGACACTTCAGAACAAACACAGGCCATAAACAGCAAACACCACATAACATCACCATAAAACATGCGACTATGTGGCACCATAAGATATCCATTATTTTATACAAACAAACTAATTAGAAAAGTGTGTGTGTGTGTGTGATCAAAAGAATGACGTGATACTCACCTTACTCATCACACTGAGGTTCACTTCTGATTGCACTTTGCACAGCAATGAAAGGTTGTCCTTCAAAAATGCTGCCAACTGTAACAAATACCCAAAAATGTATATAATACAGATACAGCATATTTATAAACACTATAAACTAAAGAAAAACTATTAAGCAACACAATTTAAAAATAACAAATCTAACACGTATTAAAAGGAACTAACACATATTAAAAAGCAGTTATAACTTACATGTGCAACATTCTTAAAAACTGTAAATTGATACCATAGTTTAGGTTCAACATTAAAAAAAAGATATTTCTTGTGTTAATAAATCTGTACAGGTAAGAATAATCCTACAACTGAGAACCTATGTTACATATGTTACAACAACATACGTTACACTGTCACAAGGCTGGTGCATGAATTTATATGTTACATTGTCACAAAGCTGGTGCATGTATTTATTATATGCTACTTATTTTATACAGGTGGAAAATATTAAATTTGGTGACCCAACCTGGTGAAACACGTGACTGTCAGGAACAAGATATGGTCATCTTTCTATAGTTTTAAGTGAACAGTTTCGAGTATGTTTTTTAGTTTTTTTTGTGAACTGTTTTTTAGAAATGTTTTAGGTTAACTGTTTCTATTGTGTGTGTGTACGGGATGTGTGTTGTTGTAAATTTTATTACTGGCAGTGCAATGTATACTTAAGAAACATTTCCGGTTTTAATGTATTTTTAAACGGACAATAAAGTTCTTGAATCTTTACTCTTGAATGTGACCCACCTGACTGGAGCATGTGGCTAGATCTTCTAAAGTAGACGTGATATGGTCGTCTGTCTGCTTCCACTTCTGTGTAGCTGTTGGCAGCTGACGCTCCAGCGACACTTTGATACTGAACTGTTTGGACAAATCTACAAACAGAAGTTTCACCTCAACATTCTCTCACTCACTCTACCCATATGTCTGTGTAGAATCTTACCTGTTGTGACTATACACAACCATATATTTTGTCATTATGTAGAATCCAACCTGTTGTGGCCACATAGAATCCTACTTGTTATGACCATTTAAAATCTTATCTGTGTTGCGGCGGCCATGTAGAATTTTACCTGTTATGGACTTATGGCCAGGTAGAATCGTATATGTTGTGACCAGGTAGAACATTAGCTGTTGTGACTAGGTAGAACCTCACCTGTTGTGGCGTTGTGGAAGTCTGCTCCTGCTTGCATAAGCATTTCAAACAGCTTGTCTACACTTAGTGTTGTCTGATTGCCATGGGTACCACCTGGATGCACAAAGAGTTACCAGATTTCATTTAGTATTTTGACATGGCTGTATTTATATAATACAATGCTGAAAAGGTACATGAACATAAGCAACATGTAGCAAAAGTGGTATACTAATTTGTTCTATTATTTAATTTAGTTTAGTTTTGGGGAAATGCTGTCCACCCTAGGTGATTTGTTATCCATCTTTATTTTCCTAGTTATAATTTCAGGAGTTACAATTAACTGCCATAGGTAATGTGATTTAGCCGCCTCAAATGTTGCATCTAGTACTGGTAATGAAGTAATATTTTCTCTGGTAAACACTGAATTGAAGTATCCATTTAGGTACATAGGCATTAAAAACCCATTTGATATTATATTTCCAGCAGAATACATCATATGTGGACTTACTTTTTGCAGTCAGCAAACTAATGTATGTCTCCAGATTACTGAGACAGGAGGTGAAATTCTTCAGGGATGTCTGCAACTGTCGATTCTTTGTTTCAAGTGACTCTGTGCAAGTCGACATTCGACACTCATCGTCTATACTGCATGAACATGAATAAATCTCTCATTCTCTGCAGGGCAATATCCAATCCTCATTGTCTATACTGAGTGACCATGAAAAAATCTCTCATGAGCTTCAAGTGACTCTGTGCAGGGGCAACATGACTCTACTGCACATAAATATACAAAGCACTCTGATTTATTTAATTGTGACACATTTTTGGTAAATAATACTAAACCTCCAAACAACTGTCAAATTATATTACATGTGGCTCCAATCTATTACACAGAGCTCTCTCTACAAAAACTTAATTAAGGTAAAACAAAGCTAAAGGTGAAATTTAAATGCCATACAAAGCAACCTGAATGTTGACTCACCTTAATAACTGACATGGAAGTAACGTAGTGACATGGTTGACAAAACTCTTCAATGTCAGTGCAAACTCTTCTAAACTGTTGGCTGTGTCCTGTAAACAATTGACACTACATGTAGGTTTATAACAACATCAACTTTATTTGGCAAGTGGTTTCTAGTGTAACAAGTGAGTAATATAAGAGAACTACACACTACACATGCAGTGGCATGTGGTGTTGAAATGGTAACCACTGTCAATTCACAACCTTTCAAAGAAACAATTTATATACAGTGAAACCTGCCCATAGCAGACACCGTTGGGACTGCGCATTATGTCCGTTATGGACAGGTGTCCGTTATGGAGAATTTAATGACGTGGATACTCAGTAGGTGGCACAATCATATCATATATGATTACTTTGACGTTTGCTAGTTGGTACCATCGTGAGCGGTAAAAAGTGAGTGGTTTATCGACTGGGTGATAAAACAACACAGGAGCTATCATTAATCAATGTGTTTGTTTCTTTTCTGGAACAATGTGTGGTGTTAATATCACTAAACTTTTGGAAGAAACTTGTCATGTGTGCGGAAGAAGCTTGTCAGATGGTTGTGCACATGTATCAATATACTGCCAGTGGTGTACTGGTGGTGTACCGGTGGTGTACTGGTGGTGTACAGGTGCAGTTCATAATAAAATACCATGTTCCCAAAACAAAAAAATCTTTATAAATCTGTCCTGGTTGCATTGCAGCACAGCAGTGCAGTGCCACGTTCCTTTGACTGTTTCCCTTCCCTGTTCTCATGACCCATGATTGCCAATGTCTTATCAGGCAAGGCACGGTAGAACAGTCCCGTCTCATCGCAGTTGTATATGTCATTGAGCTTGTAACCACCGATGATCTATGTAATTCGCTGCTTCCAATCATTGATAGTCACAAGGGAAATGTCGGCAGCTTCCCCGCAGATAACATGGAAGATGATGTTATGTCACTTGTGGAACGATTCCAGCCACCCGCTCAATGCATTAAACCATAGGGCAACTGAGGGAATGTTCTGTGATCATGCCGTCTGGAATGACTTTCATGACTTCATTGCTAATCTTCTGCAGTTTGCGGTCGAGGCAATCGAACTAGCCTGTGTTTGGCCAATATGAAAATCATCGGCTAAGTGGCGGAAAGATTTGCCCGATTCTGCTGCCCAAATCAACTTTGTGTCGCAAAGTCAGTGCATTCCTTTTCATAGACATAATGGAGTCACTCACCTCACTTCACCTATCCTCTTCGGGCCCAGTGGCCCATAAGGCCGAAGTGAATCTCCTCCAGCTCGCTCTGTCAGCTGCTACACGTCTGGCTTCATTCCAGCTGCTCCACCCCAGTATGAGTCTTTCATTTTCAATAGTTGATCGCCACGTTGTCTTTGGTCGACCAACCTTTCTTCTACCTTCAGGCGTCCAGGTCAATGCCGTCTCACATTTGCTGTTCTTGTCCATTCGTAGGATATGTCCTACCCATTTCCATCTTCTTAACTTGACCTCAGTGCTGATTGTCTTCAATTTTGTTTTTGCAAGAATATCTCGATTTGATACAACGTATGGCCACCTAATTTGTAGGATTTGTCTTAAGCACTTGAAAAAAAATGTATCTAACTTTCTGTTGTCTCTTTCGTTAATTTTCCATGTTTCACTTCCATACAACAACACTTGTTTAACAAGTGTGTTACAAAGCCTCCATTTAGATATCAATGTGTATATATTTGAACTCCATATTTGCTGTAGTTTCATGAAGGATAGCTTTAGGAATTCTGTTAACAATGTCATCGCCGCCTCCTCCTTGTTTACTAATGTTAGCACCCAGGTAGTTATACTTGTCCACTTCCTTTAGCTCCTGATCATCGATTAATATTCTGTTTTCGCACTTGCTGTTTATCCTCAATATTTGAGTTTTCTTTTTATTTATTCTTAGTCCTGTCCTTGCTGCAAATAGATTCAGTTGTCTTGTCTTTGTTTGCATGTGTGTGTAGCATGATGACATGAGTGCTATGTCGTCGGCAAAGTCCAGGTCCTCTAGTTTTGACGTGAAGTTCCATCTTATCCCTGTTTCGTTTCCTGCTGTTGTGTTTCTCATTATCCAGTCCATTACTATCGAGAAGATAAATCCAGACATTACATCTCCATGTTTAACTCTAGTTATGACCTTGAACCACTCAGATTCCTCACATTCGTCTAACACTGCACATTCACTATCTTCGTATAACATCTGTACCATGTGGATTATCTTGCATGGAATTCCATAGCTCTCCATAATTTTGAATGGAATAATCTCAACTAATACTGGATTACAAATGAATGAAAATGAATGGTTGGCCGATATGCTGCTGCTTTTATCAAGTTAACAAAGTTAGCGTGTTCCTTTTCACTAATATGGTAACTGTGGATTGGAGTAAACTCAAATAAAACTGGATAATATAGCACAGTCAGTTCAATGCTACTGTGTCTGCCAGTTGGATGTGGGCCATGAATTAAGTTGATGAAATCAATCACTGCCCAAGGAAAAGGCGAGCTGGAATTGTGTTGATGGCCAAAAGAAGCCAAGGCATGAATATTGAAACTGCTCGCAGTGACCCTGATCGACTCAAGGGATTATCAATGCACACTGAACTGCCTGCAAGCGGCGCTGCAAGTTGGATGTGGGCCATAAATTAAATTGATGAAATAAATCACTTCCTCATTTTGAACTACCCGTAAGTCGTAGGCTGACTATGAATTATTGGCAAATATGCTGCTGCTTTTATCAAGTCAACTTTGAATCGCAAAGTCAGCACGTTCGACTTCGTAGATGATATTTCTGGAATGATGCATTTCAGGAAACTCCGGGACCATGCCACTGAAAACGTCTCCGAGGATATTCGGAATCATATTAAAATACAATAAACACGTTTCATGTTTACAATCATTTTACATGTATATTATTAAAGTTACTTGACAATAGTGTAATCATGTATAACATTACCTTTTTGTAATAAAAACGGCAACATCGTGTGATGTCAGTTATACAATATGGCAGTTGGTTTTCAAAGTTACTCACAATAAATTATTTGGACCAAATTTCTTTTATTTATTGACTACATTATGCAGATGGTATTACACACACACATAGTGAATATAGTGCATATATCAGCGGTGGCTCAGCTAGCCAGACTTGCAGGATTGTCAATGCACTTTGAGCTATTCGCAAGCGACAGGGTGACAATGAATGGTTGGGTCCAAATTCCCTATCCATTGTCCACATTGGCCAGGTGGCCGCTATGAACAGTTAGCAGACAGTGCTAACTAATAGGATGTCATTCGGGACTTTCAAAAGTGTCCGTTATAGACAGGTGTCTGTTACGGGCAGGTGTCCTTTATGGCAGGTTTTACTGTATACTGAAATATTTATAGTAATGAAACTTTACAAACTATTGGAGAAAAGAAGAAGACCACCACATGATGTTAATTGTTTTAAATGTCAGTGACGTCACAGAATACCCACCCTAGCAGTGACACCATGGAGTACCCCAACCTAGCGGTGACATAAAAGAATAACCACCTTAGCAGTAACATCACAGAGTACCCACCTTAGCAGTAACATCACAGAGTACCCACCTTAGCAGTAACATCAGAGTAACCACCCTAGCAGTAACATCACAGAGTACCCACCCTAGCAGTAACATCACAGAGTACCCTCCCTAGCAGTAATATCGCAGAGTACCCACCCTAGCAGTAACATCGCAGAGTACCCACCCTAGCAGTAACACCTCAGAGTACCCACCTTAGCAGTAACATCACAGAGTACCCACCTTAGCAGTAACATAACAGAGTACCCACCTTAGCAGTAACATCACAGAGTACCCACCTTAGCAGTAACATCACAGAGTACCCACCTTAGCAGTAACATCACAGAGTACCCACCTTAGCAGTAACATCACAGAGTACCCACCATAGCAGTAACATCACAGAGTACCCACCTTAGCAGTAACATCACAGAGTACCCACCTTAGCAGTAACATCACAGAGTACCCACCTTAGCAGTAACATCACAGAGTACCCACCTTAGCAATAACATCACATCTAGCAGTAACATCACAGAGTATCCACCCTAGCAGTAACATCACAGAATACCCACCCTAACAGTAACATCACAGAGTACCCATCTTAGCAGTCACGTCTGGGTTAATAGCAATAGTAACTATTACAATTGTTCAAGTAATAGTAATAGTAATAGATGGAATAGAAAGCAATGTAATAGTAATAGAAAGCAAAGTAATAGTAATTGAGCTATTACTCTGCTATTACAATTGAACATTTCAATCACACAAATATTCAATTTCATTGAAAATTATCAGACCAAAAAATTCTGTATTTTGACATACTGGGACTTGGACAAGCATCATGTTCAGTCTTTCACATGCAGTTTTATTTATTTATTTATTTCCCAACTGTGGTGATAAAATTGCTTAGTGTCCGAATCATGACAGTCAATGAACTTTAGCACTATTAGCAGAAGACACTGTGACAGTGTGACTGCTGCATGGCTAATTGGTCATTTGAAGCCAGGTTCACCAGCCATCTATCCTTTTCACACCAGCGTATTCATTCATCCACTGAAACAGGATAAAGGTACCAGGCTTCCATCACTAAACAGACTGTCTTTAACATCTGAATCAGTCGTTGCCATCTCCCAACCTTAGCTGCCAGCCTGCCTGTTGGGTAATGTTTGAACAAAATCCAGGGGCTTAAACAAACTTTTCTGAGTTTTTCTCAGTTGGTAGCTAGCTTACACACTATTGACCAAACGTGTGAAAAACATCCTATCCTTAAGCCAATAATTAACTGTCCACCAAGCAGCAGCCAAGCAGTATGGGTCTACTGTGGGATAATCAGACTGTTTTATGTGATAGTGACATTGCTTTTCTGTTTCTTTCCAATGAATATATGAAACTTCTACATCCGATGTGAATTGCATGAGGTTAATTTAATTGGGAAATTTATGAGTTAATTGTAATTTAATTAATTATACACCCATCAGTTAATTTGAATCTATGTAAGTGATCAATTATGTTAGTCGAAAGAAAATAGTTCTGATGGAAAATGTAATAGTAATAGCTTGAAATGTAATAGTAATAGATTACATTGCCTTCAGCATGTAATAGTTATAGAAAGGAAACTAAGTAATAGTAATCTATTATATTGCAATGTAATAGACCCCAGGCCTGCTAGCAGTGACATCACAGAGTATCCACCCTAGTGATGACATCTTAGAGTACCCACTCTAGTGGTGACATCATAGAGTACCCACCCTAGTGGTGACAATACCCACCCTAGTGGTGACACCACAGAGTACCCACTCTAGGAGTGACATCACAGAGTACCCACTCTAGTGGTGACATCACAGAATACCCACCCTAGCAGTGATCACAGACTACCCACCATAGTGGTAACGTCACCAAGTGGTTGGCAGTCAATCTCCGGGGGGTGGACAGTGCACCGCTGCTTGCTGTAGGTGTACAGGTTGGAGAGCTGGTGAATGAGAGCTGCGATCAGTGTCTCCATCTCAAATGTCACCTCCCTTGATTGCTGCCATGACACGTCACCAGCGACAACATTGTCTTGTTTTTCTAAAATAAAAATTTATATTAATGCGCATTGTATTTGTTTTGATGACTATTAGCTACTTTCAGTTTCAAAACTTATCAAACCTTAAAGGAAGAGAAACAAAGTTTTACATCACACAAATACAGAAACATGAAGCAAATGAGGGTTGAACTTCAGACTTGATTCTATTCAAAATAAAGCTTCTACTTCCACCCACACAGTCAGCAGGGACAGCACATCCTGTGGTCCACTTACTCATGTCACTGAACACTGTCTCCTGCACACTAATACTGTTGTTTGTCTGCAGGCGAGACGGCTCAGAGCTTGGCAGACTTCTCAGCTGTGCCTCTCTGTCACAAAGATAACAATCATAGTATATGCTCTTAGCTTCTTCAAAATACAAATATGTTATTTTTGCAGATATTCAACAAGTCACAAGTTTCAATGAAGAAAGGACTTTAACAACACTGGAACAGCATGTAATGGTTAGATATATGAGATTTTCCTTTGCTGATGGCAAAAAAGATGGCAAATATGCAACACAAAAATAAAAAAAGTAAATGCACAATCCAAATTGTTTCGAAACTTGAAATTGTTGGTGGTCCTGAGCTCTTTGTGTCAGTGATGGCTTGATCAGAGCAAATAACAAAATGTTTGATTGCAGTGTTTAAAAGGCCTGACATGCCAATATCCATGTACAGTGAATAAACAAAATTATACACAACAATAATAATAAAACGACTTTTTTGGTGCCAATATCCTTGGAAAATCCAAGCTCAGTGGTGCAACGAAACCAAAGGATTAGGCATTCTCATGCTCATCTACCAAATAGACAAACCATAGACAAACAATACTTGTACGTTGGTAAAGCTAATTACCAAGACTCACTCATCACTTAGGCATCTGGATGTGGTTACATAATGTGTTACGCCCTTTGGTGCCATCTAGTGGTTATTTACTCTAAACTATCACTGTCATGTGAGCTTGTAAACTACACTGCACTGCATTCCTCACCAATACATGTCAAACTAAGTCAGAAGATTATTCCAGCAACTCAAGGATTGTGGCTGCTTAAAAAAGAGAGAATTGGTTATATATGTAGCATAATGCAGCATGGTACAGTACATGACTCTAGGAGAAAATATAATGCAGGAAAGTACAGTACATGACACTAAGATAACACACAATGCAGCATGGTACAGTACATGACACTAGGAGAAAGCATAGTGCAGCATGGTACAGTACATGACACTAGGAGAAAGCATAAGGCAGCATGGTACAGTACATGACACTAGGAGAACACATAGTGCAGCTTGGTACAGTACATGACACTAGGAGAACACATAAGGCAGCTTGGTACAGTACATGACACTAGGAGAACACATAATACAGCATGGTACAGTACATGACACTAGGAGAACACATAAGGCAGCATGGTACAGTACATGACACTAGGAGAACACATAAGGCAGCATGGTACAGTACATGACACTAGGAGAACACAAAGTGCAGCATGGTACAGTATATGACATTAGGAGAATGCATACTGCAGCTTGGTACAGTACATGACACTAGGAGAAAACATAATGCAGCATGAACCTGACACTAGGAGAACACATAGTGCAGCTTGGTACAGTACATGACACTAGGAGAACACATAATACAGCATGGTATTGTATACTAGGAGAAAACAAAGTGTGCATGCATGAAGCACTTATTTAACAAGACTTAACAAGATTGCCATCCAAAACAAAGGCCCAGATGGCAAATGAACAAGGAAGCCATTGGCTTATCAAGAGTCCAACATTTTTCATTTATGTGTAATCCGCCCTCCTGAGATATGTGTCAATCTTGTTTTTAAACATATTCATGCTGCTAGCAGTTACATAACCTGTAGATAATGTGTTCCATTCATTGATTGTCCTCTGTACGAACAAGTACATCTTGATATCCAATTTCCAATATCCAATCCTTCACTAATGTTACCTCATGTCATCTAGTTCTATTAGATTTCCTGAGTGAGAAAAACATATTCCTATCAATATTTTCATACCCCGTTCAATATCTTAAAAACTGACATTTGTGACACTTACAAAGAATTAACTTTCAGTTGAGCCTCCTTCAGATGTTTTTCTTGTTGCTGTAGTTGTACCTAGAAAACACTTCACCACATGAATGACATTCTACAAACAGACAAACATGCGAGCAGTTCATGCAACACAAAACCATACGTTATCTGCAGTGGTCGACCTACATTACTATATTAATGATTACATTTCTCAGGTTTGTTATATTTGTGTAATGCTTCTCACATAGACTAATAATAATAATTAATAATAATTAGAGCACTTTTAGAGTGCCATGGATCCAGGTGACCCTGTTCAAAGGCACTGACAAAAACATAGTTAAAGACAGTCACGATTAAAAAATCAATAAATAGATAAATAAATAAAAACATAAAAAACAGCAAATCCAAGTTCATAGGACATAGCACTAAAAGTCGAATAAATTTGACAGTTAAGAATAATAAGCGCGTTTAAACAAGATAGTTTTTAAGAGTCTTTTAAAAGTGTATAGAGAGTAACATTTTCGCATCTCATGGGGAAGACTGTTCCACAGGCGAGGAGCAGCGATGCAGAAGGCACGATCACCATAATGGCGGAGATGTGCACTGCGTACAGTCAGAAGAGAGTCTGATGAGGATCGCAATGTTCTGCAGGGTTGGTAAAACTGGAGCAGGTCTGCAATGTAGCTCGGCGCAAGCAGATGAAGAGCTTTGAACGTCATCAGTAAGACCTTGTATTCAATACGGTACCGGACAGGAAGCCAATGGAGAGTCTCTAAGATGGATGCGACTGGCTCTGACCACAATGCGAGCTGCCACATTCTGGACTCTCTGCAGCTTGTCCAGTAACTGGTCAGGTACACCATAAAGGAGGCCATTTCCATAGTCCAGTGGCGATATGACAAGGGAGTGAACCAGGAGTTCAGTGGCATGTTGTGTCAAGCAATCTCTGATGGAGCGAATCCGATGTAGGTGAAAGTATGCTACCTGGCACAGTTTCGACACTTGAGATTTCATGCTGAGCTCACTGTCAAACATCACTCCAATGTTGCGAGCGACAGCAGTAGGCTGGAGGATGCTGTCACCGATGACGACATCAGTCAGACTGTGCTTGCTAGCCGAGCTCGGTGTAGTGATCACAAGTACTTCAGTCTTATCGTCATTCAGCTGAAGACGATGATGTGTCATCCATGCTTTTAGTTCTCCAATACATGCTTGGATACGTGCCAGTGCAGCCATCTCATCACTGGTGTCCTTGATCTTAAATGAGACATACAGTTGAGAATCATCAGCAAAGAGGTGGAAGTCAAGTCGATGCCGCCTAACTATCTGCCCAATGGGTCCCGTGTAGAGTGTAAACAAAACTGGGCCAAGAACAGACCCTTGTGGCACTCCCTGGAGCAGCTCCGACGGGTCAGACTGGGTCTGGCCTAGGCAGACAGTCTGAGTCCTCGAAGTCAGGTATGACTCAAACTTGTGTGCGACACCGATGACACCCGCGCTTCTCATGCAAGCCAACAGTAGTGTATGATCTACAGTGTCAAACGCCGCTGTCAGATCAAGAAGGAACAGCAAGACACCCCACTTGTTGTCCAGGGTCATCAAGATATCATTCTGGATTAGCATCAATGCAGTTTCAGTACTGTGATTCGGTTCATAGGCAGATTGGAATTTTTCCTGCAGATTGTTGAGCGAGACGTGGTCAACAAGCCTGTTCAGCACTACCCTCTCTGTCAACTTAGAGATAAAGGACAGATTAGAGACAGGTCGAAAGTTTTTCATGACATCTTTGTCCAATGAAGGCTTCTTGAGCTTCTAGACTAAAACCAACATTCAAGACACCAACCAATGATTTAATCAGGCAAGTCTATGCAAGCTGTAGGTATTTAAACACAACCCCAGCCACTTTTCCTGCATAATTCTAACCTTAGAATTGTTGTAATTTTGTAAATGTATAAAGAATGTCCTGGTAGTGCCAATAGTAAATAATATATAATGTAAAGCACAGTAGAAATCTTACTGCCTGTCATTTTATAATGAATTTGTCTACTTGTCTGGGCTAATAAAAATGTCTTATCTTCCAGTATGATTTCTATGAAATCACATGATATTTTAAAAGTTGTGATGCACAATTTATCAGCACACAAAGAAAATGAACTGGCAACGCTGAAAATTCTGATTATTAAACATCATGTTTAAAATAATTTTGCGCATCTCACCTCCATCTTAGCTTTTTGTGACTGCAGTTTGTTAAGATGCTCCTTGTGCTCCTGCTCACTCACACTGAAGAGCTGCTTCTGTTTGCTCACTTCTTCTGAGAGTCGGCGCACTCTCTCTTGTAGTTCATTCTCTGACTGCTGATGCCTCTCCACTGATTCAAACACCTGGGCCAAGTACAAGCACGTGTCACTTTCCAGTAACTCAAACACCTTGGCCAAGTACAAGCACGTGTCACTTTCCACTAACTCCAACACTTGGGCCAAGCTAGTACAAGCATGATTCATTCTGTGACATTTTTCTTTTAAGCAAACGGTATGATTCACTCATTTGAATGATGCATTTATAAACCTAATTTCTGCCCTAGTAACATTTACTTACAAAACGATGAACATCCTAAATACAATGTTAACTAAGTGTTTCCAAAACATTTATGCTGAGTAATAAACTTAGTCCTTCGATGCAACAGACATGCATACCAAGCAGTTGATGAATTAAACACAAAGCTATATCATTTAACATATAATTAATAAACTTAAGATATAAACCATGATGGCAGCTACTACGCACCAGCGATCTTCATGGAAGTGCTGTCATGTGACAATTAACATCCAGGTCACATGACACAGGATAATAGCTCATTCAAATACTGATGAAGGAGCCGTATAGGTTCCGTGAGCTCCGTAGAGCACTAACCAGTATCTAACTTATTTTCAACATGAATGTAACAGAATATGGAATCAACTTACATGCGGAAATTAAACTTAACCTTTATCTATGAATAAATATACTTGAATGTTGCTTCAATTGTGTTTCCCAATGGTTTAAACATTAGCCAACATGCACAGAAAAGGCAATATAGTCAAACATTTGATAGAAGAATTTAGGTAAACAAACAAGTTTGGAACATACTATTAGCAGAATGTACAACATTGCACTTGATGTTGATCAGTTCTTCTGATCTTCTTTTCATTTAACTGGTCAAGGAATCCTAAGAAAATACTACATTAATTTACATGGACAAGTCAAACCCAATATAAATAATCAAAGTGAACAGAAATAAACATGAAAATGCAACAAAACCATACACATGAAACTTCAGATGTCAACTGAATACCTGTCTGTGTAACCTGGCATTTTCTTCTATTTTGCTTTTGAGTTCTTCCCCCAAGACACTATCTCCAGCAGACAACTCTGGCTCGTGGACAACAGCATTTCTCT
Source organism: Lamellibrachia satsuma (assembly GCA_033239005.1). Taxonomy (NCBI): domain Eukaryota; kingdom Metazoa; phylum Annelida; class Polychaeta; order Sabellida; family Siboglinidae; genus Lamellibrachia; species Lamellibrachia satsuma. The sequence goes on along the minus strand of BSQZ01000063.1, from coordinate 2,973,652 downwards.
AGGTGAACATAAAGTGACAAGATTGACAGATGTTACCAACTGAAGCCATGACAATCCTACAACCATGGATATGTCTTTGTGTGGTAGAATTCTGCAGGGAAAGTTATTTTATTATTTCTTGATCAAAACAATTTTTTAAGCATTTTGGATTTTCCCACATACTATCATTGACAGTTCTCAAACCAAAATAATATGCATGATATTTACATAGTGTATGTGTAAAACATGTACCGGTATGTATCAATATGTGATGTCTTGTAATTGGCACATATGTCAAGATACATTTGTGAAAATGTTCATCAAGTTGGGAAAATAATATAATGTAGAATTTCTTTTAATCACAGCTATAAAGTTTGCTCACAATGACACTTTTGTAACCACTGGTGCCATCTACCCTGAATGTGCTGAAACTCTGTAGTAAATTGTATAGTTGTGATTAAAAAATTCAACATTATGTCAAGTAATAGTTTTGATACTTTCAGTTCTTGACTGTCAAGAAGTTCACAGGAAGACAGTTTTCACTGTTCGTGACATAACCTTCTACCTTAAAATAACGTAAATCAAATATAACGCAAACAATATTTATACTACATCAAACAATAGAACAACTACTAAGTACTAAGTAGTAGACTAGGAATGCTAGTTATGATACACAACAACAACACAACAACAACAAATGATAAAGAGTGAAGTGAACCACAAAGTAGTGACAAACAGAAGACATACTTTGTCATGTTTATGTTTACTGTGTTTGAAGTCACTTCTGTCTAGTTCTTCCTGGAGCAGGGAGACACGGGTTGACAGCTGTCGGTTGCGGAACATGAGACTGTCTGTCTCCTGCTCATATTGACGCATGGCTTGGTCTCGCTCCTTGATCGTCTCCTGAACACCAACACTTCATTCAGATCATTGCTAGTTCATGATGGATGTTTCACAGTCTTACATAAAACATTGTGGAAAACAGGTGGATTGATGTGTCATCAGTGTTTAGTAAAAAAACATGATGTAGGAAGAGACTAGAAGAGACAAAGAGTGCCTGCTCCCTATGGTGCACAGCATCTTGCACCTCTCACACCTTGACAGGTGGCATTACTCATAATGCTGTCGGGGCTCACAGAACTATTGTGTTACATGCAAGTTGTAGCAACACTGGTGATCCCAGACACTGAGAGCCTTCTCGGACATGTCCATCATCAATGTACAATCTCACCTTCAACTCATCTTGCTTAGCTAGTTCATCCAGCACAGCTTTCTTGAGCACCGGCACTTGAGCTCTCAACTACAATACAAGCAAGTACTGGTGTCAGACAAAATCTACATTTAAGACAACACTTTTAATTATAATTCTTGCTTTGATGAACTTAATGTACCATCAATTCAGAATTTCACTGACTCACTCAACCCATATGATGGCTGATAACTAACACCTGACGTCTGCCTACAAACACAATCACTGGAAGCATAGAACAATGGCAACCACTGGCTAGTGCATCCTGGAATCAACTAGGGTCAGAGAAGTGCTGGAATCCTTTGGCAGGTGACCACTGCAATCCACTGCCTAGAAACACTGCAATCCACTGCCTGGAACCACTGCAATCCCTCTGCCTGGAACCACCAAAAAATCACTGCATGGGAAACACAGCAATCCACTGCATGGGAACCATTGCACTCACTGCAATCCACTGTCTGGAATCACAGCCTGGAACCACTGCCTAGAAACACTTCAATCACTGCCTGAAAACAGTGCAAGCCACTAGCTACAAGCAGTGAGTACTGAAACCAACTGGAAACAGTAAGTGTCGGAATTCACTGACTATAATAAAAACAACAATTTCATTGACTGGAATCTCATCAATGTAGTGCCACTTCTTTATGGTTGTCTTTGCTCGGCCAGCCCCAGTTCACAGGTGGTTTTAAGTGATCGCTAGTATAAACCCTGCTAGCAGGAAGAAGCTTTTCTGCAACATCATTCGGCTTGCAGCAGGTATGTGGTTGTGCAGTTGATGACTTATATCTGCTACTTGCGAGGAGCTATGCCAGTCAACAGATGTACAACAGTTGTTGTACAACATTTGTTGTACAACAGTACATGACATGGCTCCACAGTATTTAGCTGACTTGTTGAATAGTTACTGCACCACATGTTCACTGCGGTCAGCTGAGCAGCAATTACTTGTGGTACTTGTATTACTTAGAGTGTCTAGTTCAGAAGCGTCTTTTATTCCTAATTTAATTACTTATAATTAGTCTACCTATCAATAAATTTTATTAGTCTTTCACAAAGTTTTAAATATGTTTGTTATGTGTATAATGTCTATATGCATTTATTTATTTAATGCTTTATATGTAAATTGCATTGAGCTTTTCTAAGGAAATAGTGCTATGTAAGAATAAAATTATTATTAGTTTTCCCATTTTCACGGTGGCATAGACACCAGACAGAAGGGACCAACAGCTTCTAGCGTATCTTCCAAAAGACACAAGCAAAGTGGTATGAATGAAATTACCCAAGTTTCCCAACAACAGGAAGTGGACTTGGAATCTGGTCCCCTCGATCGACAGTCTGGTTCTCTAACTGCAAAACCACTGCACGTATTTGATCCCAAAGCCCCCCCTGCGGCATTCGCAATGGCAATGTCAGTGACCAATATCGTGCCAGGCCCATGGCATATACAGCCATAGCCTAGGGCCAGGCCTATAGTATAGGGGGAGTATAGTCTATACTGGCTATATCAGTATAGGCCTGTTGAAGTAATATAATAATTCCTACGTAACCGACGTAGTAAAAGTAAGGCCCATGAACATCAACTGATAATGATCAGTTGATGTCAAGTGAGGCTTTTCAAACAATAACAGTCACAGCTGCCAATTGACTAACTAGCTAAAACCAAGTGGCAAGTATTCATGAATCATTTTCATTAATTGGGATCGGTGTCAATAATTAGTTCAGTTGGAAAGGAAAATTCAAGAAAATCCAACAAATCACCTTAGAATACTCGGTGGCCAATTTCTGATATTTTGCCTGCAAATCCGTCATCACTGTTACATGGGCTGCAGGTTATAATTCGCTATAACAGAATGACACTTCCTTCCTTGCAAACCCTCCCCGCCTGTCAATTGCCTTTCCTCGCACATGCGCTTTGTGTTGATATCAAATTGACTACCGTATAGCGCCGAATTAAAGCCACGATTCTGTGTCACGGTCATGATCGACGACCAGATTTTTATATAATCCAATTATCAATATAGATGAAAAATACGTTATAAATATAAAACAGCAATTGTGGATTAAAATGTAATTGATAAAAGTGTTATTAAAAACAGAATAGCGTTTTAACAATTAATAAATAATAGAATCCCTTCAACATTTTCTGATTGTCGTTCTTTAATTATATTTTAATTGTACCACTTTTGTGGTAGTTAGGCTTAAAACTATGTATGTTTACAATTTATTGAAAATGTACATTGATTATGTTGAATAAATTCAATTCAATTCAATTCAAAGTACACTAGCTGTAAATTTACGTAGTCAACAATTTCGTTATACAGCCGACGTTCTCAAGTCGGCCGGGCGAAAAGCGTACGACCGTGGAGTGAGTAAGAATATAGTTTTATACAAAACATTAACTCGTTAATACAAAATGTGTTACATTTTATGTAGGAAATAAACAGATCGCTTTACGCAAACAAGAATGGCTTAACATGTATTCGTCGTTTTATATACAAAATCAGCATTTGACTTCTCCAATGTCAGTCAACCAGCCAAGGACCGGGTACACCACGTTTTGACAGGCGCTGTCAAAGTGTATAATTATGCAAAATGTTAACATAGCCACCAATGCAACGAGAAAGTCAACTGTAGGCTGAACCCTAGGGTAATTAGCGCCTACCTAATCAATAATGAGAAACTTCGCTACTGAACGTCAAGAGAAGTGCTGTAAAACATTGAATTGTCCGTGATTCGCATTTTGACTAAAACACGAATAACATTATGTTATTTTCTCTCTGGCTTACTCTTACTTAGTACTTGTGTCTAATCGATCAGGTCTTGGATTTAAGTCTTAATAGTGTTACTACGTCTACCAATACTAACATGCCTGGCCCTAGTCCTGGCAGTTAAAGTGGCTTGCCATGAGTCAAAGTAACAGTGGCCCAGTGACATTGGCATGAGTTGACAGTCACAATGGTATGAGTTGATATGAGTTAACGGCGGATTGAGTTTAGAGAATATATTATATTCTATTGAAGATTTGTTTGTGATTGTTGTGCAGCTGTGGATTGTGAAGTAGTTAACTCATGTTGAATTCCATGTGTTTGTGTCACAAAACTTTATAAAATGTCTTATGATTCACTCTGCAGCTGTTGACCGACTGAGACAAATGTTGTTCCTGAGACAGTGGCAGTTTCAATAAAGGATGGCATTAGCTCTACAACTGGGGTCGTTGCTGGCCCGGCCACTCCATGTCCACAGGAGACTGGGTCGTCACTGCCAACTACAGATGCTCCTGAAGACATTTAGCACATCAGCAAATCATCCTGTGTGTAGACCTACACTTAACCTCAGCTGTGTCTGTCTGAACTCATCACTGAAGTCTCTGGCTGTGTCTTTACAGTCAGCACTAGTGCTCAATGCTCAATTCTCACGTAGTTTTCGTAGTTTTGTGAGGTGTTTTGCCCGAGCCAAGAAACCGTTCGATATGGACAGCAATCTGCCACGTGATGTTATTGTGTACACATACCAGAGTGACAGATTCTACAAGATGCTTACAATCTTTGGGATTATACAGTTCTTCTTCTGGATTCACCTGGCTGGCTTCTGCTACCGTACCCTGGGTAGTGGGAGCACCACAGAAAAAGCAGAAGAACTTCTTGGCAAGGACAACAGCTGGGCTAATGTGATAGGAGCTGTGGAGCAGTATAGATACCGCATTGCTGTTGTCTGTCTGCTGTTAGGTAACCAACATTTTATGTTTTATTATCTTAAATTCACTTCTGACCGGTGTACTGAACAACACAGGAGCTACAAACACGTAAAAGTATTGCACTTGGACTAAGCTGTCAAAAATTTGTATTAATTTGTTTGAGGTTTATTTCTCTCATTATCCATTAATCTAACTCCTTGCGATGTATCATAATTAAATTGTAATAGAAAGATTATCTAAATGTCAAGAATTATAATTCGTATACTTAATTCACATCACAAAAACAATGTTTAGTAATTTTCTGCACTTCTAGTTGTTAATTCACTGGTCGTCTTTCTGTTGCTCAATATTATCAAAGTGCACATGATGTAGAAGATACATAGGGAGTCCTCGGGGGGAAACCTATATATTTTCTACATATACACATTACAAGTTTGGTGTGCTGAACCCCCAATGTAAAAAATATATACCTTGTTTAAATTGATTGTAAGTTGTAACAATGTAAGTGGTCGACATCTGATACTTATGTTAATTAATTATGTTATGAGTTTCTGTTCTGTTTTCAGCATATGTGGTGATGGCGTTTGCATGGTTCTACCCCCACCGCAGCATCACCAAGTTGACCCTGCTGAAGGGAGGCGAGTCGCTGAAGGTGACGACCTACACACACTTCGGCAGGATGCGAGACTTCACAGTGCCATTGGGTAATGTCAGCTTTCTGCAGTCACGGGAAGCAAAGGCGACCAACCTCGCAATGAAGATCAAAGGGAAGAATTTTTACTATCTCCTCGACAAGATCAATGGAACCTTCAAAGAACCACAGCTTTTTGACTATGTTGTTGGACTGAAACGTCAACTCTAGTGTCTTAATATACTGTCAGTGGCATTAAATGACCTTTCTCGTGTTCCCAATATGGACAGTGGTTACAGCCGGAGTAAGGGTAAAGTACTGAAGTGTATGTTTGGACATGGGTTACAGCCGGAGTAAGAGTAAAGTACTGCAGTGTATGCATTGACAGGGGTTACAGCCGGAGTAAGAGTAAAGTACTGAAGTGTATGCATGGATAGGGGTTACAGCCAGAGTAAGAGTAAAGTACTGAAGTGTATGCATGGACAGGGGTTACAGCCGGGGTAAGAGTAAAGTACTGAAGTGTATGCATGGACAGGGGTTACAGCCGGAGTAAGAGTAAAGTACTGAAGTGTATGCATGGACAGGGGTTACAGCCGGAGTAAGAGTAAAGTACTGAAGTGTATGCATGGACAGGGGTTACAGCCGGAGTAAGAGTAAAGTACTGCAGTGTATGCATGGACAGGGGTTACAGCCGGAGTAAGAGTAAAGTACTGAAGTGTATGCATGGACAGGGGTTACAGTCGGAGTAGGAGTAAAGTACTGCAGTGTAAGTATCAATGGATGTTTAGGTTGATTACTTGTTTAGGTTTATTACTTGATAAAAAATTAGATCATGAAAACAGAAATTATTTATATTTATGCTTATTGCAAGTTCACCTTCTAATTGCTAATGATACACTGCAAACTTGACACTATTGTATAGGTGGTTTCAATGACAATGACTGTCTATGATGGTCTGTCTATGATGGTATGGTTGCACGGTGGCTACCACAAACACTTTAGAGTGTGTTGGCATAGATGCAACCATGAATGTATATATGCATTATATATAAATGTCAATAATACAAACATACATTTAGTCATTCTGTATAAGTTTCCTTGTCTGTTTTGTCTATTATCCCCAACAATAGTTAAATTCAGATTGTCTATTTCACTCCTGATGAAGGTTTTTGATTATACATAAACTCACAGCTGCATCATGCTCAGGCAACATGCACTAGAAACATGCTCAGGCAGCGTGCACTAGAAACATGCTCAGGCAGCGTGCACTAGAAACATGCTCAGGCAGCATGCACTAGAAACATGCATTATATATATATACGCGCATGCTCTGGCAAGATGCACTAGAAACATGCTCAGGCAGCATTCACTAGAAACAGGCAGTAGACACATGTTCTGGCAACATGCAGTAGAAACATGCTCAGGCAACATGCACTAGAATGGTGCAATTAAACAATTTGTGTGCAGCCCCAACATGACTTAAAATCTGAAATGTCAACTGAATCTTCAATGACTCATTTATTGTTTGTTTCAAAAATGCTTCTTTTATTAAGAAAATACAAGGTTTAATTTATTAATTGATCCACAATGATTATCCTAATACAAATGTAATGACTACCAATGTTTACCAAACCAAGCTTTAAACTAATGTCAGAGGTCTGTATAAAGTATATAGTCAATCACAGGTGGAGGCATTGCCAGAGTTCCTAGGCACGCATCATTCACCAGGTTGCAAGATCCCAAGCAGTCTCTGATCACCAGGCGGCAGCAGTGCATCAGTGAACGGGGACTTCCTAAAAGAAAGAAATTTATTTAAGACTTGCTAGGATTTCCCAAATAGATCTGGCCAATTAAAAAAACTTCACACTGAAGGAAGTTTTACAGGTTCGGTCCAAAGTGTTTGGATACCAAGTTCAGCTTTGGAATTTGGGTCGAAAGCTTTTGGATACCAAGCTGCAACAAACTTAAACAAGTGACTAAAATATTACAACTATAATCTTGGTATAATCTGGGCTATAGAGATACATTCTGCTAGACATTGCTCTAGACTAGAGCCTTGGTCCATGGGATATGCTGTAGAAGCATGCTCCACTAGATGTGCTCTCTAGAGGCATGATCTATGGGACATGCTCTAGAGGCATGCTCCACTGAATGCACCCTAGAAGCCATGGTCCATGGGATGTGCTCTGGGGTAAGACCACAGTTGAACTTCCTGTTTATTGTTTCACACGAATGTAGGGCGTATTAAATTGTGATATGTGAATTTAAACAATTCATTATGATGTTTCATAAGTGCAATTGAGCAGGCATATTCACAGGTTTCTTTGTAGAAGCTACTGGCTATGAAATAGTGCATTTGTTTGAGGGTTTAACAGGCGGAGGGATTTATGGGAATTTTTTCTGCTGTGGGCCATATGGGCGCATGAATACATGGCTATTTCGCACATCGGGGCATTTTAAAAGAGCTGGAGGTGATTTTAACAAAACTTGGTCAGTATGTCAATGAGATTATGGCAGTTGCTGTGAACGATTTTAAGAATATTTGATGGTCACGTTTTCTTATAATCAGACAAAACATTAACATGGCCACCAATGTGCTCTAGAGGAATGGTCCATGGAATGTGCTCTAGAGACATGGTCCACAGGATGTGTTCTAAAGGCATGGTCCACTGGATGTGCTCTAGAGGCATGGTCCACGGGATGTGCTCTAGAGGCATGGTCCACAGAATGTGCTCTAGAGGCATGGTCCACGGGACTCGCTCACTGATTCAAAATATAAAGTTTTAGCAGTTTCTATAGTGAGATATAATGAATTTTTTAAAACAAAATCCTAGCAAATTAATTAAATCAACGTACATGACGTACTTCTCAATATGGTAAAAAAATAACTGGACTCTACCAACCTGTGAGTGTTACGATACTGTTCCATTCTGTTACAGAATCCAGTACTTGTTCGATGCAGGGATTCAGGCTTATTGGACCCACAAACTGCAGCAGTCTATAGAGAACTTGTCCCGTGCTGAGACCAGCCCGAGACATCAAATGTTTAGCACCCATCACTGTCTGTAGAAATGGAACAACTGTTCCATCTTGATTACACGGATCTTTAGATTCACCTTGAGGGCTCGTTGTTGTGTCGACAAGCAATGATGTTGCCTCTGCACCACATTTCAACATGAATGTCAAACCACGCCAGAAATGTAAACAAACGATCAGTGCGAGGTTGCCACAGATGTTTGGGTGATACACGTTGACACTGGCTCCGTGCGTCACCAGTAACTGTGCCAGGTCCAAGTTGCCTGTGTCAAGGGCAGGCAGCAATGGTGGCACTTCGTCTGGCAAACAAGCATTGGCATTGGCACCACTTGCCAATAACACCTTGGCACTACTCAAGTGGTTCTCATAGAAGGCTATCGTAGCAAGCGGGGTCATTGCCCTGCTGTATGTCACACTGTTCTCGATGTATCGCAGCAGCTTTGGTACAAATTCATCATCATTGGGCAGTCGCTGTCTGGCATTGACATCAACACCCGCCTTGACAAGACAGTCGGTGCATTGTGTCGACTCATGCATCGACGCAAAGTTGAATAGACTGGTGTAGCACTTGTCAAGTAACAACTGGTCTGTGTGTTGTAACAGCAACTCTGTACACCTGAATTGATAACATCATAACACGGGATGACGCATCTCACAATCATGGCTCTCAACAGTAGCACCCAGTCACTAAAGACCAGGCAACACGCTAAATAATTTCTATGTGTAATGTGTCATGCCTGTTTTACATAGCTGCTTTACGTGTTTTAATTAATCTACATGCCTGCTTTAGATGTTTTAATCTAGTATATGCTGTAAATGGTAGTCTCGGATGGTTTTATACCTTTGTTATTATTTCCTATATCTGTATATATTTATATGTACAGTGTATCATGCTTGTTGTTTAGTCAGGTAGCTTTTATCAGTCTTGTTACTGGGTCATCAGACCTGTTGGAACTGAAATAAATAAATAATTGCAGCCCAAACCATAGGAATGGCTGACAAAGTGACACTAGACATGGAATCACTAACTTGCAGATAGTTATTGCCCCAGCTCATACCAAGTACTAAAACTTACCATTTATGCCTATTTGCTAGACTACATAAAACCAGAGTCAAATACGTAAAAACCTTTATGAAAAAGGTTATATGTAGAGAGGTAACTACATAAAGTGTGCATACTATATGCATTATGTGCACAAGCTATTATACAATCAGGTGTTTACTTGATTGCATTATATACCACGATTACTGCATACCTGTATACCTATGTAGTGTCATGTATACGTACTCTACATGGCCAAACTGTAATGCGGCGTGTAGTGGCAGGGCAATAGGATCGAGTGTGGTCAGGTTGGCATCAGCCCCGTGTTGCAGCAGTAGATGCAGACAGTCTACGTGCCCCTCCTGGGAGGCAAGGAACAGGGGTGTAGCCCCGTCCTCTGCCGCACAGTTCACCAGGTGCTCACAAGCTGCTGAAGCATTTCATTTCATACGTTTCATTTGCAAAGAAATATAACTACTGATGCTCCCTGTGCATGCAGGGTGCGTGCGGGGTGTGTGTGGAGTCTTAAAGGTATTTCATTGGATTTTGTATTTTTTTAAGGCCTTGAAAAGATAATATTAACGGGAATTTTAGAAGAAAGTCTTAAAAAGATCTTAAATATGATTTCACGAAACTAGACTCTAGGCTATAATTCAACAAAGGTGGAATGGACTGCATGCTTTTTTTTATAATTAAATGATACATTTTGATCACCAAATAAATGAACAGCTTCTAGAGGGGATTTAAACATTTGTTTTGTTGAATTTGTTACGGGAAAAGGTCTTAAATGTTTGATGTACTGGTCTTTAAAAAGTCTTAAGGTCACAGACACCATGGCATGTGTAATATTTCCAGTTTCAAAAACAGTGTTACACTGCATGAAATGAGGTTTTGGCCAAAGTTTGAGCTACACTGTCCAGGCCAACATTTGCTACTGTAGGTGACATAGAAAACATAACGTAACTTCAGTCTGCTGAAGAAGACTGTGGGATGCGGTCGAAATATTCAGATCGAATAACAAGTTCCTTGACAGGTAATTATGTTTAATATAGAAAACATATTTCTTTTACCATTACAAGAACATTTTAGAAAATTACATTGAAAAGGCAGGGGTAAATAAAGTGGTAGAGAGATAGTGGACATTGATCTATAAACATTCCTTTTAAGTGTCCATCAGTAAATATAACCATTGATTAAGTCCCCAACCAACTTATTTTTAGCTACAAACGTTGTCCAGCTATTTCACTGCTAGCCAAAGCTTTGTTTTAAAGGAAAAACATTTTGCAGGTCAGCTGAAAACTGTCCTTGGGCAGGAGTTTGTGGAATAATGTGTCACTTACAGGCCGCTGTGTCTTTGTCCCTGTCAAGTAAGATCTTCAGACAGGCTGCCTGACCATACTGGGCCGCTGAGAAGACTGGACTAATGTGATACTCCTCCATGATGCGCAGTTTGGCATTATTCTCTACCAGATGGCGCACTATGTCAACGAGACCTTCAGAAGCCGCCTGGTGGAGGGGTGATGTACCACAGTACTGCTGACAGTTGACATCAGCAGCATACTGCACTAGATCCTGGACACACTCAAGACAATGTGCTTTCGTTGCTGCATCAGACAATATGGCCTAGTCACACGGCTTAAAGCAACATCAATGCAAACATGATTGATGAAAGTCAATTGAGACAAAATACTGGTTCCACATTTTTATTTTAACTACTAAGTAAGATAATAAGACATACACCCATTTATTTAGTAATAGATAAGAAATTTATTTTTACAAAATATTGCTATATACAATCAAGTACTTCCACAAACTACAATTGATATTGTAAGATGAACTGAAGCCTTTGAAACACTAAAAGTAACGTAGTATACAAGATAATAACGCGAAATGCAGTCTAACATTGCGAGAAAGAAATTATCATTACAGTACACTTACCAGCCAGGAGTGGTGTGTTTCCCACTTACCTGCCAGTTTCCCACTTACTTGTCGGGAGTGGTGTGTTTCCCACTTACCAGCCAGGAGTGGTATTTCCCACTTACCAGCCAGGAGTGGTGTATTGTCCCCTTACTAGCCAGGAGTGGTGTATTTCCTACTTACAAGCCAGTTTCCCACTTACCAGTTGGGAGTGATGTGTTTCCAACTTGCCAGTCAGGAGTGGTGTGTTTCCCACTTATCAGCCATGAGTGGTGTGTTTCCCAATTACCAGCCAGGAGTGGTGTGTTGTCCCCTTACTAGCCAGGAATGGTGTGTTTCCCACTTACAAGCCAGATTCCCACTACCAGCCAGGCGTGGTGTTTCCCACTTGCCAGCCAGGAGTGGTGTTTCCCACTTACTAGCCAGGAGTGGTGTTTCCCACTTACCAGCCTGGAGTGGTGTGATTCCCACTTACCTACCAGGAGTGGTGTGTTTCCCCTTACTAGCTAAGAGTTGTGTGTTTCCCACTTACCAGCTAGGAGTGGTGTGTTGTCCCTTTACCAGTCAGGAGTGGTGTTTTCCACTTACCCACTAGGAGTGGTGTTTCCTACTTGCCAGCCAGGAGTGGTGTGTTGTGCCCTTGCCAACCAAGAGTGGTATAGTTCCCACTTACCAGTCGGGAGTTGGTCTTTTCCCACTTACTAGCTAACAGTGGTGTGACCCCCATTTACCAGTCAGGAGTGGTGTGTTTCCCACTTACCAACCAACAGTGGTCTGGTCACCATTTACCAACCAACCGTGGTGTGGTCACCATTTACTAGCCAGGAGACATGTGTTTCTCATTTACCAGTCAGGAGTGGTGTGTTTCCCACTTACCAGTCAGGAGTGGTGTGTTGTTCCCTTACTAGCCAGGGGTTTTGTGTTTCCTATTTACCAGCCAACAATGGTGTTGTTCCACTTACCAATCAACAGTGGTGTGTTGTCCACTTACCAGCCAACAATGGTGTGTTGTCCACTTACCAGCTAACAATGGTGTGTTGTCCACTTACCAGCCAGGAGTGGTGTGTTCCCCATGTTGTCTGCGAGGTTGGGGTCTGCTGCATGCTCTAGCAGCAGTCTGACACATGCAACATGGCTCTGTTCAGTGGCCACCAGCAGTGCACTGGCTCCTTCAAACGTCACCCAATTCACATCTGTCACCTCTGGTCAAACACACAAGACATGAAAGGGTGCAGTGGGATTGAGAAGTCCTGGTGTATTAGTGAGAAGGGAATTAAACATTTAACAAGATTTAACAAGATTTGCCATCCAAGCCAAAGGCCCAGATGGCAAGTGGACAAGGAAGCCATTGGCTTATCGAGAGTCCAACAATGTTCATCTACTTATAACCCGCCCTCCTGAGATATGTGTCAACCTTGTTTTTAAACATATTCATGCTGCTAGCAGTTACACAATCTGTAGACAATTTGTTCCATTCATTTATTGTCCTCTGTGAGAATGAGTGCTTCCTGATGTCCAATCTACATTGATCCTTTACTAATTTTACCTCATGTCCTCTAGTTCTGCTATCCTTCTTGAGTGAGAAAAACACATTTCTATCAATATTTTCATACCCATTCAATATCTTAAAAACTTCAATCTGATCTCCTCTTAACCTCCTTGTCTCTAGAGTTGTTAAACCACATTCTTTCAGGCATTCTTTATAACTAAGGTCTCTGAGTTCTGGAATCATTTTAGTTGCTCTCCTTTGTATGCGTTCAAGCGTATCTATATCCTTCTTACGATATGGTCTCCATGCTTGAATACAGTATTCTAAATGATGTCTAACTATTGCTTTATAAAGAGGTATAATTAACTTTTTTCCCTTGTATGTTATGTTTCTTCTAATCAATCCAAGAATTTGATTACCCTTTGAAGCTGCAATACCACACTGCTCTGAAACTTTCATATCAGCACTTATTGTAACTCCTAAGTCCTTTTCTTTTACAGTAGTACCCAGAACAGTATCTCCCATTTTATAGTTTACATCCAAGTTCCCATGTCCTGTATGTAGGCATTTACAGTTCCCAAAATTGAACAACATCTGCCATTTCTCAGACCATTTCACTAATCTGTCTAGATCGTTTTGTAAATGTTGTTTATCACCATCAGTATTAACCTTTCTAAACAGTTTTGTGTCATCCACAAATTTCAGTACGTTACTTGTTATACTGTCGTCCAAGTCATTGATATATATATTAAGAATAAAATAGGTCCTAATACTGATCCTTGAGGTACCCCACTCAAAACCGATTTCCAATTTCAAACTTCTCCATCTACAACTCGTTGTCTTCTGTCAGTCAGCCATTGTTCTATGCAGTCAGTTATGCTATCCCCGATACCATGGGCTTTTAATTTAAGTAGTAATCTTTGATGTGGCACTTTGTCAAAAGCTTTCTGAAAATCTAAGTAGATAATATCTACTGGCGATCCCACATCTATCCACTTAGTGATTTCTTCAAAAAACATAACATATTTGTTAAGCATGACCTCGCTTTAAGGAATCCATGTTGAGATGAACTTAATAATTTATGCTTAACGAGGAAGTCCACCATATGGTCTTTAATTAACCTTTCTAATAATTTACAAATCACTGACGTTAAACTCACTGGTCTGTAATTCTCTGACTTATTTCTCGAACCCTTTTTAAATAATGGTATGATGTTTGCTTCTTTCCATTCAAACGGAAAAACTCCCTCTTTTAATGACAAGTTGAATACTCTTGCAAGTGGTATACTGATTTGTTCTACTGTTTCCATTAGTAATTTTGGAGGAATCCCATCCACTCCCGGTGATTTATTATCCTTCATTGTCTTTATTTTCTTAGCTACCATTTCTAGAGTCACAACTAACGATCCTAAATAGTCAGATTTAGCCTCGTGAAATTTAGCATCAGCAACTGGTAATGAACTAATATCTTCTTTGGTAAACACTGAACTGAAGGAACCATTTAGGTCTTCCACCATTAAAAACCCCTGTGATATTATATTTCCAGCACTGTCTTCTACAGGTCCAACCTTGTCTTGTACGTTTTGTTTACTCCTGATATATGCATAAAAACTCTTGCTGTCATTTTTTATGTTACATAACTTCTTTTAGACTGTCTGATTTCAGTTGTAGCTGCATTAAGTGCCTCTTTGTAATTTGCATAGTCTTCTTCCTTTCTGGTACGCCTATAAACCCTCCACATAGTTTGTTTTAACACTATTTTTCTAATAGCCTCTTTTGACAAGTGTTTCTTTCTACACCGTATTCCTTGTTTTTGAAAAGGAACAAATTTATCGATGATGCTCTCAATTTCATATTTTAGAACATTCCAACATTCAATTGCGGTGTTATTCATCAGCATGTTATTCCAATCTAGCTTTGCTAAGTATTTTCTCATATCTTTGTAGTTACCTTTGTGGAAGTTTATCTTGTATGTTTTCTTATTTTTACTTTCTGATTTTACATTGATGTCAAAATGTATTTGATTATGGTCACTGTTACCCAATGGTTCAAGTATTTTTACATTGTCCACTAATTCTTTTTGTTATGACAAAACTATATCTAATACATTTTCTCCCCTGGTTGGTTCTAGCACATGCTGAGTAAGAAAGCTATCCTGGATTAAAAATAGAAATTGTTGGTCCTCACTCCCTGTGCTCTCTAGAGAATTCCATTTTATGTGTCCATGGTTAAAATCTCCCATTATGATACATTCCCCTTTACTAACTTCCTTTATAGCGTCTTTATTTTTGTGCTGTCCTCTTCGTTTATGTTTGGACTTTGGTAAACTAATCCAATAGTTAATTTTGAATTTCCTGAAACAATTTTGCACCAAACAGCTTCATCGCAATCTGCTTCCCTTTCTAGTTTTATTTCATAAGCCTGAATAGATTCTTTAACATATAAAATAACTCCCCCTCCCCTTCTTCCTATTTGATCTTTCCTACATATTACGTATCCTGTCAGTCCTAATTCAGCATCTGTTATATCTATGTTGGCCCATGATTAAGTTATACCAATTATGTGAGGGTCAATATCTTCTACCATGTTTAATTCGTTTTTCTTATTTACTATGCTCCTTGCATTTAAACATACGCATCTATAACCTTTTTCAGAGATGTTTTCCGGATGATTTGATATTGGTTTATCTGTGCTCGTGGCCTCTTGTTCTGCTTGAGACAACTCTAGGTAACATAGTAGGGTTGTGATGTTTGTCATAATTTATATTTATTAGAAAATTATTTTATTCATAACCTAACTGTATAAAAATATAATAATAACCTATTAATTTCTAGCAGCTACACTATATACATTTGTGGTAAAGCATAGTCACATATACTAAGTATCAGTTAATTAAATTTAAACATTTATAAGTCACATTGTTTAACTGCACTTTACAAGATATTTAACAATTTCAGATGAATACAGTGGAACCTTGTTAACCCAGACACCTTGGTCCCCAGTGTATGGTCCTTAGTACATGGTCCCCAAATAATATTTACTTACTTTGCTTTAAAAGCACCTCCAAACATTGGACATAGTTGCCACTTGCAGCTTCATGTGTCGGCTTCCATCCTCGGTTGTCAGACACATCTATGGGATGACCTGAAACACAAGGCTTGATCAATCAGATGCACTGGCTTCCATCCTCGGTTGTCAGACACATCTATGGGATGACCTGAAACACAAGGCTTGATCAGTCAGATGCATTGGCTTCCATCCTCGGTTGTTAGACACATCATTGGGATGACCTGAAACACAAGACTTGATCAGTCAGATGCATTAGCTTCCATCCTCGGTTGTCAGACACATCTATGGGATGACCTGAAACACAAGGCTTGATCAGTCGGATGCATTGGCTTCCATCCTCGGTTGTCAGACACATCTATGGGATGACCTGAAACACAAGGCTTGATCAGTCAGATGCATTGTCTTCCATCCTCGGTTGTTAGACACATCATTGGGATGACCTGAAACACAAGACTTGATCAGTCAGATGCATTGGCTTCCATCCTCGGTTGTCAGACACATCTATGGGATGACCTGAAACACAAGGCTTGATCAGTCAGGTGCACTGGCTTCCATCCTTGGCTGTCAGACATATATATGAGATGACCTGAAACACAAGGCTTGATCAGTCAGATGCATTGGCTTCCATCCTCAGTTGTCAGACAAGACTATGGGATGACCTGAAGCACAAGGCTTTATCCGTTAGATGCCCTGGCTTCCATCCTTGATTGTCTGACACATCTATGGGATGACCTGAAATACAAGGCTTGATCAGTAGATGCATTGGCTTCCATCCTCGTTTGTCAGACACATCTGTGGGATGACCTGAAACACAAGGTTTGATCAGCTAAATGAACTGGCTATCATCCTTAGTACTCCAGACACCTGTATGGTTGCTTACAATAAAACAGTTGAGTGAGTTGACATAACTATTTATTATATGGGATGATATAATGACAACACAACATTGATTTTTATAAATAAATGGTTTGATAATGACCCTGTTTGATGAGTGTGTGCATGGCTTTGATGTCACCAATGCGGGCAGCCTGGTTAACTGTGGAACAACCTGAGCTGTGGTCCATCTTCAATGTGCTCATTATTGCCAAGTCTGCAAGTAAAATGTACACATATAAATATGGGTGAATATGCAAAGTTTTACAGGTAGTAAAAAGTGTAAAATAAATTTATCTATTTTTTAGTTTTCTGAACTGAGAAGTAAAACCAATATTGGCCATGATCACATTTGTTGTTTGATAATCCAGGAGGGGATTATATACAGTGATTCTTGATGAATTTTGTCTTGAACTACCAAGTGCCACAGAAAAGACACAGCTTATTGCCCACATGACTGAATTTTTTATTTGACGTCAAATGCATGGAGCAACTGAAATGTCCGTGATGTAATGGACAAGAAAGCAGGCACAGTGACTTTTAGTTATTAGATGTTAAATACTTAGTTAAAGTAACATATCACTTGTGTGTTACCTATGACATTAGGACACTTATTTGATACATATCCAATGATATTTAAAACCGATTTTTAAGACAGATCTACTGGGACAGCCTATTTTAGGGTACCCCGTCTGATGAAACCGAGGAAACTTAGTACATTTGAGTTACATTGCATATAAAATACATTTGTAAAAGACTATCATCTCTTAAACTATTGAAGAAAACAATAGTGGAAAGACTCTCAAGTCTCAAGTAGTTATACTCCAAACAGCCCAATCTTGAGCTAACGCAGGAGTTTGGACCAACGGCTTTTAGTGTCTCTTCCGAAAGACACGGGCAAAGTGGGGTGAACGAAATTGCCCAAGTTTCGAAACGGCGGAGGTGGAATCGAACCACCGTCCTCTCGATCGACAGGCGGGTGCTCTAACCATTAGACCACCGCTCCGCCACACTCGAATCCAGGACAAAACCCCACTCGGACATAACCCCACTGGACGAAACCCCACTCGGACATAACCCCACTCAGACAAAACCCCACTTTATTTTTTAGAAGTAATGATAATTTAAAAAATTAGGTAAAAATAAATAATATTTTGAAATGAAGTAACTATATTTCTGCTTGCACTTCAAAAGGAATTGTTTTCAAATGTAAATTTGGTCCTATTAGATGTTTAATATAGCCATAAATTAAGTGGATGTTTCTCTGTTGTACTTGGTGATGTACGTAATGGGATCATCCCTGACAGCAGTTAAGGGAAGTCAGTAGAATTGGCTTCTTCTAACTACTACATCAGAGCTAAATGGTTCAAGGGGGGTAATTTAGGACATCAATTTAAGGGAAGCCAGTAAAATTGGCTTTTCTTAGTTGCTAGTTACATTACAGTTGACCGGTATTAAAGGGTATAAAAGGACACCAGTAAACATGAACCTTCATTATTAATAAAACAGAAAATAACAAATATTGTTGTCTTTGAATCTATATGCAGTAGACCAAAAGGGGTTTTGTCTGAGTGGGGTTGAGTGGGGTTATGTCCGAGTGGGGTTTTGTCCGAGTGGGGTTTGGTCCGAGTGGGGTTTTGTCCAGTGGGGTTATGTCCGTTTACCGCCACACTCACATATTCACCCACATGTCTATTCAATCTAAGTCTATAGGGGTTTTAAAGACAGGCCGTCATCACATCATGGGCATCCATGGGGGGGCAAGGACTGGAATTTTTTTCGGATGTACCCTCGAGCTCAAAGTATATGTAAACTTTACATAAACATATTTTTTTCTTGCCCCTCCCCGAAAAAATTCCTGCGGACGCCCCTGCCACTAATTAATCAAAATGACCTCGAGATACATGGAAAGCAAACAAACACCCACAGTGACTTGTACACCAACTCAGGAGCTTTTGTAGACACGGTTGAAAAAATCATGATTTTTTAAAATAAAAAAAACTTATTTTTTTATTTTAATCAGATTTTTTATTTATTTGAAACCTGGTATATAGACATTTATATAGATGTTTATATTTATAAACTCTTTCAAACATGTTCTATTCAAATTGATTTGGGTACTTCTCTTAACAGAGGATACATGATTTTTGCTTATAGACAATATCCACAAGGCTTCACTCCCTGTAGTTGCATAATTTGACTTGGAAAGGAAAGCATGCTGTGTATCTGTGGCTGTAGCACTGATAATTATTGTTTGCTGAGAGGGTGGATTAGCACCTGACCAGGGCTCTGTGTACTGAGTCTGTACTCTAAGGGTCTCCAACCAGACTGCAAAGTGGTACAGTATTAAACAATTGTAGCCCAGACTGTCTCACTTGAGTCAACATACTGAATTGGTAACTGGTAATTGGTAACTAGCACAAGCTCTAAGTGGCCTTTAACTTAGGGCTTCTGACTTGAAAAGATACTTCCTCTGGAAGACAAGTTTGTGTGGCTTCACTGCATTCAGAAAGGGAATAGCTCAAACATACACAATGTCATCAAATATTTGACTATTAGACTATCTGATGACAATACAACTACACAAGTGTGCGCATATGTATTAAAAAGCATACAAAACTTTGTTGATCTCGATGCTTGTAAACAATTATTTGTGTTAAATTCATATAAATCAGCATTTAAAAAAATCTTAAATAAAAAATCATAAATCAATTATTTACATTTTTTGTGTGATTTAAATGAATGATTTAAATCAAACAACACTGTTTGTAGAAGAACAATGGAAGCACACATTCTCAGGAAAATAAAATAAAATAAAATAAATAAACATTTAAAAAAATGACAATCTAACAGATTTGGGTAGGCCATACATAAATTAAAAATGGTGGATTCTTGATAAGCCAATGGGTTTTCTGTCCACGTGTCATCTTGGCATGTGCAGCATATTTAGCAGTTCTTATAACAATCTTATTGTTTTAATGTACAAACAATGCACAAAAACAACACTTCTGCTCACAAATAGTTTACAGGAGCGTTAAAGTTTATCTGTCAACATGTGAAGCTGATTCATCCACAGTCTCATCCATAGATTCATTTAGATTTACTCACACTTCAAACTGACAGCTATGCACAGATGCACATCAACTGACTGGAATGATTTTTTCAGCAAATAAGAAAAGATAAGATAACATTTATTGCCATGTGTAATTATTGCAGTAATACATAGAAACATTGGAACGTATAACGATGTTGGGTCGTACTATAACGTATACATGACATTACACTCACATGCAGCAAACGGTATGAAACAAACTAACTAACATCATGCACAGTAAATGCATTCTTAAGAATAAAATCTTGACTTTGACTCTGTTGGCACTTAATGATCTCACTTCGTGATTCCTGTTATATCACATAAATAAGTCCAGTATAAAGCAAAAGACATAATTATCACTGTCAAGGAAAGATATGATTTAGGATTTGTTTAAAATAACATGGGTATAAAATAAATAAATTAGGTATACTCTTACTTACTTAAGTCGGAATGTTGTATTTGTGTGTACTGCAGATGGGAAAAAATTGTCACGTCTGTTTTGATAGGGCTTGGACGGCTACGGGATAAAAACTGTTGCTGAACCTGCTGGTCCTAGTTTTGATGGACCTGCACCGGCAACTAGATGGAAGGGGCTAGAATAAATCGTGGGCAGGATGGGATGGGTCATGAGAGATGAGACCGGCTCTTCTTAATAGGCGCTGCTGATACAATGATTCGAGACTGGGAAGGGATCTGGCAATTATTTTGGAAGCAGTATTTACAACTCTATTCAACCTGAGCTTTTCCTTGATCGTGATAGAACCAAACCACACTGTGATCGAAAAGGTGAGAACACTCTCGATTACAACTTTGTAAATATTTAGCGTGATCTGAGTGGTCAAACCAAATGATCCACTATATTATACCAATTAATACAAAAAAATCAAACATTGACCTAAACACCAAACACACTTCCATCAAAGACAAAATTGAGTGATGTTCCAGTAAGTAGTTAATCAAAACTTGTCAATGATACAACACAAGAAGAAGATTGTTTAAATTTAGATTTTTTTTAAAGCGGCAATACTTCAATATCAACAATGGTAATTTCATGGATTGGATTTTTTCACACAAGTAAAACAAATCTCAAAATAAATACATCATTATAGTTTTTATACAGGTCCTGTACATGGATTTTTATGTCAAGTTATAGAAGCAGTGAAAGGGGAAGTGGCTAGTGTAGGTGGCCTTGTTGACCTGCAGACCTGGTACTCTTTGTTTGTAAACTTCCTAAATAGGAAGTAGAGTAGAAAGATATAAGACGTTTACGGTGAAACAAATTTACTACATTTTTTGCTTGAAGTTTACATTTCGTACCACAAAATGTGTGCGGATATTGCACATGAAAGTCCACTTGGTAAGAGTGATCACTCATTGTCTTTTCTGTTACATTCAGGTGTTATGCAGAAATAGCAAATCATACACAGTTTAAACGGTAATTCAGTTTAAACATTATTACAACCAAGGGGATCATAAAGGTATGAAGACTAAATTGGACCATGCAGACTGGGGTGAGATACTTGGCACTAGTACTATAAATTACCAATGGTTAGGTTTTAAAGAATATATTAAAAAGATAGAGGATGAATTCATCCCTCATCAACTTGTAAGTAATATTAACAGACGTAAAGGGAAAGTACCCCTTAAACTAGGAATCGGTAATGGAAATTAAGAAGAAACACACTTTATGGAAGTGTTACATTGAGCAAAACAAGAGAAATACTATACTGAATATTGTGGGGATAGAAATCAAGTCCATAAATTAATTAGGATGACACAGAAGGAATTTTAGATGAAGCTAGCAACAGAGGCTACATCGAACCCTAACGCAATATGTCTGGTGTGAACGGGCCGGGCTGGGCCGGGCCTAGGCCTGGACATAATAAAAATATTTATACAAAACACTGATTATTACTTTATTTTTTAATAAAAACTGATTATTTGTAATTGTAATTCCGGTTAATGAATGCTTAAAAGTATTTCTTTAGTATTATATAGTTGCAAATTGAAACCTTGCAAGGAATCTAATGACCCCATAAGTTCACTTGGCTGGAAGTAGCCAGCCCCAAATGTTTACTTTCGAAATATTTGCAGAGGCAATCAAGTCATGATTAACCATCAACTTATCACCCTTTGATCATACCAGTGGACATTCTATTGTCTAGGTCTTCCCTCCAAACATTGCCCACCTGAATGACCTGCCCACTGCCAAGTGCCCACTAGGCCACTAGCCCACTACCCAGTATCCAACCCAGTTGGTAATTGGTATTTTTCCCCAGTCCTAATTCATTCACACTTGTACTAATTCACAAGTCTGAACCTGTCTGTCTCAGGCTAGTGACTGCAGGCCTGCTGGAAATGCCACTGGGTGTCAGTGCCAGTGGGTGACATTTAATTGAAATATCATATTAAATTATGTTAACTTAGTTGAGCTAATTCAATTAACAATATAAATTGGGGTTATGGCTTGCATATGGGTTAAGTCAGGGTTAGATAAACAAATCTCCTACCCTAACCATAAGCCAATACATTAAAGGCAAATATAACAAATATTATCATATTTAATAGTAATGACACTAAGAAGTTTTTCTTTATTTTTCTTCAGGATATTCGTAAGTTTGAAGAAGTTGGTGGTGTTGGATTTTTAGAACTCATCCAGCACACTATGGACCTTCAGCATAAGAGTAGTATTCCACTAAGAGCTAAGGATATTATGCCCCATATATATATATATATATATATATGTTTTTTATTTAATAAAACAATAAGTCTGTTTTACAGTTTATTTGTTTTTCGTTTTTGTTATAAGATTATAGGTTTATCTTCTCTAAAGTTAGCGGGCCGTGGGCTTGTGGGCCGCGGGCTTACCCATCTTTGGCCTGCGGGTATGGGCCTGAAACCTGCGGGCCGGGCCTGGGCCAAACATTCACGGTCTGGGTCAGGCCTGGGCCGGGCCTAAATTCTAGTTTATGGGCCTGGGCCGGGCCAGGCTTGAAAAATTATTGCGGGCCTGAACTCTAACTCCTAATTGCGGGCCGGGCTTGGGATGAAATTCTAGGCCCGTGCAGGGCACTAATACATAGCGTATCTAGACTTCATGAAAGCGATCGATACCGTCCCTCATAAGATTGGTAGGCAAACTTGAATCATATGGTATAGGTTACTACACACTAAGATGGATTCAAGTGTTCTTGTCTGACAGTGTGCAACAGGTCAGTGTAAATGGTCCAAACTCTATGTGGACAAATGTTACCAGTGGCATTCCACAGGGTGGTGTCTTAAAGGACCTATCCTATTTGTTTTATATATAAATGATCTTCCAAAAAGTATAGTTTTGTAGATATGTTTGAAGGTCCAGATGTGGACTACAGGACGATTTATGTAACCTAACATCTTGGTCTAGTCAATAGTTACTTAGATTTCACCCAGACAAATGCAAGTTACCCTTATGTGGTGATATGATTGAGATTTATACCTTCGGACAATTCTGATCGCAGGATCCACTTGGTTCCTCAATGATTAGATCTTCATCTTCAGAATCTAATATTAAGAGTTCATAGTTTCCAGTTCCAGTGGTTAGTGTTAATGGAGCTTCATAGTCACATAATATCGCATGGGTAGACCGGAATTTGTCTAGACAAAGTTTATCTATCTAGCTTGTATTACTGATTTAGGTAGACTATTCCATGGTTCAGCCACTATAAGAGGGAATGTATTTTTTCTCAGATTTATTTTTGCTCTTTGGATATATAATTTAATAGAGTGTCCTCTATTTCCTGATCTTAGTGACACATCCTACCATTTCAGGAGGTTTGGTGCAGATTCATTATCATACATTTCATGCATTATTTTATAGACTTCTATCACGTCTCCTCTTAGTCTTCAGTATGCTAATACATGTGGGTAGCTTCATTAATTTCATTCTTTCTATATATGATAAGTCCCTCATACCAGGTAGTTCTTTTGTGGCTCTTCTCTAGACGTTTTCTATTGCTATTTTATGTTTCATCTTATATGGATACCATACTGCTACGGCATAATCTAGGTGAGATCTAACCGTTGTCTTATATAGTGGCCAGAAAGTGGAATTGGAAGGTTTATTGGAATATTTTTGTCATTTTGGTTGCTTTTTTAACCATTTGGTTTATGTGATCATCAAATGTTAGTTTTGAATCGATAATTACACCTAAGTCAGTTTGCTTATCTGTGGTGACTAGTGAATGTTTTATATTATTGTTTGTCATAAAATGTAATTTTTTCCTGTTTCCATGTGTTTCCATGTGTTTCCACGTGTTTCCACGTGTTTCCACGTGTTTCCACGTGTTTCCACGTGTTTCCACGTGTTTCCAAGTGTTTCCACGTGTTTCCACGTTTCCAAGTGTTTCCATGTGTTTCCATGTGTTTCCATGTGTTTCCATGTGCCTACATTTGTCTGGGTGGAATTTTAGTAACCATTTGTCCATTGTTCTAGAATACTTAAATCATGTTGTAGTATATCCTGGTCATTTTTATTTGTTATGGTTCTAAATTTTAATGCCATCAGCAAATAGAAATGTATTAGATTTAGTTAAATCTGGCAGGTCATTTATGTATAAAGCAAACAATAAAGGTCCTACGACAGATCCCTGAGGTATCCCTGACGTTACTTTATGCCAGTTTGATTCTTTTCAATTTACCTTTTGTTGTCTGTTTGTGATGAATGCCTCTATCCAATTGATTAATTCGTTCCTAATGTTGAAACTTGTTAATTTACCTTAGTCTCTAATTTAATTAGTCTTTTATGTGGCACGGTTTCAAAAGCCTTCTGAAAATCCATATAAATAACATCTGTGTAGTTACGCTTATCCATTTCTAAGGTCCAGTCATCTAGTATTTTAATTAGTTGGAGAACTGTTGATCTGCCAGAGATAAAACCATGTTGTTTTTGACAGACCATTGTCTTTCATGTAACTGATAATGTGATTTCTAATAATTTTTTCCATGCATTTACAAACTATAATTGTTAGGCTTATTGGACAGTAATGGCAAGCTAATTTCTTGTTTCCTTTTTTATATATTGCTGATATTTAACTTCTAGTCATCAGGAATACCTGATGTTTTTATTGACATTTCAAATGTTTTTCGTAATGTAGTCGGCAAGAATATTTGCTTTTTCTCCAACTTCAGTTGTTGGTTGGGATTTAGGGTTTGTGTGATCTATATTCAATTCCCCAATTCCTTGTTTAATTACAGTTTTTGATTTATAATATTTCCAGAAGATAGGTTTTTTTCTGGTTTTATATGCTAAATTTCATTCAAATTCCTTTCGGAGCTTTCTGGTTACATCTTGAATTTTATTTCAGTTTTTACAATACTCTAGATATTTTTTCCCATCCCTTGTTTTCATGTATCTTGTCATAATCTATTTTTTATGTCTAATTAGTTTTCTGGTGCTTGCTTTCAGGGGGAAATTTCCCTTTCTGTAATTTTAAACTTCTTTTTGAAGTACTTCAAAAAGAATTTAGTATTATTTTCAGGATTTCCCATTGGTCGTTAACATTGTCTTTAGTCTTTAAATTTCTCTTCCCAATCTATACTTGAAAACTCTTTCCTTATTCCTTCATAATTTGCCTTATTAAAAGCTTCCTTTTTTAGTATATTTACTTGTAATGAATGCACAAAATATTGAATATAATAACACAGTGGTCACTTTTACCTAGAAGGCTAAGGTACTCTATTTCCCCTGTCATCTTCCTCATTTGATAAGATTAGATCTAAAAGGTTTGATTATTTGTGCCTCATTCTCTGGTGGGGTTTGAGACATGTTGAAACATGGTTAATTGATTTGGTCGTCCAATGTTTCCAGTTAATATCTGGGAGATTGAAATCTCCTGTAATTACAATATGTGAGTATTTAAGTCCTGTTGTTGATCTAATCATATTTAGTAGTTCTGCATTATTTTCTTCTGATCCCCCATCACTCCTATATATGCATCCAAAAAGAAGTTTGGTTTTATTTTTAAGTTTAATTTCAATAAATAAGCATTCCTTGAAAGTTGAGACCAGGTTTATATTTTTGCATGTATGGAATTTAAGATTTTATATCATAATACCCCTTCTTTAATTTTCTAAAATTTTTTAGAATAATGTATAGCCTTCTAAGGAAAATTCTGGTATGGTTACAGTACATTTTGGTTTTACCTCATTAATTGCTATTATGTGGGTTTTTTAGCTCTTTAATTCTTTGTTCAAATTCATTTTTCTTGTTCCTTAGTTGGTAAGCACAGAATGTTGCCTATCTCATTAAGATTATCTTTATTAACATTTGTTTTACCATCTGTCATTCTAGGTGGATGTGTAGTCTTTATTGGTTTTCCTTATCTTTCTAATTTTTCTCTCCTATGGTGGACCCCTGACTCTGTACAGGTATTCCCGACTTGTCTACAGCTTCCTGTCTCTTTGCTTCTTCGTAGAGCTTTTTTGATTTCTCCCTTTCTTATTTACTTTTGTCATGATCAATCTTTATATTTTTGAACTTGTCATTGTCTTTGATGAGATGGAACCTTCAAAGAAGTATTAATTTTTGGTCAATGTTTGTTAATGTAATTAGTACCAGTCTGGGGCTGCATGGTTGTTCTCATTGGCTTCCCCAAGCCTCCAGGTTTGTGTGACGTCAGGGTCTGTGCAGTTTTTGTTTATTTCTGTTTGCTGGTAGAACATGTTGACAGTGTACTAGTGGATTTTTAGATGATTTCAATAGGCGGAAGGGTTTTTGGTATTTTTTTCACCACAAGGCATGTGTACGTAGTAATTCATGCAGAAATTTGTAAAAATTGGCGGGTGTGGCACGTTCAGTTAGAAGTAATAGACTTTGACTAAACTCGATCAGCATGTCAATAAGATGGGTGTCAAATGTTTTGGCCTATAACGGGTTCGGCCCATGGGCCGAACCAATCGTTTTCGCAATGGGTGAACCGTGAAGTGTTTTCACTCGCATGGGCCGAATCAACCATGTATGTAATGTAACCGGTGCCAGCGGGCTCTGTGGACCGAAACGACTATCGTATTCTAATTGGAAAATGGTTGTCCGTGGACGTTATTATGTTCTTTATTTTCGAATTGACTTTTTGTGACGTGTTGCAACTTGGAAATGTTATATGCTAAATTATTAGCGTTTTCGAATCTTGAAAACCATACAGATGCATTAAGAATTAAATGTTGTTTATTAAACATAAACAATATATACAGATGAAGATTTAAAAACAATTATTATTATATTAGCGTGTGCATATGGTTTTGTGTGCAATTATAACTAAAATTTGTTTTAGCGAATCAGTGGCGGGTCGAAACGACTATTCCTAGAATTTTGCCATTTAGAATTCCACTATTAGCATGGGCCGAATTGACCGTTGCTGAATTCAATAGCGACGCATTTTTCATTGAAGTGGGCCAAACCATCCATCTTCCTGGGTTGAAACGACTAGGCCGAACCATCCGTCGGCGTGGGCCGAACCCGTCCTGGGCCGAACCATCCGGGACTCAATGAGATGATGACAACGGCAGGTAAGAAGTTTCAGAATTTTTGATGGTCCCGTTTTCTTATAACCATGCAAAACGTTAACATGGTCGCCAATGGGAAACGTAACAATACAATACAATTCCACAAGTGTCAGCTCGTTTAAATAAAAACCGTCTAGATAAACATTGGAGCACTGAAGAATTTCTTCTACAAATACAAAGTCGCCTTGCCATGAAGTCATAGAGCATTTTCGGGTTGAAGTTGAAGATCTGACCACCGAGGCCACGATCAGGAAGAATGACAGGAGATCCGTTTCCGGTCGTTTGTCAACATCCGGTTCTAACGTCTTCGGTCTTCATTTTGCCATTTTTTTTTGCATTTTGGGTCCAGGCACGATGACACATCTAATTTTAAACGGATATTTTGAACTGTGTGACTGCGGCACAGTAAATGTGATACAGTGGAGTTGCAGTGCAGTAGCTATCTTAGTTTTTATCCAACTTCAATTTATGAATGCCCCATACGGGCGTTACCCGGCCGGTGACTGGAGCAAATCCTGGGCATGGATCTGGCGAGGATCGATAAACGCAAATGTTGCATGGTTTCTACAAGAGCTCCCCTCGTTTATCATCCCTGTAATGTTAGCTGGGTATTACAGCCGCACTTCGCGGATCACAAACGTTGCCAATGCATTACTGCTCGGCATGTTTTCTGTGCACTATCTCCATAGGTACGTCACCATGTCCATGTTGTTTTGGCTTCGTTATGTGGGTACAGATCATTAGTTTGTTTCCCATTCATTTAAATCAATGGCACTCCAGCAAAGTTGATTCGGTTTTAATAAAATTATCACTTTGATTTTTGCCTTGTCACCGACCTGCACGAGTCCCAGAAAGTCTCGGTACTGTTTTCGTTAAATCCTCACTTTTTTAAAGCAAATCAACATGTATGGAAGATACTGCCCAACATTTACCTTAAGTTTTTACCTTAAGCATGGTCAGTAGTTACCCATATGAGTATTGAGACTGGGTCAAGGGTTGGTTTTTCTGTTGGCAGGGTTCATGTTTTTCATTATTGATTTGGTACCAGTTTTTTTTACTATTGTTGTTTCGGTTTATGAAATGGTAACTACACAGGTCTGGATGATCTTTCCATTCTCTTACAAACAAAATGGATGCTGTCTTCGTACGCAGGGTATCCTTCCACCCACTGAAACTGTTTAAGTCCCTACTAAACAGTAAACACATACCTTTAAAAAAAAAACAACCTTCATCAATTACTTATATAACCTTTTATAGAGCTACATACATAATGATACATTGTCACTGGCATGCTTTATCTCTTGGTATCTTTTATTGCATTTCATTTGTATTACTTGATTGATTTTAAAGCAGTTTTTATTTTCATGTGACCAGTTTTAAATACCTTTTCTATTCAGTAATTATTTTATTAGTACATTAATAGCGGCTACTTTATTTTCCTTACATGCTGATATTTAAATTTGATATTCTATTTGTTTATTTTGGAATTGCATAACTGATACATATATAAAAACCACATACAACAGTTAGTAAAAAATTACATGGAATTCCAGGTCGACAGCGGAGCCAAAGTTGTTGCCAGTAGATGTATACAATAGAAATACAACTTTAAGTTAACCTTAACCCTTTAACCCTATTATAAGTAAGTAATGATTGTAATATATTTATGTGTAGCTTGTAGAGTATATTGCAATAATAAAGCAGATGTGTACACTATGACAACAATATTATTAACTAGTAATAATAATAATAAATGTTCACATTAGGTGGTATGTAGTACTAAGATAATACATATGTGGTGATGCCGGAAATAGTAGCATATGTATTAGAAGGAATAATGGATGTGTGCACAACAAATCAGACACAGTGGAAAGTATCATAGTTCAGCTAGAGCGTAATATCCCCTTAAAACACATGCCTCTAGTGATGAGACAACACTTTTTAAGTTAGGTTTATTTTGAATGCTAGGTGGAATAACATTACAGACCAATGGACCTGGTGATCTTACAGTAGAACAGATGAAAGGACGTATATGTGAGGTTTGTCTTGTTTCATGAATGTGAATGCCACATTGGTAAATGTGAAAATATCAGAATTATGTGTTTGTACACTAGACTTTAACCTTCCAAATAAAGTGGAAATTAATTAATTTCCTGCTAGTATCTAGGTCACAGGTTCACGTGTATGTTGTTATGGACATATACTTTTCCTGTTATGGACATACATTTCACATTTGACTATTTAAAATGCATAAATTACATAATATCAATTTCAAAACATTGCTGATTGAAATAAAACGTTAAAATTAATATTATTATGAAGAACCAGAATTTTCTTATAATTTAATTTAATGTTTCATGAACAAAATCATTATTTTCAGCAGCTCCACTGAAAGCCTGGTGTTCGGTCTGTTCTCTTTCTTTTTAAACTCAAAATTTGTTGGGTTTCTCAGGAAGCCCTTTCATCAAGGCTCATGCAGCATTTAACAAGATTTAACAAGACTGCCATCCCAAACAACAAGTTCCAGATGGCAAGTGGACAAGGAAGCCATTGGCTTATCGAGAGTCCAACAGTTTTCTTATCTATGTGTAGCCCACCCTTATCAGATATCTGTCAATTCTGTTTTTAAACATATTCACACTACTAGCATTAAAACAATCATTTGGCAGTTTGTTCCATTCATTTATCACCCACTGCGAGAAAGAGTACTTTCTCATGTCCAACCTACACTGCTCCTTAAGTAATGCTGCTTTGTGTCTTCTGGTTCTACTGCCTTCTTTAAGTTTGAAGAACATTCCTATCAACATCCTCATAACCGTTCACTATTTTAAACACTTCTATGTGGTCTCCTCTTAGTCTCCTGGTCTCTAGTGTTGTCAAACCACATTGTAATAAGCGACTTTCATAACTAAGGTCTCTCAATTCTAGAATCATTTTGGTTGCTCTTCGTTTTAATCTTTCTAGTTTGTCTATGTCCTTTTTTACAATACGGCCTCCATGCTTGAATACAATATTCCAAATGTGGTCTAACTATTGCTTTGTACAGTGGTACAATTAGCTGTTTCTCCTTATATGTGATAGTTCTCCTAATTAGCCCTAGAATTTGATTTCCTTTTGAAGCAGCAATCCCACATTGCTCTGGAACTTTCATGTCAGCACTAAATGTTACTCCTAAGTCCTTTTCTTGTGTGGTTCTACCTAGTACAGCATCCCCCATTTTATATTCTTCGTCCATGTTTCCATGTCCTATGTGTATACACTTGCACTTCCCAAAGAATAACATTTGCCATTTTTCTGACCATTTACTTAATTTATCTAGATCGTCCTGTAAATTGTTTTATCTGTAACATTTGTAACCTTTCTGAATACTTTTGTGTCATCTACAAATTTGAATACTTTGCTAGATATGTCATCTTCTAGATCATTTATATATATTAAAAACAGTATAGTGCCTAATATTGATCCCTGTGGTACCCCACTCAAAACCGATTTCCAGTTTGAAATAATAATTCGTAAAGAAACATCAAGAGATCATTATTTGACATAAAATAATTAACTGTGAACAATTGCAACATTCAATAATGTCCAGCCATATTTGAATAACCATGGTGTACAAAAGTAGTTTCTTAGCAATGCTCTAACATTACTTAGTAAACTAACACATGTTCGTAATGCAGACAAATATATGTGTCAGCTCTAAAACCATTTAAAAACTCCATATTACTGATCATTAATTATTATCAGAGTGTTCTTAATATGCTACTTGTTTAATGAACACTTTGAATTTCTTCTGTTGTTCTATGAATAATGTGCAGTCTGTTCTTGTTCTTTTCAAAGACAAATATTTGTTGGGTTTTTCAAGAAGCCATTGCATCCAGGCTTATGCTGCATAATAAACAGATAAACAGGAGAACTGTTTGGCTGAGATGTAAAATAAAGAACAGTGAACTGCACTATTCAATAAAACATGGATGCATAACTTGTCTCATAGTCAATAAATTGGGGCATGCCACTTGATATTTAATAATAAAAAATAGTCTCATCAGAACTCTAGCAAACTGACTTTTATGTTATCAGAGAACAAAATGATGTTCCTGTACTGGAGTAGTTATGTTCCTGTACTGGAGTAGTTATGTTCATGTACTGGAGTAGTTACGTTCAGGTACTGGAGTAGTTATGTTCATGTACTGGAGTAGTTATGTTCATGTACTGGAGTAGTTATGTTCATGTACTGTAGTAGTTATGTTCTTCCTCTCATTGTTCTCTGTATGTTTTTTTGTAAAGAATTTTATTCTTTTTATTTGTACTTCTTGAAAATAGTTACAATAAACTATTTCATTTTAGTATGTCAAGTCTAAAAACACTGTTTTAGTTCTTCCAATGTTTGCATGCTATCTTTAAAAAATGTACCTTGCCTAATTTTTTTATTTACCAGTTATTAGACAATAAAAAAAAATATTTTGTGTTATCAATGTCCATGCCTGATGTGACCTAAATTGGAACCAGGATTCCTATAATCATGATGAAGATAGAGAAATGGAAATTTTACAAAATCTGGAAGAAAAAAGAAAATATGACGAAAAACTACATTTGTCAGAAAGTTGAATTTATGTGAAAAGTCGCATACTGTATTTCATACCGCTGTCTTTGAAATCAAATATTTTGTAATGATATACAACGATATGATACATCCATCATATTTCCTTTTAGTACTTTTGTTAAAAATTATTACAGACAGAACACAAATTCAGCAGATCTAATTACTGCCCTTGGATGGCCAACCCTCGAACGAAGACGTATCATTAAACAAGCCACAACCTTCTAGAAAATTTGAAATAACATTATTGAGATCACCCCTCGTCCAGGCCTACTAACCCACTCTCGAACCCGTGGACAATATGTAGCCCCCAGGTGTCGTATAAATGTAATGGTCTTTTTATTTTACCCCAAGCCATTTGCATATGGAATATGATTCCACCAAAAATTATCAACATAAAAAACCCAAAATCATTTCAAGAAACTATTATGGAACTCCCTTTCACCACACCTCCTCACCTAAACTGCCTTTAAAACACAGTGCTCAGCGTAAACTTATCCATGGTGTGGGTATGGAGACTGTCTATGTGTGCATGTGGCAAGACAGCGACAGTATCCATACACATAACCAACCTATTAGCAATTTTCGTTTAACATCCTATACATAAAATAAATAAAACTATCAGATAAAAACCATTTCAGCATCATTAAAGATACTAGTCCTTTAGTCGAATGTACCACCCACAGCGCATGCGCACAGTCCACCACAAACCCCTGCGTTAGCCCAAGTTTGGGCTGTTTGCAGTGTAACCACTTGAGACTTGAGTACAAATGTTTATCTTCAAAATGATACCCTGTTTATACAGATAAACCATATTTAAAAAACAAATGGTGGTAAGGTTGACCATTATGTAACCACGTCGAATGACTATAGGGTATTGACAGTGTTTAATATGTAAAGCAAAAGCTTCCAGAGGAAATATAGGAACTGAAACAAAGAGCTACATGACTACTACTGTAACATTACCAAAATTTACCATTATATAGTAGCAAGGAAAACAGTTGTAAGCACAATGCAAAAGCAATGTCTTCTATCAATATAACAACATAATAAAGTAATGTGGCCACAAATAAAGATAATTCGTCAACACCCATTTACATCAATATGTGACCTTGAATACATGACAAAATAAACTAGGTTCATACACTTCCATATCTATATAATTATCTACATCTGAACATGCAACCCTTTAACAGAGCCATGTGATTATATTTGCCTGAAACCCATGAAGCCAGGTTGTACTTTAAGTAGCATATTCACGTGACGACAACATAGCGATACATTCATAAATGTCTAGTTTACCAAACAATGCATTGAAAGTACAATTGTACAAACCCACAACATTCGTCAAGAATAATAATAGGGGTGCGGCATGCCAGATAACCCATTGCCACAAATGGAGTTTCTGCCGACAGCGACTGTAATGGAACAACCAATGCTGCATTACAACCTCACTAATTCATTCTGATGTTTAGACAGTGATTCATACATAAGTAACAATTAGTTTTATTCAGTCTCTACATGAATGGCAATGTATAATGAAAATACAAAGTTACCCAGTACTGCCACGCCCAGTATACCTATTGCCGCCACGCCCTTACTGAATTGTATGCTATCTTTACTTTTATCCTTACTGCATTGTAAAGTGGCGACATCCAAAACATTAAACTTAATATAAAGTTTCACAACTTCTAAAAATTTATTAATAAAGTCTCACTGTATAAGTATTATAAAAGTGACTCACCAGAGATAAGTTGTCAATATGTATACTGAGCTGGGAGAAGGTTGCCTGCATAGAACAACGTCTATCATCTTCTTTGGCCCAGGGTGAACTGCCTGACTACTTGTTAAAACTGGCTCAGATCATTAAGCTGGCAGTGAAACTGGGTACAGCGCCCCCTAGTGACTAGCCTAACAAATACGTAAAGCAGCTAAATCCACCAAGGTTACAGTTTGGTGGAATTGCCCTATAAATTGCTTTAAGGGAGGCACCTGGAAGAAAACAATTAACTTATTGCGTATAGAGCATTGTTTTAGCATACATTTTATGTGTTGTTGAAAAATCAAGGCTTTCATCGATATGAAGGCCTAGAAATGTTTGAAAAGTTTGTGCACTGAATTATCATATTACACATTGTTAGACACAATTCTTCATTTTGAATAGGACAGGATGTAGAGAATAACATGCATTTTGTCTTTGAAATATTTAAAAGGATAGCTTATTCGCATGAAACCATTTAGCTAATATTTCAAGTTTGTTATTCATATCTTTATATTGATCATTTATTTGTTTTCCAGTTTTATATATAGTAGTGTCATTAGCAAATAACATTGTTGCACTTTTCTTACACAGAAAGGAAGATCATTTGTATATAAAATAAACAAAAACAGGCCGAGAATAGACCCATGTGGGATACCCTATGTAATATCCTGCTGAAGCGAATTAATATTATTGCACTTATTGTTTCCTATTTGTGAGATAGCTCTTAAGCCACTTGAGTGGAGTACCCCTTAATCCATAGAATTCAAGTTTATGTAATAGGATTTGGTGGATAGATAAAAAACGCTAAGGATTTGTAAGAGCAGTTATAGCATTGATGGTTGAGTGTTTGTCATGAAAACTGTATTGGTTATTGTTCAATATGTTATTTGCTTGCATAAAATCATAGGTCCTTCTATGTATAACTGTTCCCAATATTTTTGAAATTGAAGGTAATTATATAGGTCTATAATTGGGAAACTCATCTTTAGCTTTTGACTTGTAGACAGGTATTACTTTTGCAATTTTTTTATTCATCAGGTACTACTTCCTCAACTACAGACTTATTTATAAAAATAACAGTTGGTAAGGCTATTTGCTCACCAACTAATTTAATAAGATAATAACTAAGATTGTCATAACCAGAGCTTTTCTTAGGTTGCAGAGACATTATAATTTGCCTGATTTCCTTTGTATCAGTTGGCTTCATAAAAAACTTCTTTGATTTTTGGTAGGACAATTCTGAAAATGTTGGTAAATTTTTTTAGGCTCAAGAATTGCATTTGCATGGTTTGGACCAATATTGTAAAAAAAATTACAGGATGTGTTAGAAATTTGTTCAGGGTCCTTAATTAAATTGTTATTATATTTAAAATGTGTGGGAATTTCTTATTTATCATTGCTTTTCCCAATCATGCTTCGAAGTGTAGAACTGAAAAGTGGTGCCAAAACCAGATGGCAACACTTTTCAGTTGTCCCACATTCAACAAAGTACAATAATTATGGGTCCTGCTAATTATAAAAGGGGTGTATTCTAATTAGAGCATGTACACTTAATAGGCCTAATATGGTAGGCACATTCCGACGGGGTGTGGCAAGAAGTGGGTGGTTTGTCCTAAAAATAGGTCTAATTGGTGGACTCTCAAAATTGGTGGGAGATGGGAGGTTGAGACCCCTGCGACACCCCCCCATGCAGTCACATGTAGGCATGTACAACAATCAGTGTTGGGCATCTCTCTTCAGAACCTTCATCTATCCACTGCTCATCAGAGGAGGCACACCGACACCTCTACTCATCTTCCTCATCTCCTTCAGTTTCTGCTCACTGAACGGCTACCTCCAGGGATGCAGTCTCATCTTTTGTGGCCACTACCCACCCAGTTGGACCACTGACCCAAGGTTTTATCTAGGTGAGCTCTCAAAACTGTTTATAGTTATAGTATTGTTATTAACAAGGTTAAAGCCTATAAACACACATCTTATTGCTGGGGAGAGGTTTATTACTTGGTACATATAAATATCACTGATTTTGTGCCAAAGTTAAACCTAATATTTTATTTTGGTTAGTGTTACTAAGTAAAACGTCACAAAAAAACAATATATATTACAAGTTACAAAATAATAAAAAATGCAGCAGTTTTGTTTTAGACAGTTTGGTCGTGATTTCAGGTATCTTCTTGTTCTTTGCTGGTATGGCGATAAATATCCACTCGGACCACATCTTGAGAACTCTCCGGAAGCCTGGTGAGACACGATACCAGATACCAACAGGTGAGGTGATGTGGAAGACTGGAGTATCACTCATTAACTGCATCCTCACAAATCAGGAGTGGTGATAGTAGTACTACACTACCCCTGGCAGGTGGTTGTAGTACTACACTACCCCTGGCAGGTGGTTGTAGTACTACACTACCCCTAGCAGATAAACCTAAAAAAAATAAAAAGAAATACAATCTAAAAAACTTCCACAACGGTAAATATAAAGACATGAGAAAATACTTAGCAAAGCTAGATTGGAATAACATGCTGAAGAATAAAAAAGCAATTGAATGTTGGAACATTCTAAAATATGACATTGAGAGTATCATTGAACAATTTATTCCTTTGAAAACACAAGGAAAGGAAAACAGTCTATAAAGAAACATTTGTCAAAAGAAACTATTAGAAAAAAGCATACAAGCAAACTAATAATAAAATAATAATAATAATAATAAAATGACTTCTTTGGTGCCAATATCCTCAGAAAATCCGAGCTCAGTGGCGCAACAAAGCCAAAGGATTAGGCATTCTCGTGTCAATGTACAATGTAAAAAGTCGTCACCGATGGATGGAGGTGTCAAGAAGCTAAGGAAGATAGGCAATTTTGAAAAGATAAGTTTTCAGATTACGGCGAAATGAAGCTATATTTCTTGCTGATTTTACACTGTCGGGTTTTGAAGTCCACAGAGTTGGTGCGGCAACCGAGAAAGCTCGAGTTCCAGCATTTGTCTTAACTCTTGCTGGAGTGAGCATTGAATGTAAATATGCAGGTTGTTTGGTTGAAAGGGCTTGATAGGTAATTGTACAGATCTTAAAAATAATGCGATATCACACAGGGAGCCAATGCAATGATTTTAAAAGTGGCACTGAGCGAGAGAAATGAGATCGTGTAACTACCCTAGCCAAACAGTTTTGGACACGTTGAAGTTTTGTAATATCCTTGATAGCAATATTATGAAGGAGGGAATTGCATTAATCAAGGGTGCTACTAACAAGAGCTGTTGCAATAGTTTTAGTGACAGAAAGTGACATATACCGGTGAATACGGCGAAGATCACGGATATGATGAAAACAGCAATGACACATTTGAGAAATATGTTGTCTAAAGTTGAAATTTTTTATCAAAAGTGACTCCCAAATTCTTCGCTGAGGCTGCTGGTGTGACATTTTGACTCAGGATACGTGTCGGGGAAAAAACCATCAAGTTTGCCATACTGCTTTGGAGTACCAATGATGAGAAATTCAGTTTTGTCTGCATTTAACTTTAATTTGCTGTCAGTCATTCAGAGGAAGATTTCGTGGCGACAATCGCTGAGCTGATTTGTATCCGAGGTAGTCAAAGAAATGTAGATCTATGTGTCATCTGCGGTGATCTAAATTATGATTTTGGATAACAGAGCTGAGTGGCGTAGTGTAAAGAGTAAACAGCAAAGGTCCCAGAACAGAACCCTGGGGGACACATGAAGTGGGGAATGCGGCTGAGAAACAGTTTGCTATCTTTATGGTTTGGTGTCTACCAGTTAGGTATGATAAAAACTATAATATTATGTACCATATATGGAGGGTTTATAAGCATACCAGAAATTATGAAGATTCCACAAATTACAAAGAGGCACTTAATGCAGCCACAACTGAAATTAGAAAATTTTAAAGAAACTGAGCAAAAATTTGCATGTAACATAAAAAATTACAGCAAGAGTTTTTATGCATATGTCAGGAGTAATCAAAACGTATGAGAGAAGGATGGATCACTAAATAAAGGGCTGGAAATATAATATCACAGGTTTTTTAATGGCAGAAGACTTAAATAGGTCCTCCAGTTCATTGCTAAGGAGGCTAAATCGGGCTATTTAGGGCAGTTAATTGTAACTCCAGAAATGGTAGCTATGAAAATAAAGGCAATGAAGGATAATTAATCACCTTGAGTGAATGGAGTTCCACCAAAATTACTAATGGAAACAGTAGAACAAATTTGTATACCACTTGCAAGAGTGTTTAACTTGTCATTAAAAGAGGGAGTGGTTCCTTTTGAATTGAAAGAAGCAAACATCATACCATTATTTAAAACGGGTTCGAGAAATAAGTCAAAGAATTACAAACCAGTGAGCTTAATATAAGTGATTTGTAAATTATTAGAAAGGTTAATTAAAGACCATATGGTGGATTTCCTTGTTAGGCACAAATTATTAAATCCAAGTCAACATGGATTCCTAAAAGCTTGATGTTGTTTTTTGGAAGAAATCACTTAGTGGCTAGAAAAGGGATCACCAGTAGATATTATCTACTTAGATTTTCAGAAACTTTCAGCAAAGTGCCACATCAAAGATTACTACTTAAATGAAAAGCCTATAGTACTGGGGATGACATAATCGACTGGATAGAAAAATGGCTTACTGACAGAAGACAGCATATTGTAGTAGATGGGGAGGTTTCAAATTGGAAATAAATTTTGAGTGGGGTACCACAAGGATCAGTATTAGGACCTTTATTATTATTTTTCGTACTCTTTTAATATATATCAATAACTTGGACGATAATATAACAAGCAATGTACTGAAATTGACACAAGTGTTTAAAAAGGTTCAAAATGATGGAGATAAACAACATTTACAAAACGATCAAGACAAATTAGTTAGATGGTCTATGTGGTATTGCAGCTTCAAAAGGTAATCAAATTCTTGGGTTGATTAGGAGAAATGTAACATATAAGGAAAAAGAGCTAATTATACCTCTGTATAAAGCAATAGTTAGGCCTCATTTAGAATACTGTATACAAGCTTGGATACCATATCATAAGGATATAGATACCGGTACGCTTGAATGAATTCAGAGCAACTAAAAAAAATGCCTTAAAGAATGTGGTTTAACAACCCTAGAGATAAGGAAGTTAAGAGGAGATCAAATTTAAGTTTTTTAATATATTGAATGGGTATGAAAATATTGATAAATTGAAATATTTTGTTATTTCATTAGTAAAGGATCAGTGTATACTAGATGTCAGAAAGTACTTTCTCGCAGAGGACAATAAATGAATGGAACAAATTATCTACAGATTGTGCAACGGCTAGCAGTGTGAATATGTTTAAAACAAAAGTTGACAAATATCTCAGGAGGATGGGTTACATACAGATGAAAAATTTTTGGACTCTCGATAAGCCTATGGCTTTCTTGACCACTTGCCATCTGGGCCTTTACCTTGGATGGCAATTTTGTTAATGGTGTTACATGATTACCTACATCGAGATGACACTCAAAAACGTGCTTCCACCAAGCTATCGGAAGTGGGGAAATTGGGGGTTGATGATAAAAAGTTGGGGTGTGTATTATACATGGTAATACAGAAATTCTGTCAGATTTAAGCAAAAAAGTCAGGGTGTGTATTATACATGGGGGCGTATTATACACGGAAAATTACACCTTTTGAGCTTGTGGCACATTTTTTTGAGACAATTCATGAACGAAATGATACTTGTTACAAGCAATAACTGGAAGTGAAATACCAGCAGTTACAGCATAACAAGCAATACACAGAATACCAGCGACATATGACAGGTCACTTGTTTACAATTATTTAATTTGCAGGTGGGATGTTCAACCATATATCTGGTGCAAACTACTTTGGCGAGATTGTTGAATGGTGTGGATTTGCTCTGGCATGCTGGTCTGTGTCGGCCTCTTCCATGGCACTCTTCACAGTGGCCAACCTCGCACCGCGTGCCTTCGCACACCACAGGTACACACACACACAACTAGCTCAGGGTCTGTCTTCGTAATCGCAAATAACAAATGGCAACAAATCAGGCATCTTGTGTTGAATCTAAAGTAGTTATCCACGTATGTATGAACAACCCAAACATCCAGCAGTGTGACTGTGGCAGCTGTCAGCTGTGTGACTGTGGCAGCTGTCAGCAGTGTGACTTTGGCAGCTGTCAGCAGTGTGATACTTTTTAAAAAGAAATCTGCTAGAGTTAAATAAATGTTCAGCATGTGTTCAACATAATAAAGTAGTGCTTCAATCAATCCTTTCTACATCAATAGTTTACTGTACTGTTTTTGTGCAGGTGGTACAAAGAGAAGTTTGCAGAAGACTACCCAAAGAACAGATCTGCTCTCATTCCATTTTTGTGGTAATCAGCTGGCAAGAGTAGTTCTGCAGCAATCTTTTATGCTGAAACATTTACAGATACAGTATTTTTTCTTTTTATAAAAAATGTCAAGAATTAAGATTACGTGGTGATAAGATGCAAATAAATGTAAATTTAATTGAAATGATAATTTTATTGTGACAATAAAATTTCTATGCATCATGACATCATGTATCTGATTACTGTGATATTTATTGTAGTGCATAAATAGTTATATGCACATTACTTTATGCAGGTAGACATGTGGTTGTGTAAAAAGGATGTTGTTATAGTGGAATTTATGTAGAAATAAATAGTCAACGTTTAGGTGAAGCTATACTTATTGTAATTCTTATTTTTGTACCATCACTAGTATCTACACATACTGACACAATAAACAGGAAACTGTCACAATGCCTTCAATGTACATGTTAAATAACAAACATTTATGTTTCAAAACAGAAGTTTTCTACACTTTCAGAAAAAACAAAATGTACATATATTAAATAATAGCACAAGAAACAATTCTTACAAACACAACCGAATGACATACCAAGCTAACCTGACTCAGTAATATACACACATTATACACTAACAGTGTATATGTAACTGCACTAGCACTGGTTTATATATTTACATTATATTATGTATAGATAAATAGAAAGATACTGCAATTCATACTTTAAGCCTGTCTTGTAAAAAACTTCATGAAGTGTGTGTGCTGTCAGCACGCTGACCTCACTTTATAGAGATCTTTGCCCTCTTCTGTGATATACACCGACTATCTGCAAACATGTCACACTCTTTCTCCGTGTCATCTACACCAGCTTTATCTGACTGCCTCTGTCGCTTCTGCCTCTGTCTCTTTGTGTACTTGTTGCCAACAGATTGTTTTTCTGCATCTTTAGCACATGGCAAATGACCATACTCTATGTTACTCTGCAACAGTGGACCGTGTGGCTCAACTGAAAGTGCGGTCATTTTGTCAGTGCTGCTAACTGCACAGATACGGTCGATTCTTGTTGCAATGTCTGCAAACTTCTGGTCATACTCGGTGACCTTGCGATTGAGGTTGCTGATTTGTTCGTCCTGATCAGTTTGTTTCTTCTGAAGTTCAGCAATCAGACAAGTTTGTTCTGTCAACTTTTTCTCTTGTTCAAACAATTTCTTTGACTGAATCAACATCTTTCCCTTGTGTTCCTACAACACACCGACAAGACAGTGCTATCATAGTGGTGAAATGATAGCTCACTCTTTTATATGTACTTGCTTGGAGAACTAACCCTCATAACTGATGACTGTTTTGAAAATAAACATTAGCTGAAATGCACTGAAATAATGTTTTATGTATCAGCACATTACAAATGTAACTGTTCTTTGTTTGATGTTGATATTTCTTCCATTCATACATAACAGCAAATTAATACAACACATCCGATTGCATGTTCAGATCATATTAATTGCATCCATTTGCAACTTTCTAAGAAAATATTTTATAGTAACTACAATTAATTTGATAAATTGTAAAAGATATAATATCCCCTGGTAGGTCTCTGAATATTGGCTGCCCAGTATATACAACAAAATATAGAAGTTCCACTGAAGTATTAACTTTACAATGACACATTTTAACTGTATTTTAATTTGACAGTTTCACAATCCTTCTATAGTCAACCCCAGAATAGCTAAATATTAGTTCCCATGTTAACAGCTAATTGCTACATAAAGATATGGTTTTTAAGATATCAGTTTGTTGTAGGGCAGTATAGAGGAATCACAGCAGTAAGAAGGATAGTCCTGATGTGTTGCTGGCAAATGAATTTCTCTAGACTCAAATTTCAGTAATGCTTCTAGACACAGAGCCTCTGATGGCAACCAATTAAGTCTAACCTAGACTGACATGACTGTAAGAGAAGCCTGTACCTGCAGCTCCTTGCGCAGTCCCATCATGCTTGTATTGGCTGCCCTCTGACTGTGGCGTAATTGCTGCAGATCCTGACGTAGTCCAGGAGCCCGACTGTGTGGGGCAGGCAGAGTCATACAACCCTCCACTTCCAACACTGAAACATAGTTAGGTGTGAACTGTGTGGGACAGTGTGAAACACAGCCACAGCACAACACACAAACAATCAAGTTCTACTAATAT
Organism: Lamellibrachia satsuma; assembly: GCA_033239005.1. Lineage (NCBI taxonomy): Eukaryota > Metazoa > Annelida > Polychaeta > Sabellida > Siboglinidae > Lamellibrachia > Lamellibrachia satsuma. Next base: position 2,931,156 of record BSQZ01000063.1, on the reverse strand, counting down.
ATTAAAGAATAACTTGATCCAGCTCAAGTGTTTGTCAAAACATCAACAGCATTTAAGCAACACTGTGAACTAATAATCACAAAATATGAAGTAATTGTTACAGGTTTTACGACATTGTTTGGATTATGATTACCTATAATAGTAAACCAAATGCTCATTGAACTGGAGCACTATTTTCCTGATTGGACATTCAGGGGTAGAAATGTAACCCACTGGCATGGGGGGCTAGTAAGCGTGAATATGACGGGTCCCCATGACAAATTGCTAGTCCCCCATTCCTAGTCGGTGTAACAATTTTGATGTTGATGTAAACTGAACTTTAGACTTGCAATTCTCCACAAAAATAACTAAGTTCATATCTGATCATTAAGTCTTCTTTGATGATATTTTCATTCCATGTAGACACTTTGGTGTGTGAAAATAACTCATGGTACATGTGGGTAAAACATGACCGCAGCGATCTGAAAGGGCCATTGGGAAAATAACTCATGGTACATGTGGGTAAAACATGACCGCAGCAACCTGAAAGGACCATTGGGAAAATAACTCATGGTACATGTGGGTAAAACATGACCGCAGCGACCTGAAAGGACCATGCAAAGCATGTGGATGATAAAATCAAAAACGTTGTCAATGGACAAAAGTTAGCGCATGTAGTGTAAACATTTTACAAAACCAGATATCGAGAGGTGAAGATTTGAGATTTTAATTTCTTACAGATTTCAATTGTTTAATATTATAGCTTGTTACCTTTAAATATTATATATGTAAATAAAATGACTGAAAATTAAAACTTTGGAAAATAGCTTCAATTCTAAATTGAATAGGAATTGATAAAAATCAAAATAGATTGAATTGGAATTGAAGTCTGAAAAGAGAGTTGAATTGAATTAATTGATCAATTTGTATAAAATAGTACATTTTCTATGCAAATTTACACATGTAAACATCAGAATATGTTACAACTTAGTTACTCTTGAGACTGATTTCCACTTAAAATTACAGGGTGTGATGAGTTTATTTTGAAGTCAATAGAGATTCCCACTCTAAGTAAACATGTACAATGGGTCTGCCTGCAGAGATCTGAAGTCCTGCACTTGTGGTGCAACAAAACAAAAGGGAGTAGTTTGCCTGGTAATCCTTGAGCAGGTATTTTCTAAAGCCCAAAACTTAAGGTGAAACAAAAGCCATAGTTTTCGGCCTATGTACCTGTAAGTGTCACTAAAACATAGCCATTTGTAACTATAATTAAGAATTTCATGGCCTTGCCATACTGTTAGATAACTCTACATCATGAGTGTGGTATTCTGGCAATATTCGCTTGCCAAATGAAAATATATTTGTACATGTATACACCTATTCCTATACTTGCCAATAGAATATGGCCATGCTATTTGCGTCCAAACTCAACTTACATAATATATTTTGGCTTTTGTTTACTAAACTAGTCCTCTTTCTGACAAGATAACATGTTTGTTTGAGACAGCACTGATTCTGTGTATGCCGACCTCCCTTAATATGTCACTTGCAGTCTAGGTTACCCTGATTTCATAGAACTGTCAGTCACGCTGGTTAACATGTCAGCTCTCGCTCATTCGGAATGACCCTGGAATCTTCAACACATTCTGAGTAAACCACTGGGATGATATTCTAGATTTTAGTTGTACGTGGTTAGTTTTTATTATCTCTTAGGTGCATAGCCCCAATTCCAAGACTTTTGTTTCGGATTATCAGTCCATAGGTCTTCCCATGTTGTTTAAGTAAGCTTACCCAGTGTCTGTGAACTGTGTACTGCTCTCTGGCTACTTTTGAACAAATCAATAAAATAATTATTGTACTGAAGATTGGTGGTTGGTTAGATAATATATTTAATTTTAACTGGGCAGTGTTTGTATATCAGGTGTTAGTTACAAATGCTGCTTGTGCATTAGTTTTGTCAAAGTTGGTGTACAATCTATAGCGTTTGATATGTAATGCACGTATTAACTGACGATATATTTGTGCTTCTAGACAGTGCTACTATTACAATCTTCCACTAGGCAGTATAGTGTTAACTAAGTAATGTTGCTAATTGAACCTGAATGGATTAAAAATGAATTGAATTTGAATTGATCCGTTTTTGTCAGTACATTGAATTGGAATTGATCCATTATAAATACATGTGAACTGGAATTGAATTGAAATTTGCTTTGTAGTGACACTGTTGTTTGTGTTACTAGTTGGCTAAATGAAACTATGGAACTTGTGTTTCTGGGACACTTACATGGTGAATCAGCAAACTTTGGCATTGGCACGCCAATAGGTGGCGGCATGTGAGACTTCAGGATGGGCACAATGTGTTCATCAAAGTGCTCCATCGCCATTGATGATATGTCTCTAAGTTCCTGCAGTAGCTCGTGGGCTCGGGGTGGGTTACAGATCTTACGCACGTACCTCAGCACTTCAAACAACTCATCTAACACCTACAACACAGCGATCAGTGTGCTCATTGAATTCACTTCATCAATTACGCTGTTTTTAAATATGGTAACGTACCATTATTAATTATTTTTTATACATCATCTTTACAGCAAAATTATTGATTGATTGATTCAAACATTGGCAACACTATACAATGCAAACATGTATATATAACTTAATTATAATTATACACACATATTAATGTGATACATTTAATTTTATGTATCTGCAGAACAACACATACATAAATATGTACACAATTTTTGAAGGGGTAATTTACTTTTATCTAAATTTACCCCTAACAATCGTGTTATGGCAATAGTATTAAGTTTCTTACATACGTACTTGTTACTCAAATACATAAATAACAACCTAGTTATCATAATTATGTATCATATTGCTATAAATATGTTTTCAATGTAATTATTGTGATATAAAGTATTAGTACACAGGTTACTACATGCTAAATGGCAGAATTCAGTACAGCAATAATTACATTTTAGCAGCAATATATTTCTGAAATAAAATGTCCTGTAGTTAAGTTTAAATGCAGTTATAGTATTAATGGCTTTAAAGTTGTCACCATAGATTGCATAGTGCAACAAACAGTTTGCCATTCTAAATCATGATTAGCTTGCATTGAGTATGTTGTTTCCTGTCTAGTAAATAAACACTGAATATTTGACAGCAAACAGCGACAGTAAGTTTTGAACTTTGTACTTTTAATGCACAACATGTGTGTATATTTATATATATTTTTACTTGTAAATAAATGTTTGGATGTATATATATATATATATATATATATATATATATATATATATATATATATATATACAAACATTTATATATATATATATATATATATATATATATATATATATATATATATATATATATATATACAAACATTTATATATATATATATATATATATATATATATATATATATATATATATATATATATATATATATATAACATTTATTTATATACAAGTAAATAAAAATGTACAATAATATAATCTTTTATTTCAGAAAAAAATCCATATAATCTTTATATATATATATATATATATATATATATATATATATATATATATATATATAAGATTATATGGTTTTTTCTGAAATAAAAGATTATATTATTGTACATAAATAATAACATTTTCAGTTCTATGGTATGTGGAAATTTTTAAACAGACAATTGTTGAAAAAGTGAGTTTGTATGATCCAAACATTTGGCACCATACATAATGCAGATAACTCTTTTTGTAATAGGAAAATACCATTAATATTTGTCAGATATGTATTACCCCATATTTATGCACAGTATGTTAGATATAGCAAAAATAGAGAACAATATAGATTATACATACTATTCCTGTCAAGCAAATGACAAGCTTTTTGAAAGCTTTGATTTTACATATTTAATATGAGCATTCCAATCCAAACGCACCCACACATATTTTACTCTTACTTTTTCAATATTAACATTTTGTATTTTTGTAATAACATCTTTATTGAGCATACAGTTTCAAAATAGCATATAATTAGTTTTATATATGTTCAATGTTAACCGATTTACTGCAAATCAAGTATGCATATCGTCCAGCACGCTACATATTTCATTAGATATTGTTACTGGTTATATTGTTAAAGGTTAGTAGGACAGCTTCACTGGACAAGTCATCTGAGAAAGATTATATATACCTAACTGTGTGCACGTCAATGGATACACAAATATAACATACCTTCCCTGGAATGAAGCAACACAGACCCATGTCAATGTACTTCATGAATGTCATACTCAGCAGTGACAAACGTGTCTCGATGGCTGCAAGAATGTCCACATGTCTTGCCAGTGGATGGTTACGTCTCTCAGACTCTCTGCGGGGTAACTTGGCCTTCACCTCTTTCTGGATAACAGAATGGAGCTTGTCGACTTTGTAGAAACCTTGGTTAAGGAGTCGTTGTGCGATCTTGTCAAATGTCCTGCAAACCTATGATTATAAAACCCAGTAAGTACATATATAGAACATGCTGACTGAACATTTTCTTTGAACATGGAGCACTCCATACAGTGCACAAGGTAGTCACTGCATGGCTGCCACATGCAACAACAAAAGCTTAACATGGATGGGCAGGTGATAATTGGAGCTAAATAATTTAGTATTTAACTAGGCACAGAGTACTTAGTTAGTATTTGCATCAAATTTAAAGTGCACAAATAATTTTAAGATGAACAAATTAGAGGTGGAAGAAATTTGAATAAAAAGTTGGACTACTATGGTTAGTAAGATCAATACAAGAGAATATAAAAACACAATACAACTTATATATTTAATTTACGAAATCGTGCCCGTGGTTTATTTATTGTCATGACATTTACGTCGTTATTTTATGACGTCATAAAGCCCACTTTCAGTCTACAACCATAAGTCACATTCTTGACAAGTCAATACGTTCAAGATACCCTTTGCGCGACTACATAACAACAACACTGCGGAGAGGGTTATGCAGCTTCCTCAATGCAGGTCTTGCCTCTACTCTACTGGCTCGATCAACTCTAGTATGTGTCAGATATCAGCTTGTGCTTCGGTTACTTATCACCACACTGGCATTGCGACACAGTACAATTACACTCACCATTCTACACTGGCTAATACCATCATGCGTATTACGAGATATAATATGTTCTAATAGTTCTTCTGGCAAAGTAAGTAACAATGACACCGACTCGTCCATTTTGACACAGCCGCACAGGTTCCCTTTAATACGGTCACGTGGACAGGGGCCTGTATATTAGCCGGAACGAGGCCGGAACGAGCCCGGAACGAGATTGAATATCTAAATGCGTGGATTACGTGATCAGTATAATGATTTCGCTTGAATGTGTAGTTAGATAACGTAATAATGCAACTTTTCACCAAGTGGGAAATAATTACACGTACATTAACATATGTTTTGGGCTCCCGGAACGATGACTTATTGACGATCGGCGGCAATGTTTTGGCTGTTCCGTCTATTGAACATCACCACTGACATTAGTGGGTTACTCATGGTGATCTCGGCCTGTAGAGATCTCGGCCTGCATGTAATGGTTGCTCCGTGGGGGTTGATTGATAGTATGGGTGTGTGTGGTCATCAATAGCCATTATTATATTTGAGTAATTTCCTTGTATATTTGACATTTCCTTAATAATATTTAATGACTGCATAAGTTACCAGTTTAAAATAGAAACAATTTAAATGTGACTATTTAAACACAACCTAACTTATAAAAACGACACAAAGCAAGAATGTAAAACGAAATCTCGATGTTTATTTTTTATAAAGCATGCATACATGTATTAATTCGTACAACAATTATGACATTTTTAAAAACAATATAAAATCATACATCCATGATCCAGGGCAGTGGGAAGGCACAGGCTTATTTGATGGCGACCTGCAATCGCCATGTTGTAACACCGTCATTGGGTTTACATGGAATTTTTCTAGACATAGCAGTGCCACCTACTACATCTTCCATACCCTGGTAGTGTCATAAAAAACCAATGGATCACAGTATATAGTATACTTCGTTACTAATACAAAACATGACCATGTGCCCCTAGTGATATCTATTTAGCTGCATTGGCATACCAATTTAGCTGCGTAGCACCAACAAATAACATATTAGTCTAAAGCTTTAATAAATACTTATACACCAGCTAGTATCCTACATGGAACACACTAATAACATACTCGTCTAAACACTAAACAAAACATGGTTTGCATACAAATCACCAAAACGTACTAATTCCAAACATAAATACGTACTAACCAAAAAATAGCCTACATGAAACCTAATATAACACACTTTTCTAATACAGACAAACTGTGTACTAAAATAACTACTAAAAATTAACTATACGAATTTGATGAACTGCTTGCTTGTTTGTCGAACATCTCTGACCACCTGTCAACAACAAATCCTGGCAATAACTTGTCCAACTGTGCAAAACATCAATCACATCACACACAGCCACACACTCCACACATTCCACACACTCCACACACTTCACACACAGCCACACACTCACACAAACACATGTACAACAGTTAGAGTGAACAGTTTAGTTGATTGAAATGACAGTCATATACAAAACATTGGAAAGGAATGATGATCAGAGAGAAATAAGATAATATTTGCAGTTGATGAAACCCTGTAAAATAGTAAGATAACATAACTGGAAAGATAAAATAACATAGACGCCAGCTGACAGCAGTGCTGTTGTAGCTTCCAGCGTCTTATTATTTGATTATCGCTACACCACCGTGTATAGTAAGAAAGAATAATAAGTTTGTAGATGATTCAGGTAATGATTAGTACAGTTAGAGATAACACGTATATTTACAAATTTACATATATGCATATGTACATATCTATCCATTTACATAATCATATATCTGCATATTTACATATCATACATGTTGTGTATAGATAACCAACACTGAAGATTTATATGGTAAAATCCTAGCCCATCTAGCAGATAACAGCATAACATGATCAAATAACACAGACGCCTGCTGGCAGCAGGGCTGTTGTAGCTGAGCGTCTTAGTATTTGAATATTGCTACACCACCCTGCCAACAACTGTTGTGACAACACCGAGGACTGTTCTGTTGTATGATATTGCATTTAAGCCGATTTACACTGTGGGCATAACCACTGCTGTGGGAGAGCTGTATTCTCGAACCCAACACAGACCTTGTGATGCCAGGCATCACAGAGATCACAGCCAACCACATCAGCATACAAGTTGGGAAGACCACAGTCACATAGAACATATGGCTTGGACTACAGCAGGATGACAGGTTGTGTATAATTCTAAAACTGTTGTTATAGGCGACAGTAGTACCTTGTGCATCACTAATATATGTAAAAGCATCAGAGGGGAGAAGCAATGTGTCACTTGCGATAAGGTGACAGTCGTTTATAAAAGCATTGAGAAATGGAGTAAAAAGACTGGGGTTCTTAATATCTACATTAAAATCACCAATGATGAATGTATTGGCTTATGGCCTGGATTTTGCCTAAAATGTCTAGATATTCATCAATATTTACATGTTGCTTAGCAGTTTCCAAAGAAGTAAAATTAAAATGAACATATTTCATACATTACATTTACCATACTATAATATTGTATTTAATATTGTCACTAATTCACTATATTTTTGCTTACGTAGGATTCAGTTGCCTAATGTGGACTATCAGCTGTGTATACAGGTCAAGACAGGTCTGAACGCTGTCGCCGCACCCGATGTTGTTGGTCCCAACACGCAAAACGATAACCTGTTAGCAGAAACATTTGTGATTATTTAACATTCAATCATAATCTTTTTAACTATTGTTCAGACGCATTTATTCTTTGGTTTTTTAAGTGGATTGTTCTCACACTGGGGATACCTAACAATTGCACATGTTTTCTTTGCAGTTTAAAGGAAATATTGTGAGTGTGAGAGTAATAGTCAGGTCACGTGCATTGATTGTTTACACATCAGCATGCAGTAATCACGATCACCAAAAGTTTCGATAAACAAAAAACATATTGTTAACCCAAACTAATAATTTCTGTTTACATAATTGGTAGTGAACATATGACTTGCACTACAATGGGGTGACAAGTTGGATAAAAATCTTAAATTCCACACTGGAGGTATACATTGAACCACAACACAAATTCAATAAAGTTCTCTATGTATTATGCATAAAAAAACAATCGTAATAAAACATAATGTGTTGTAGAAAAAGAAGCTTTTTTTACCCCCAAAAATAACAAATCATGAAGCAATCAAGAGATATACATTTACACAAATAAAATATATACACATCATCTGTGCAGACATATTATCTATGGATTTGTAACTTAGCATTTCTGATATGTACCATGTATTATTATTATAAAACTACTCGGGTCGGGGTCGAATTAACATGCTGTTATATAACAGTGACACAAGAACATGCATAGTGAACAAGTAACAAGGTCCTACCTCAAACTGTGAGAAAGCCGAATTGATTGTGTCATCCAGTGCCAGCTCCTCAATCTTGTAGCCAGAAACACTCAACGTAGGGATGCTAAAATCTCTAACATTGCAGTGCAGATATTTGATCTGTGAATCTCTGATAATAACAGTTGTCATGATGAACTTGATAGTACAAGACACGAGAGCAAATGAGTGACCTATTCCAGATGTCATGGCTTATATGACAGTGATTGAGCACAGGTAGTGAGCACATCTTTCTCTCTTCATTCTGCCTAGAAACGTTTTGTTTCTCATGAGGCAATCAACAAGATCACCTTTGTGAGTTTAATCCCATTATACTGGTAGTTCTATTGTAGAATGGGCCTTTTGCATGTGGACACCCTAGTGATTTCATAGTAAAGTACTATTGCAATAACATTTACATTCACACCCCTATTCACTAAACAAGGCAGCTCATTGCAAAGGTGCTAATCCTGAGTTTCAATGCTGTTGATTGCCTGAGTTGTAATTGCAGTAGTAACTGAACCCTGAATAGCCTAGGGCTCCATTAAACAATAAATAAGAAATGAAAGTACTAGTATGCACAGTTACAAAGAAAATTTGGTGAAAGTGGATTCACAAGTCAGACAATGATTCAATAATCTGACCATTTCAGAGCACATTTACAAAGAACATTTTGTGAAAGTGGATTCACAAGTCAAACAATGATTCAGTAACCTGACCATTACAGAGCACATTTACAAAAAACATGGTGTGAAGTTAATTTCCTTAATGATAAATAACAACGATGCATAGTTACACGGGCGCCTTATGTACACAACATGAGAGAGGCTCAATATAAATTGTGTATCAAGTTCAGAATCTAACATAAGTAATTATTCCATAATTTATTCTTTTAAATTCACTCATAAATTGCATTAGGCACAACAACAAAAGGCCGCTCCTAAAAAAGAATTTAGTTGTAGTGTTCATTGTGTAACACTAAAGAATAAAAAAAAGGTGCCATGTAGTATACAATATTTTAATAAATATTTAATTTTCTACAAAAAAATGTTGCGTTACATAATAATGTAATATAACACCAATATTCAATACGTGGAATGAAAGTTTTATTGACCAATAGTGTATTGGAAAAGGGTTAACAGAAGAAGTGTAATATAATATAGTTACCTGTAATACATATTATAAAATAAATTATAATACAGTCATAGACATAATATACATAATGATGTTGTATAGACGGGTGTAGTTAAACTGTATCATTTCAGATTTACTCCATTTTTTAGATATAAATTATTTCACATCCCAATCAGTGATCACCAGTATTACTGCAGTAGATGGTGTATGAACTGTAACCCACTAATGTAAGTCCGCCCACTAGGTGATGTTCAATAGACGGAACAGCCAAAACATGACCGCCGATCGTCAATAAGTCATCGTTCCGGGAGCCCAAAACATATGTTAATGTACGTGTAATTATTTCCCACTTGGTGAAAAGTTGCATTATTACGTTATCTAACTACACATTCAAGTGAAATCATTATACAGATCACGTAATCCACGCATTTAGCAATTCAATCTCGTTCCGGGCTCGTTCCGGTCTCGTTCCGGCTAATATACAGGCCCCGTGAACAGAAATGTGTCAACATCACCCTCTAGCGAGTGCTTCCGCACTTGTTGAAGGAATGTTTTATTGCAGCGTCTTTCAACGTTTTCTCCACGCATACCCCGTGAGTCCTGAGATGATCGGCAGCGAACCCTCATTAAAGAGACATTGAATGAATGTATCATTATTGGAAAAAACATCAAAATCGCAGTTCATTGATAAACACGTTGCTAAAGAGGTATACATCTTCATAGAGTAACATTGCACTTAAACGTATAGTTGTAGTCACAGACCATGTATCATGAGTCAGACAACCTATTCGAGGAACTCAATGACAATGTGAGGGCTGCATGCGTGTGCTTGCTCAAAACTAGGGCCTCACTTCTGGGTACTGTATAATTTGGGACAAGGAGACTTTCATGTGTGACGTGTCTCTCCAAAACCCAAAACTTTTTTTTTCATACTGAACATTGCCGACAATTAATCATTGTATGGGGAATACCAACAATAATCACAGGGGTATATAATCTGCAGAAGGACAAAACACTCTCTTTTTAGATCTTAACTTGTTCAGAAGAAGAGTTTCAAGCGCATCTTGTGCGATGGAGCCGTTCAGTCGGCCTGCGCGTACGCCATCCGGGAGAGCTAGAGCACACCACCAAAGTGACCAGGTTTGGAATCAGCCACAAAAGAGATACGTATG